>CM042910.1:2692500-3292500 GCA_023653625.1 Triadica sebifera
TTGAAAACTTTTGGCAAAAGGCATACCATCATTACCCATTAATCATTTATCCCAATCCTTTGGTGTTGTGTCTGATTATTAATTTTTTTTTATTTGTGTTAGTTTTACTCCTGTTTATATTACATGATTTACTCCTTCCGAAATAGATTTCTGGGTTAATTTATTTAAATAATTGTCTAATAGAATTTATATTTATTTATAAATTAAAATAAACTCAAATTAATTATCTTACAATAAAATTTTATATTCGTTGAATAAAATTTACCCACTATTCTATATCATTTTAATTTGTAAAGAAAATCAATCACATTATACAAATCCAAACTCCATAGGTGAAAGTATTTTGGATTTTCAATCTCGTTAAATAATTTTTGGAATAGTTAATTACTGTTTCATATCTAGTAAAATATTTCAATAGCAGCTGAAATTTAATCGTACTCTCAATTAGTTGTTGATTGAAAAATTTCTCCGAATTAATTTTTTTGAAACAATAAATTATTTATAATTAAAAAATAAATAATAGTTAAACTATTAATAATGTTAATTTTTACATGAGAAAAATATATAAATATTAAAATATATTATTAATTGTTATATATGTTATTTAATATATTAAGTATAAGTTACATTAAAAATAAATAATACCCTTACAATAACTAATAGATTTTTTTTCAATCAGCTACTACTAGCTATCTCAAATCTCTAACCAAACAGGTCCTAAACTTTGCAAAATTTGATGGCATTTGAGTAGATTTTGTGTTTTTTACCTGACCCAGAAATTCACTTGAAAAACTTGAAAAAATTTTGAATTGGTCAATTTAAACTTGAAAATTATCTTAGCTTTTGAAAGTTGGATTGATCCAATAAACCATCCCAATAACTCAATTCGAGATTTGATTCGAAACTGACAATTTAACTGAATCCGTACCACTTGATCCGACTCTATTGTTATTATTATTTTTAAAAAAAACTTGATTGTACTTCTTTGAAATTGAAAATGTTAATGTTTGAATAAAAAACATAATTGATTGCTGGAGATAGTTTCTGAAAAGAAAAAAAAAATAGTGTTGACGTGACGAATATGATTAAATTAAATTGAATTGAATTTTATATTTTAAAAGTTATTATATCTCATTTAATTGCATGTATTTGCACGTTGTCTTGGTGAGGCAGGTGAGAATAATGAGGGATAACGCATCTATCCATATTGAATGGTTGTTCACGATCACTTTGGAGACCGACCAGGGTCGATAGAGGATATGGTTTATAATTATACATTCCATGTATATATTATTATTTTAAAATTTTTATATATTTTTACAATATTATCTATTAATTAAAAGGAAAATAATTTTGGAGAATTAAATATTCTTTCAATAAAATATTTTATTTTATAATATGAAAATTCTAGTGATTTAACAGCCAGTTGACTATGAAGTTTTAAAATTAAATTTACATTTTAATAAAAAAAGATTAAGGACTAAAATATAATAAATTTTAGAGCAAGATAACTAAATTTTCTTGTCTTTGGCAATATTCACACTTGCATTTATACCCTTTTAAAGTCAATTAAATAATCTTTTTTTTTTTTTAATTCTGTCAATGCCATTTTTTTTTAGTTGGCTTAATATTTTCTTTTTGAAAGTCATTAAGCCAATGATATGTACTACATTTAGTTATTTAGTCATCAGGCAATAGAAAATGATATATATAAAAGCCCTAATGATGATAGCTGACATTTGTATCCTTACTTTTCCAAAAAAATAATTGAATGGTTTTTAATATTTAATTTCTTTAAGGATATATATTGTCTTTTTCATTGGCGTTTTATTTAAAAATAATTGCTAGTCAATATTTTTAAGGGAGATAAATACTGAATAATAATTTAAAATTCTTAAACTAATCCAATTGCTTTTCATTGAAATTATTTTTAAGCGAAAATCAAATATTTAACTAATTTTAAACATTATGTTTATTGTCTTATACGATCAAATTGAAAAGAATTTCAATTATATATATATAGACAAGTTTTACTAGTTATTTTCTCTTTAAAATTAAACTTAAATGTTATTTTTAATATATTAAGACAACTAGCAATTTTAGGATAATAAAATAAGTTTTAATTGTTTAAACTTTTATGAATATGTATTTTTATACACTCATATAGTATATATGATGAAAGAAGATAAAAATATAATTAAAATAAATATAATGCATAAATACACCTTTAAATTTGTATAAACACGTTATTTGCACACTTTAATTTTGAAAGTTATTTATTGTACTCCTCAGGTTATTAAAAATATAACATTTGAACCTTTATAGGAGTAATCATTTGCACACTTTAGTTTTTTTTTTAAAAAAAAAAAAAATCTTACTGCATATTTTAAAAAAAATTCTTCTTGACTCAATTTTATATTATTAATTAGATTTATAAAAACTATATATATTGTATAATGTCAATGGACTTTGGATGGAATTTATGAGAGAATATTGACTATTACGTGCATCTTCAGAATGAAAGTGACTACAATTATCGTCAAGCTACTGCATAAATCTTTAAATTAAATCAATTGTGCAATCGATAAAATTGAAAATTTTATTTTATTGAAAATATTTCAATATGCACCCTCATAAATTAAAATATATCGCAAAAAAATAATTATTATAATTTCATATTTATCCCTCATTATTAAATATTTTCTACTTTATTTAAAAAATATTTATATTAAAAAATTAATAATTTTATATATTTGATCCTGTGTGAAAATACAACTACTTTTTTAAAGAAAGTGATTTTTTTAATTTATTAGGAGGTTTAATGGGTCGTGATCTACATAATAGAGGATAATTATCATCTTTTTATACTCTTAAACTCTCACTAATATCGAATGGTGGTGAGAAAATTCTAACAAAAAATCTCTTTTTTGTGAGATACTTATGAGTGAGAATATTAATTAAATCACTCTTTAATGCGACAATAGCAAGGGGAAGTTTTTAATAAGGCAACACTTCAATAAAGTATAAGCAGCGTGGGAAAATTACAACGTTGTTTTTAAAAGACGTGGGTAGAAGATTCCACTGCACTATTTTTTATAATATAAAAAATTATTTTATTATATAAAAATAGTTAAATGCTAAACGTGACAATTCCACTGCAATATATGAAGAATTGTAGTTGAGATCTGTAGGTGAGATTATTAAAAAAAAAAATTAATGCAAAGCATAAAGCTAGGTTGTGGCCCATGAGCTCCACTTGATAGATAACCAATGCATATTAATTGAAACGCAAATACACTTTTTTTTTAAATTTTTTTCTTTTTTTTTTTTACAGAAATTATAACCAACTTCTAAATAATAAATTTATAAGTTCAAAATAATGAACATGTAATTTATAACTGATAAATCTATAAGTTCAAAAAAATTAACCTGTAAATTATAATTAATAAATTTATAAGTTCAAAAACAATGAATCTATAATTTATAATTGATAAATATATTTTATATTTATTATTTTATCAAAATTCAATATAAGAAAAATGAATGTTTTTATGAAGGAATGACTTCATAATACAATATAGACATGAATTCATGATATAACAACTCTTATCTATTTGAGCCTGAGGTCAATTTTATGTTTATTCGTATGTGGCGGCAATGAAAATTTTTGATGTATACATCAAGGAAAAATAATCAATCATTTAATCCAGTCATGTTGCCAAAACTTAATATTTTCCATTTAATCATTCTATGTTAAATTATTAACTAAAGACATTAGAGGTTGTTCCTTGTGAAGAACTCTCAACTATGAATGTATGGACTACACAAATAAGTTCTTCCACGTAACAAAAATAGAAATTCTTCCACCACAGTTTGATTTGAACTGCAAATTTCAATTAATGTCATGTGTTCAAGACAACAACAATTCTGATTTTGAGAAATATTTATTTAAATCGAGTTTATATATACCAAATCAATAAGAGAAAATTGAATAAATCTAAAACAATTTTGATCAATAAATTAGTTTAATGAATTTTTAGACTAAGTTTTAGGATTGAAATAAAGTTGAACACAAACACTTCTCTTCTAGTATTGGTTCTTATAGTTTCGCAAAGACTCATTGAGTAGGCTAAGTGACCTCATGGATGTCACGGGTGTCCGACTCCATCGTCAAATAAACCGTCTTTCCTTGGCTATTCTGACCTCTTTATCTGATAGGTAACATATTATCTTTGGCTATTCAGACTTTGTTCTGTCTTCATTAATGTTCCAAATTCGGCGATCCATTTTGTCTCCTCTCTTCGGCCTCACTCTTTTTCTTGTGATCATGGCCTGAATATGTTTCGTCTCTAGCCCTATAAATGGCTTTATATTTATTTCAATGATTTTGTCTAGCTGAACTGTGATTTTCTTGTAATGTTTAATGAAAATATAATTAGAATATAATTACTTTTATGCATAGATATTATATTAAAGGGGCGGTAATATTAAAAAGAAAATAGAATTACCCCAACAAGTGAAATGAGATTATAAGGATTCTTTCTCCCTTAATCTATTTAGTACGAATTCAAATTAGTCTGCAGTCTATAAATTGTAGGATACCGGATGGTTAAGATAAAAAAAAATATTAGAATTATTAAAAGTATATATATTGGTTTTACTAGCAAGTTTTAATTTTTTAAAAAATACCTATAATTCTTCCAAAAATTTTAAGTTAGTGGTATTGAAATTGACACATGACTCTAAGGTTTAAGTTTGAATTTACAACTCTTTCCCAGTTTGCTAACTTTTATTTTCATGTATATTAAGATTATAATTTAATTAAATATAGTTAGAATCATGCATTTTACCAAATATATTCTCAAAATTATTTTCCTATCAATCCTCCTCCTTATATTAGCTCAGCCCTCTATAGTGGTAAAAGCCTTAAACTTTTTAAACCCAAAAGACTTTTGGGCTAAAAATAGTAATGACATATTTGTCCAAAGCTTCAAGTCTTCGATTAAAATTTTGTCATCTCCCCATTATTTATTTATTTCTTCTCATTCTTCGTTCTTAATTTATTTCCAAGTGTTGGGCTTTGTGGTATTGGACCACCCATATAGGCTTAATCCGGTTCAGACTCATATCTTCTTATATATAAAATTATGAAAAGATATAACTTTTGAAGAAAAATAAAAAGAAAAGAATGAAATGGTATAACTTTGCATCAAAAAAGTTTTCTCTGAAATTCTCGAAAAAATAATTTCTTCATCTTCATTCAATCACAAGTGAATCAAAGCATTTGTATTATGGAATTGAGTCAAGTTCTAGTAATTTGACTCCGCCTAAAGCATTGAAAGCGCACGATCTACGCTCAACAAGTAAGTATTCACTGGTTTAGAAATTCCTACATTGGTATTAGAGCTCGTTTTGTGCGTTTTTGTTTTAAAATCGTAATTGTGATGATTTTTGAGAAATTTACTATGAAAATTCAAAATTTTTTCAATTTTCGTAAAATTAATTCTTCAGTTTCATAGTTCGAATTTGGTATCGTCTAAAAGCTCTCATCACAAGCTTTCTAACAAGTATTTTTGTATAATTTTCTGATGAGTGGTTGAATTTTTATAATTTTTTAAAGTTTTTGAGTATATTTTTTTTGAAAAATGTCATTAAAACAATTTTCACTCTCGAATCTTGTATGTGTTGTTCAAACACGACCAAAATGATGTTGAAATGGAATAAAAATGGTCATAATGGTTTTAAAACCGTAAAAAATGTGTAAAATTTAAAAAATCAGTGCAAAACAACCTCCGGAAGATGATGTGTGTAGTACACGTGCCGCTTCAGTGCGTCACGCACTGGCAGTTTGGGGGAACAGTTGCTGACAGTTTTTGCCACATGTCCATGACATATGACACGTTTAGCCACGTGGATTCCTCTGGTTGGTCCACAAAATGTTGACGTGGTGATGACATGGAAAGGTACACGTGGCAGCGCGTAAGGCACGTGGAGAGCATGGGCAAACTTCATTCGGCGCATGAGGGCACGTGAACGAGTATTTTTGGTCCAAAATTTTTTTTAAAATTCTCAAAAATTTAATTTCCAATTTAATGGATATTTTTCCAAAAAATTTTTTGTGACTGTTTTGATAAAGAAATTGGAGAAAAATATGCAAATTGGAACATAATTACAAAAAAAATTTATATGTAATTTTTTTTTGTGTCACATAACATATATGATATTTAATTGAGTCTAATATTGGTTTAATTTATTCAAATATGTAGTGAGAAATCTGATGATTTGCGCTTTAGAGCGATTATGTGCATATAAGAAAGATCTGAAACATTCTCTTGAAAAGCATATTGATGAGATGTTCCATAAAATTTGGACTTTCTATATGATGTTTAGTGAAGACTGTGACTTAGCTGTGGAACAACAGATGTCTATAGTTCTTGATTCATTACCTGATTCATGGAAAGAGGAAAGGAAGTCGCTTAAAGAAAAATTAAGCAACTTAACTTATGAAAATCTTGAAAAAAATTTGAATCGGGAACTAGAGCGCTGGATATAAGATTGTATTAGGCGATCTAGTAAATCGATAAATAGTTTTTCATAGATTAAAAAAATGTCTGATACACTGGCAAAAAGAGAATTTGCTGATAGGGAACCACAGGTTCAACCAGATGATAAATGAATTAAACTCAATATTAGAAAATATTTATTTTTGTGTGTAACAATATGTTTTTTTTGGGACATGTAATGGATGTTTATATTATTTAATGCATATATTTATTATTGTTATATTACATTATATGATGAATGTATTGTGAGAATATTAGATTGGTAGATTAATAAATCTCATCTAATATAAAATTAATTGACGCATGTTTAAATTAAACAATGATAACTGAACTATGTCAGTAGGAATTGATTGAGTTGTATATATAGTTTTTTTGTTTCTACTGCTTGTGTTAGATTATTATTGATTAATTTAAAGCATTGTGACTTGAAATTGATAAAAAGTAATAATGAATTGTGCTAATCCTAATTATGATAATTGTTTCTAAGTAGTTGAAATGGCTGCAACAAAAAGTATTATTGCTTATTTGAATCAAGAAGATAAGCTGAATAATAAAAACTATGACATTGGGCATCGTAAAATTCAGTAACTCTTGGAAGAGCAAGATATGCTAGAAATAATAACACAACCAATGACTAAGTCTGAGCATGGAAACACTGCTCAACATAGGCGGGATATGGAAGCATATCAAGCCTATAAGCGCAAGGACAGAGTTGTTTGCATATTGATGCTGAGCAACATGAGAAATGACTTGATGTTACTCTTTGAAAAGCACAGCTCAGCCCAAACAGTTTGGGATGCTGTTAAGGTTTAGTTTGGTGGAAGCTCAACAACAAGGCTGCGTCAGTTAACTCTAAAATTTGATGCCTATAAGAAAAATGTTAATCATATAATGAGGCAACACTTTACTATCATGTCTAATATGATAAGTGAATTGAAAGGTACTGGTCATGAGATGACTGATGAGCAACAAGTCCAAGCTGTGATTCGCTCTCTTCCAAAATCCTGGGAACACATGCATGTCAACCTTACCCATAATGACAATATTAAAACTTTTGATGATGTTGCCCGATATGTTGAGCTAGAGGAGGATCGTCTTATTGCTGATAAGCCTGAAAGAGAGGCTTATATGACTGAGTCTAGAGGCAAAAGGGCTTCAGACTCTAGGCAAAAGAAATGGAAAGGTAAGGACAAATGGCAAGGCAAAGGAGGAAATAAGGCCAAATTTAGAAAAAATAAGCGCAAACGTGGGAAACGTAGTGGAAAGAAAGACAATAACATGAATTGCTTCAACTGTGGGAAGCCTGGTCACTTTGCTCATGATTGCACTGCATCAAAGGTATTATATAACCAAATTAGGCCCTCAGATTTATATGTGAGTAGTTGTTTGATGTTAGCTGAAACTGTTCCTTATTGGACTGTAGACTCAGCAGCAATAGACCACATAGTAAGGGACCGATATGTCTTTGTGGAATTTCGTCGAATTCCAAAAGGGAGTAGAAAAATCTATATGGGGAATAATGCTTCGGCTGACGTGCTCGGGATCGGTACCTGCAAGCTAGTGCTGCGAGGAGGTCACACGCTTTATCTCCATGATGTGTTTTATGCTCCTGATGTTCGACAAAATTTAGTTTCTATTATTGTTCTACTTGGACTTGACTTCAAAATTATTTTTGAAGATGGTTGTGTTGAATACTTTTGGACAAAGTTTTTTGTGGTTCTGGATATATAATGAATGGTTTTATAGTGCTAGATACTATTTTTATGGATGTTAAGAAATCTATATTTATTATTGGAAATTCCAATAATGTTTCATTAATTGATGATACTAAATGGCATGCTAGATTAGGACACATTGGGCAAGATCGTTTAAAAAGATTAGCAAAAGTTGGTCTTTTAGGATCTGTTAAGAAAATAGATTTGCCTATTTGTGAGCATTGTCTATTTGGAAAAGCAACAAGATTACCATTTGGCAAAGCTAAATGAGCCACATTTTCTTTACAACTTATACATTTTGATATTTGTGGCCCAATGAATGTTAGATCAAAACATGGTGCTCACTATTTCATCACTTTCATAGATGATTTCACCAGATACGGTCACGTTTATTTAATTTCCCATAAATCTGAATCATTAGATTGCTTCATACGTTATAGTAAATTGATTGAGAATCAATTAAATTTGAATATAAAATTATTACAGATCGATCGAGGGCATGAATATCTATCTGATTTATTCAAAAGTTATTTTGATGATAAAGGTATAGCAAGGCAGCTAACCGTTCCTTCTACTCCGCAACAAAATGGCGTAGCAGAAAAAAGAAATAGAACCCTATTAGATATGGTTAGGTCAATGATGGCACAAACTAATTTACCTATTTCTTTTTTGGGAGATGCATTAATGACTGCTGCCTACATTATAAATCGTGTACCATCAAAATCTGTTCATTCCACCCCATATGAATTGTGGAAAAGAGAAAAGTCTGACTTAAGCAATATGCGCCCATGGGGTTGCACAACTTATATCCACAACACTTCCCATGAATATGGAAAGCTTGGTTCGAGCGGGAAAATGTATATTTATAAGATACTCAGAATTCTCTAAAGGATATGTATTTTTGGGGGAAGACACAAATTGAAGAATAACATCAGTTAGTCACGATATGTCATTTTCTTAGAAGAGGACTTTCCTGAAAAAGGTGAGATAAATAAGGATTTCCAATTTTATGAAATGAAAGATCCTGAGACTAGTGGGAGTGCAAGAATAATTGATTTAGCACTCACAAAGCAAGAATTTAATGATCCTCCTGAACCAAGTGGGAGTGAAAGAATGTCAGATTTTGTTCCAATTGAGCAAGACGATGAACAATTTCAACCTCGACATAGTAATCATGACAAGATTCCCGTCATCGATTTGAGATTGAGGGGGAAGCTTTTATGATTGCTCCAGATGAAGAATAGCCTAAAACAGTACAACAAGCTCTCTTTGGTCCTAAAGCAAAGGAATGGATTAAAGCTATGGAAGAGGAAACGGATTTGATGATATACAATCAAGTCTAGGATTTGGTTGAGAAACTGCCTGATCGTAAGACTATTGGGAAAAAATGAATTCTCAAAATAAAACGTAAGGCGGATGGGACAATAGAAAGATTTAAAGCTTGATTAGTAGCTAAGGGCTACACACAAAAAGAGAAAATTGACTATGAAGATACGTTCTCACCTGTAGTCAGGTTTGCATCAATTCGCCTCATTCTGGCTATAGTAGCACGAATGAACTTAAAATTATATCAAATGGACATTAAAACTGCTTTTCTCAATGGAGAACTAGATGAAGAGATCTATATGGATTAACCTTTAGGTTTTGAACTCAAAAGACAAGAGCACAAAGTTTGCAAGCTCAAAAGATCCATTTACGGTCTTAAGCAAGCGTCAAGACAGTGGAACCTCAAATTTCATCAAGTCATATTAAAGGATGGTTTTACGATGATGGAGGAAGACCATTGCGTGTATATTAAATGTTCTAACAATGGTTTTATAATTATGTCATTGTATGTTGATGACATTTTAATAGCTGAAAATGATAAGAAGTTGATTGGTACTACCAAGAAATGGTTATCATCGAACTTCGAAATGAAAGATATGGGTGAGCCTAGTTATGTACTTGGTGTTAAGATCCTAAGGATCACTTTAAAAGACTTATGGGTTTGTCTCAGGAGACTTATATAAAGAAAATGTTAAAGCGTTACCATATGCATGAATGTAAGCCTATGGATACCCCTATCGAAAGGAATCCGAGTCTTAGTCTAGATATGTGTCCCAAGATATCAGATGAAAAAGAACGAATGTCTAGAGTACCCTATTCCAGTGTTGTCGGTAGTCTGATGTATGCAATGATGTGCACACATCCAGACATTTGTTATGCTGTTGGGTTAGTAAGCAGATTTCAATATAATTCAAGTCTAAAACACTGGATGACAGTCAAGAGAATATTGAGATATCTAAAAGGAACTTCAGACTATGTTCTATGTTATCAAGGGAAAGATTTGCACTTAATTGGTTATACTGATGTTGATTGAGAAGATGATATATATCAATGCAAATCGACCTCTGGATATGCATTATTGTTTAATGATTGCGCAATTTCATGGAGTAGTAAGAAGCAATCTTATATAGCTTTATCGACGATGGAAGCTGAGTATGTAGCATGTTCCTTAGCTATACAAGAGGCAGTTTGGTTGAAAAGATATTTGCAGCACTTAGAGATTGTTAAGTCAGCATCTGAACCTGTGAAAATCCATTGTGATAGTATGGTTGCATTAGCTTATGCTAAGGATCCAAAATATCATGGAAAGACTAAACATATCTAGATTAGATATCACTATGTTAGAGACATGATTGCGGAAAAAGAAGTGACTCTGAAACATATTTCTATAAACAAAATGGTAGCATATCCATTTACTAAACCAATAACTAGGGATGCATTTGCAAGACATGTAAAATCCCTAAGCTTATGTAGAATGTAATCAACATATGTTATGTCAAATCACCTGATTTTTACAAATGTTATATCGATTTAATTGATTAATGATTTTTCAATTATATGAATATATTGTAAATATCAGTTAGCGCAATTCGAATAAGTATGTCGAAAAAATTAGATTGACTCACTCACATGAGTAATCTCCTCTGGCGCTATGGAGTGAGCATAGATGAGACCATAAATGCAGAGACATTAAATGAATGACTAAGATCCAGTGGGAGCGGTCTTAGTTTCATTCATTTTTTTATAAGGTTGCATTGATGAGGATCAAGATGAGATTCTTTGTATATATAAGAATCAACATGAATGACTTCTCCTGTAGCACCCCCTCACCCGACCAACACGTGTCCGGATAAGGGAGCGCTACTACCTGTCTTTTTTACTTCTTCAAGTCGCTATTATTATTATTTTTTTTTTACTTTTATTTTCTCAACATTCATGTATATATATATATATATATATATATATATATATATATATATATATATAAACAAAAAAACCAGGTATAATTTATTTACATAAGATAGTAATTTTAAACATCAAATTAATTCTTAGACAAACTTTAAAAGTAAGTTTTACAAACTCTAAAACTTTTTAATATAAAAAGCCAAATACAAAAATTTCAAAGCTTGTAACCCACTTTCTCAAGGTTCGGCTGTTTTACTTGAATATGATCACCGCTTGCTTTATCTATCACCTTCAACTACCTTTCTATATTTGCACGGAAGAAAACTCTCACGCTAAGCTATAAGCTTAGTGGTGCATATAAATAAGACAATATACTATGTCATGCAACAGACAATTACATGTATCAATTTTCATATTAATGTTCTTTCATGCAATTCTATTCCTTATGATCCTATCTCATACAATAATGACTCCATGCATACATGAAAAATATCATTTTCATTTCCATTAATTATAAACATCTCTTTTACATCATCAATCATGTATTTATATATGTATACCACTTTCCATCGTTTATATATATATATATATATATATATATATATATAGATATATATACATTATTATCATTATTAGCCCACAACACCTATGAACTCCATACTAGGATAACGGAGTTGCCATCCAGGCACTTAGGAGTGCCACACGGCAATATGATGTGCGCATATAAGTGTCATTACCGGCGTAGAAAAATCGTGCCATCGGCATAGTATTCATAATCCGTTCCATTACCGGTGTAGTAAATCATAAACCATGTTATTACCGGCGTAGTATTCATAATTCGTGCTATTATCGGCGTATTAAATCATAATCCGTGCCATTACCGGCGTAGAAAATCATTCTATTAATGGTTTTCATCATATTCCCCCTGCTTGGCATGTCAAACTATCCTTAGTATAGTTCTAGGTAGTTGTTCTAGGGCTTGTTCAATATCATATAATTCATATATCTCTATTTACTTCCAATCACAACCATATCAATATTCATGTTTGTTATCCGCATTGGATCACGTATTTCATTCGTATCATTTTTTTCATATATCATCCGTGTCAATTCACATATTTCATCCGTATCATATTTCATATATCATTCGTGTCAACTCATATATTTTATCCGTATCCACATTCATTTTTCTATATCACAACATAACATGTTCTCACACACACACACACACACACACACACACACACACACACACACACACACATATATATATATATATATATATATATATATATATATATATATATATATATATATAATCATTCTTATTTCATTGGATAGACAATAACTTTCATTTATTTACCTGAATTCCTCATTTAAAACCACATTCATAATTACAGATACAAAGCATTAACGGATGCGATTAATAATGTCACGCCCGTAAATTAGTTCACGCCTGTAATCCCAAGCCGTGAATGCTATTGGAATGAATCGCCCAAAAGCATTCACGGTCATGATTACTTATTCACACCCATGAATAAGTTCACTTCCGTGATTCCAACTCATGAACGCTTCTGGAATGAATAGTATCATTTCCACACAGAAGTCACAACCGTGAACCCTCAAGTGCACTCCCGTGACTTTCAACAGGAAATCTGCATATTCACTTTTCATTCATTCTAACATTATCCAAATCATGCCAAATTCTATTTCATGCATTTCTAAGGTTCTTTACTCAACTTATTACTTTCTAATACATGTAAATCTCTTGATCATACAAGATTTTCTAACATGCATCATTAATTCAATGTCACACAAGGATCTCATTCATACATGTCTAAACCTATGGTTTCATGCCATAATCATCATCATTCTTGAAATGCATTTATCAAAAATCATGTTCAGCATGCATTATTTCAAACAAAAATAGGCTATTGCCTTAAGTTATGCACAAACCTTAATCTTTCTCCTTCACTCTTCTAGGTAGCTTTCTTTTTTTCTTTGCTTCTTAGAGCTTGTTCCTTGTCAGTTGGAACTCCTACAACATCATAGATAATTATTATCATATGATTTTCTCAAGACCCTAAACTCTTTTTTTTTCTCTCTCAAAACCCTAGTTTCTCTCTCTTTCCATATAAGTCTTGGATGAGCTCAAAATTTGAACTTCCTTTAAGAAAAGATGATGAAGAAGAAGAAGAGATGCTTCTTACCTTACACTTTTCTTCACTAAACCACCACTTTGGAGATTTTCTCTCTACCAAACTTGATTTTTCTTCCTCTTTATTGTTCTTTCCAGCTCCCTCAAGAGTTATGGACCATGAAGATTACCTTGTCTTGCTCTTTCTCTTATCTTCTCTTCCTTTCTCTCTCTAGAAATCAAGATGGCTATGGAGGAAAGAAATGGATGGCGTGACTGGTAGAGAAGAGAGAGAAGAAGGCAGAAAATGAGGAGAAGAAGAAGAAGAAAAGAAAGCATTAAATAGCGTACCCAAAAAGTCTTCATAAGGGACCCACCATTTGACCATCTTCTCCCAATTTTATACTTAATCAATATTAATCCACTTTCTTTAAATGTCATGGTCGGCTAACCCAATTTTAAGTGTCCAAATTTCCTAGGTTAATTAGCAATTAGTCTCATTAATCCTCCATTTTTCGTAAAATGCAATTTGACCCCAAAACTTATCAAATTTTACAATTTAGTCCTTTACCGTAAATCAACCTCTTTAAACTTTATAATCACTTAATGAGGTATTTATTATTTAATTTAGCCATTATTTGATCAATTTTTGTAAAAATCCGAATTTAGACTCCGATCGGTTAAATGCGTCAACTTCGCGACACGTGCGACTCGGCGCCTAAATTAGCAGATATTACATCCCCACCATTCATATGTCTATATAGAGGAAGCTGAGTGTGAAATTTGTTGTTTAACATTGTTGAATGTGTAAATAAAAGTTTCAAATTTGGTGCATTCAGAGTGACAAGACTAATACTCATATGGTGTTTATTTATTTTGAACTAACAGTAAGACATGCACTCTTTCATCTTTGACAAGAAAAGAGTAGTTCCACCATAGCATGCATTTTATACTGCATGTGTTATACGACCTATTAAGAAGGGAAAGAATATATCTCTACTTCTTCGCTATATGAGTCCTAGAAATCCTAGAAATAGATTTCAAACAATTTTTACCCTTTGTGTCTTTTGATTATATCATGATGTGATGAATTAATGTTGGCTATCTTAGGATGTATCCTATAGTTATGGAATGATTCAACTTAATGAAAAACTCATAGAAAAGCGAGTTAATTCAAATCTGATTGATATGGGGGCAAAAGAAAGAGTACTTTGCTTATGCATTCATAACTTGTGTTTAACAGCCGGAGTTATTATGTTTGATGAAGCGAGAAGTAATTTAGAATACAAGTAATTGTAAAAATGATTTGAGTAAAAATTCATAAGGGATTGAATGATACTAGATTAAGTGTATTAAGATAGGTACTTGGCCTAATTAAGCACATTATTGAAAATAATTACATCTTTGGGTTGATGTCTTATACATGACCTATAATTAGGTTTGTATTGGAGATCCCATAATTTGTGTGCTTCAGGTCGCACTGTCCGTTCGTCTGCATGAAAGATTCTTTGTTTAAGTTTGAGATGTGAGATGACATCTTGGATTGAGCCAAGCCTACTTTGGGCGAGTGAGAGATGTTGGGTTTTGTGATATTGGGGCACCCATATGGGCTTGACTCAGCCCATACCCATATCTTCTTATATATAAAGTTATGAAAAGATATAACTTTTGAAGAAAAAGAGAAAGAAAAAAAAAGAATGAAATGATATAACTTTTTATCAAAAAAAGTTTTCTTTGAAATTCGGAAATTTTCGAAAAAGAAATTTTTTTATATTCATTCAATCACAAGTGAATCAAAGCGTTCGTACTGTAGAATTAAGTCAAGTTCTAGTAATTTGACTCCGTCTAAAGCATTGAAAGTGCACAATCTACGTTCAACAAGTAAGTATCCGCTGCTCTAAAAATTCCTACATCAAGTTTTACATGACTATTGCGAATTAGGTAAAGTTTCAATATCCTTTCTTAGAGCACGGTTAAACTAAATTGATAATTGTTTCAGAAATTTCTCTATAAATTAATTTAGTGACTAATATTATTAAATATATGGAAAATTGCAAATAATAGCTATAAATAAGAAGATCACATGCACTATTATGAATGCCATCTAACAAAACCAAATTCCTTCTCTATATTTGTGTACCCAACTAAGCAATGAACATTGAACAGCATACCCATCAACTTTATGTGCTGTCTAATTAATTGCTTTCTTTAATCTTTGCATAATTCAACATCCGACATGCCACATGAGCCCACAATCTAAAAAATTTACTTAAAATCGTTGCCTTTAAATCATTCAAATTAAAAATATAAAATTTAATTCAAAACATTCAAATTAAAATAATTCATCAAATTGTTCAAAAATAATATTAAAATAATAAAATTAAATATTATTCATTATGATAGAAAAATTATATTTCAAATTATAAATTCTCATTATATATGTAATTCAACACATATAAAAATACACAAAAAATAATTAATTATATCATTATATTCAATAAATTATAATAGAACAAATTGCATATAATAATAATAATAATAATAATAATAATAATAATAATAATAATAATAATAATAATAATAATAATAATAATAATAATAATAATCAGGTTCATTGGGTAGTAGGGACCAAAAGACCTCTACCTATACCATATCCAAGTCCGTATCGGATTTAAATATTATTATCCAAACTCACCCTAAAATCATAATAAAATTATCCATTAGGATTTAAACAAATCCGGATATATGCAGGTATTTGCAAAATCTGAACTCGCTGTCATCCCTAGTCCAAATGGAGATTCAAACATAAAATTTTATATTTTTAGTCACCAAGCTTGTACCATCAAAACAAAGTTTATTGTTTTTTTTTAATTCTAATGAAATTACAATATTTTTTTATAAGAGTAAAAAACGATTTGCTGATTGGTATTTCCAACCATGATGATAATGTATATGATGATAGCATGGTTTTAAATATCATATATGTATCACTTGTTATCTAATATTTTTTTAGGTTCCGATATGATAGAAACCTATACACCTCTGCTAATTAAAAATAACAATATAACATTATTGTATTATCTGTTATGAGTGATACAGACGATAGAAACCGATACGAATATTATATAACAGTCTAAAAATTAAATTTTGTTTAAATATTATTAATTTAAATTATGGATATAAATTTTTTAAGACTATCTAAATGAATATATTATTTTTCTTCTATTTTCTTAAATTCCAAAGAAAGATTATATTAGTTATAACATGTGTAATTACTTTTATACTTGTAATATATATACATACTCACATGTCCTTAAATTTTTATACTTAATATGTTGACTTTGGTTGCTTGAAATAAAATTATTATTAATTTAAAATATGAGTATGGAGTCAATTCTTATATTGATCTATTTGTTTATCAATCTTATTATGGATATTCACATGATCATTTGAGTGAATTATATCCTTAACAAATTTTATCCTATAACTGATGGGATTGAGATGAACAACGTTACTCTAGATTATGAAGTTAATACGTTCGATTGAGCAACTTTATCGCCTAATATTTTTTCATTTGAATAAAATATTTTTGGCTTTTTTTGTGGTGATTATTTAATTCTGTTGTATGTGTATTTTTATATATGTAATTTTTAATCTTCCTTTATAATGTTTAGTTATAGGAATGAGATTTTTTATCATTTTTCCCTTTTTGAGAAAAACATTTTTTCCTCACATTGAATAAAATATCTATTTTCTTATAAAAAAATTAAAATGTTATTTTATAATAAAGTTGTTTAATTTAATAGTGTTTATTTTGCTATTATTATGAAAATATTATATAATTTATATTTTTAAAATAAAATAATATTTATTTAAATATTTGTTAACTTAATATATTATATATTAAGGTTTTTTTTGTTGATCTAAATGATTTTACTAATTATTTTTTAAAATTTATAATTTATATTAATATTTACGTTAAGTTGCACTGATATTTAAATTTAAAACCACGACTGATAGGGAAAAATATTTATTTATTGATAATTAATAATAGTTACGATAATGATAAAAGAAATCCATAAAATGAAAGAGAAGAAGATTTTTTTATTTTGGGGCTCTTTATATCATCTTGGAAGGTAGTTACGGAAGTGACATGTCAATGGAGCGGCAGACACAGTATCATGGCGAACTATCCACGTAATGGTAACTATTCACATTGGCCCGCTAGCTTCCACTTAATTCATGTTAGGCTGGCGGGCGGTTTTTTGGAGACATTTTCAGGTGGACTCCAGCACGCTTAAATCACTCATATGCGCTACCAAATTAAGCAAATTGGCATAGTTTTTAAGCTAATGCAGCTTATAATATGAATTTGGACCCGATTTACAGAGTATAGGATTATATATATTTGTGAAAATTTTGTATGTTATTTTCATATTTGGCTTGTATGGAAATTTTTAATGTTAATTTTATTCTATTTTAATTTGAATATGATTACTTATTAATTTAAGTTACCAACATGATTTTTTTTGAATATATTATTGTATTATTTTTATATTTTACTATATATAAAACTGGTTAAATATTAGTATATTTTTAGAAAATTTTAAATCTAAACATTAATCTTTGACCTTCAATATTTTTTTATGGTTCGTTAATCGGACAGACTCATACATCATTGTTATAAAAGTGGGGACCTTCTAATGGATTTAGTGCTTTTGTTCCCACGCAAGTTTAAATTGTTTTCCTCCACAAGTTTTGGAAATAATGGCTATCTGCTAATCGCTTTCAGAGAAAAAAAATAATTTTTTATTTATTTTTAATTTTGAAAATTACTTTTGTAAATAAGTAGATATATATATATATTTTTTAAAAATATAATTAAAAAAACAGTTTATAAAAATTTAAAAAAATCGATTAATTAAATAAAAATAAATCTAAATTTATTTTTTGATACCCAATAGTAATCTCAAATATTTCTTTAGTCGCATAAAGATAATTCACACATTGACTTGGAAAAATTTTCTTTGGTGCTATAAATATATATATATTTTTTTACTTTGATATAGTAAAAGAATTAGAAATCATTCTAACTGAAAATTGAAAATAAATAATAATGGTTCCATTTTTGACAAAAAAATACCCTTTTTTACAAACATTTGTAATTTTTTTTATTAATCATATACAATTTTGATACTATGAATTTAAAATCTTGGATAAACCACTGGTTGAAAACTGCAAATTGCTTTTTTTTTTTAAATTATTTTTTGCATGTGGTGAATTTTTTTCTTGAATATGGGCTGATTATAATTATAGTGGACGCTGAAGGAGATGTCCACTCCTCCAAACGAGAGGTGTAGTTCTTTGAAAATTTACTTTCAAAGGTGTGAGTATTTATATTGACTTTTCTTCTTTTCAGTGTGCTTTTTTGTCTTGTTTTTTTTTTCTTTTTCTCTCTCTCTCTCTTATAAATTTTCTATTTGCTTTATATTGCCCAGGCCCAGGTGGTGTTGTTTTCAAAATTAATTTCAGAGGTGTGAAATTATTTATATTAACTTTTGTCTTTATCAATTGCTTTATACTGGCAATGTGGGCACCGTTTACTTTATGCATATGTTCATTTTGTGGTGCCAATTGGTGCCGTGGGCGCGAAGTATTGCCGGTGGACTAGAGGGGAGTCGTCCACCAAAGTTGGGGTTAATTACATTAATAGACACTTAATTTATATCTAAATAAGCCTGTGATTACTGAATTTTAATTTGTATCATAAAAATATGATTGATTTTTAATTTTTAAATATAAGCCTGTAATTACTGAATTTCAATTCGTATCATAAAAATAATTGATTTTTAATTTTTGCATAATTACGGTCACTCTGATCAATCAAAATTTCATATTTTTGATGGCTAGCGTCTTATGCGGGCACGGCAACTCAGCTGCGTTGTTTTCAAAATTATTTTATATTATCAACTAGTAAGTAATTCTCTGGTTGTTTCGAGAGATATAAGTCATGTCACTAAATTAAAATGATATGAAAGTATAGAAGAATCAACATTAATAATATAAAAAATATAATTTAAAAAAAACACTAATTAATAATGTAACATTTAATTAATAGTTTAAGTATTTTGCGATCTATTATTAATACAAAATATACTATAAATAAGTTTTACATAAAATTTTAAATATTAAATGAAATTGGAAGATTCAAAAAGGGAAAAAGAAACAAATTAATAAAAATAAAAATAAAATCAAAGAAAATTAGAAAAAGCGAGAAAAAAAATTGAAGTCTAAAGAAGTTAAATATCAATATAGAAGTTAATATGCTTAAAAATTATTATAAATGTTAAAGGTATTTTTATTATATAGTCAATCTTGTTGTATTGCACTTAAAGGTTAGACATATTACAATATTTTTATAATCATAATATCATTTAACCTAATTAAAATCTAATTAAATATTTTTATAATCATAAATATTAAAATCTTGTTGTATTGTACATAAAAAGTTATATTTTGAAATTTTATACGTCAATTATGTGTATTAATTGCTGCAAAGGGTTAGACAAATTATAAATTACTTAAATGTAAAATATGGTTAAATTAAATAATACACATGATTATTTTAAATAGTATATAGCGTGCCAAAGTCAATATTTAATTTTATTTAAATCATTGGATAATGAGACATTACGGATTATTTGTGATTTTACTCGTATTTTTGGCTCTTATCTGTTTTTTTCTTGAGAATTGATTTTTTTTCTTTTCATAATAAAATAAATATGGAATAAAAATAATCAGTAAAAATAACACTAGAAATTTAATTTCATTTATCATTTAATTTGAATTATATCCACATAAAAAATTTCAAAATATTTTTTTTATTTAAAAAAATTAATGGATATAAAGAAAGAATCTTTTAGATATAAATACTGGAAGTAATATAACAATATGAAATAAAATCTAAAATAGTAATACTGATGTATTTTCCAAAAATATCCTTAATATCTCAAAACGCTAGTCAAAGGAATTAATCCTTTAGCTTTTCCTCTCACTATCCGTCTCTCCTCTGTAGCGTTTGAAAGCAACAAATTGTATGTCTTTTATAGACACAAAGGCTTGCACACAAATGGCTAATAGGAAGTCACGTTAGTGATAAATTATAACTACAAAAATAGTTTCATTTTTTTTTTAAATAAAATGATTAAAGGGATCCACACAAAATGTATATGAGAATTTAGAAAACAAAAAGAGGCACTTTTTTTTCTTACCAGTCGGCTTTCAAAGCTAATTATAATTGCTGATACGACCATTGCAAAATAAATTGCATGAATAATTTGAAAGCTAGCAAGAAATAAAAAAATGAGAACAAAAATTTCAAATAAATAAAAAATTAGAGTAGGTCTCATTTCTATTATTTTATAATAAAATTGAATAAAATAAATATATAGTAGACATTTTAATAATTAATATTAATTAATGTATGATTAATAATTAACATAATTAATAAATAAGCTTATATATTAATTTAAAATATAAAATTAAATTAATATTAACTTAATTTATATTTTAATTACAATAATAATAATAATAATAATAATAATAATAATAATGTATGATTATTATATAATTTTTCTATATTATTGTTGACAATTATATAATTTTTCTTCTATATAGTCAATTATATAGTTGTATATAGAATACAATTGTTAGTAATTATGTCATTTTTTCTATGTTACTTCTTGTTAGTAATTATGTCATATTTTATATATAATTATAAAATTGATTTTATATATAATTATATAATTGTTAGCAATTATATTCATTCATATAATTGCTAGTCGTTATATGTCATATTCTATATATAATTATATAATTACTTGTAATTATATAATTTTTGTTATTTAATAAACTTATATATTTTTATAATTAATGTGCACACTATAATATATTTATTAAAATTAAATAATCACA
This sequence comes from Triadica sebifera, assembly GCA_023653625.1. Classification (NCBI taxonomy): domain Eukaryota; kingdom Viridiplantae; phylum Streptophyta; class Magnoliopsida; order Malpighiales; family Euphorbiaceae; genus Triadica; species Triadica sebifera. The sequence continues at coordinate 2,714,121 of CM042910.1, forward strand.
AATATACAAATTTATATTTTATAATTATATACTTATAGTTATACTTTTGAGTTTATATACTTGATAATTTAAATTTTAAATATTACTATATACATAGCTTATTATATATATTATATTATTTTTTATCAAAAAAATTATATTATATTAAACTTATATACTAATCTAAATTATATTAATAAATAATATATAATTGATATACTTAATAAACTTATATAATTATATAATTTATAATTAATATAGATACTATAGTCATATACATAATTTAAATACTCATAAACTTAAATATTTATACTTTATAATTAAAATTTTTAATTCGTAAACCTTTTATATAAAAAATATTGTATTTTTGAATTTTAATTTAATATTTTAAACAAAATACCTTCATAAATTTTTCTTACTTCTAAAAAATTAATCGTTTATTATGAGCATTTTTATGTGATAATTGTAGTTTTTCTATAATAATATTAAATATCAATTTTATATTTTATATACTTTTTATTTAGTTTAAAATATACGAATGTGTATTATTTAATACCGAAAGAACTGAAAAATTGTACTAAATTATTCCGAATTTTCACAACAATATAATATACATATTTTTTTAATACAATATAAAATTTAAATTTATAGAAATATATAGTTTTTTCAATTTTTAAATTGGAACGGTAAGTGCATCCTAATTGATGTACAATTTCATCAAATAATTCTCTTCTTTGACTGGTTTGGGACGCTTGTATAGCTGAGGAATGTGTGATGGTGTGAAATGGCACCGTTTTTCAAAAAGCCAAGGGAAAAAAATATGAAAGGTTAGTTTTGACCTTACAACAGTAACGAACAATGTCAATCAACTCACTTTTAATAATATAGACAAATAGATTTATAGATTATAGATAAATTCAGTGGACATATTCTACGGTTAGCTTATTAACCTTTTTGCAAATTATGTAATTGTATCTAAATATTATTTTCTTTCGTTCTTTTCTAAAATTGCTGGATTTCTACAACAAATAATATTTTGGTGTTTTATTGGCATAGGTAAAACTGTAGGCTTTCAAATAAGGATGACATTTCGTGGGGAGCTAAATCCGATTATATATATATATATATATTTGAATTTGTTTAAAATTATAATGTTAATATTCGTAACTGTTTCAAATCCGATTAATATTATTTGATTAATACTTAAAATTCATTTAATTATCTGTTTATCATTAAAAAATTAAAAAAATAAAATTTAAACGAATCAAATAATTAAAATTTTAAAAAAATCTACCATAAACCACTACAAAATCAAATAAAACAAATAAAATAAAACATAAACTCTAATTCAATACTTTTAAATTAAAATAATTCATTAAATTGTTCAAAAATAATTAAAATAATAAAATTAAATATTGTTCATTATAATAGAAAAATTATATTTCAAATTTCAAACTCTCATTATATTTATAATTTATCAATCTATAACAACACATAAAAAATAATTAATTATATCATTACATTCAATAAATTAAAATAGAATAAATTGCATAATATATATATTAAATATAATTAGATTCATCGGATAATAGATATCCGAGCATCTCTACCTGCACATGATCCAAATCCGTAATATTGTTATCCAAATTTGTCCCAAAATCCTAATAGAATTACCAATTACACTTTAAACAGGTCTGAATAAACGCAAGTATCCGCAAAATTCATACCCGTATCACCCCTAATTACACATAATGTTTTGTAATTGTTTAGGATAATATTTCTTTTGTTCTATCCTTTATTTCTTAAGTGAATATCAATAAACAAAAAAAATATTATCTTATAATAGTAAACATTAAATTTTGATAAAATAATTTTTGTTAAATTAGGAGATAGTATGAAGATAAATATTATAATTATCATGCCTATCAACGTATGTTTTTATTTAATTACGATCACAAATATAAAAAGAAACAATACATGTGAATTGTTAAATATATATATATGTTAGTAGATTTACACAAATTTCTTTTATATAAAAAATTAATTATGGATAATTATAAAACAACAAAGAGATTAAAAGATATATTAAGTTAAGATAAATAAGGGATTTTTTTTTTCTTTTACTATAATTTTTACTGTGATTTAATTTGTATAATTGTTTTGTAATTTTAGTATAGGCATGGATGGTTCAAAAATTTATGCGGCTCTAGGAAAAATTTAATTAGGATTCCTTTAATATTATAAAAAAAAATTTTAAATTATTGAAATTTAACTTTTTCTTTTGTTTTTTTGATATGCAAAATCAATAATTAAACATTTCTTTTAAATTTATAAAGAAATTCTATTAGAAAATTGTAGATATGAAAATTTTTGTGGTCCATAAATAAATTGGACTTATATTTTAGTAATTAATTTAATTTAATTATTAAATAATTAATTTAATTTAATTATTAAATAAATAATTTAATTTAATTATTAAATAAATAATTTAATTTAATTATTAAATAATTAATTTAATTTAATTATTAAATGTATCAACCTAAATTCTCCTATAAATAGAGGAGCTTCAGTTTTCATTAAGAAAAAAAGGAAGATCAAGTCTTAAATTGTCGGAACTCTACAGTTAAAGTATCAAGTAAAATTCTGCAGATTTTTCTCCAAACATCAAAACAACTCCAAACCAAAGCATCAAGATTTCTACATCTTTAGAGATGACAATTTTTTCTCACTCTGCGGTGCCCCGCCCCTGCCCTGAATGGGGCGGTTTTTTCAAATTATATTTTTCTTTGCCTCGACCCCGAATTTTTTTTTGTCGGGGTCGAAGCATATCCCTTTGATGAATATTCTTTCTTAGTTTGACCTTCACAAATAGCTTTTGTTGTCTTTTCTTTGGAAATGCTCTTCTTTATTTCTTTTTTGGGCTCATAGGAGGGGGAACTGATAAGGATCATGACCCTAACCTTCTCCTTAAAAACTTCTCCTTAAAAGCGCGCTCAAAGGAGAAGGTTTGAACTCAATCTTATAAACCAGTCCAAAAGTTCCTCCGCAACTGATGTGGGACATATCAGGAACCATCAATAGGCTTTGCAGCATCAACATTAGAAGATTTTCTCACCCTTACTAGTCTTTAATCAAATGATCATTTTTTGATTTCTAGGAGGAGTTTGAAGCCATATTTCTTTCCACCAATCCAAGTAGTCTTTGGTGACAAAAGTTATTCCATCATGTAATAGAGATAGTTTTACTCTCGCCAAAGTAGAAAGCTTGGTACATGATAGCCAAAGTTGCATCACAACTTGCAAAGTTAAATCATCAAAGTGTCGCTTCAAATCACCAGGAATATCTTGACAAAAGCCAAACTGTCTACTAAATCTATAAGGACTATATGACTTGCATATGTTGTCATTGTTGCAACGTGCAGTCAAAAAGCTTGATCGAAGACTAATAAAATATTCCTCAAGACTAGTAGTCAAATTCTTATCATCAATCAACACAACAATCTTATCAACAACCGTACAAGAATAAACTTGTTTTGATGGACTATTAAAGAGGTAGTGAACATCAAAATCTTCAAAGAACTTTGTCATTCGTTCTCCAACGTAAGTTGTCATTTTGGGCAATCTATCACAATTTGAAGTAAAATGTGTTCCAAATCTTTCGGCAAGCCACCCATACACATAATGAGAAAGTGCTGAAGTCAGTAGTAGTTGAAATCTCCCTCAAACCTTAATAGATATTTGCTAAAGTCGGAACCACTAGACAAAAACGTTGACTAGTTGCCATCAAACTTGCAATTTTAATGGTACTTAGGCATATGAGACCAACGTCCCTTCCAGGAAGCACAAACTTGCATAACCAACAACAGAGAAAAGCGACTAAGTAGACTTCTTCTCGAGCATCGACCTCTATATGAAGTGTAGAGAATGGTTTGTTCCATTCTTTTCGCATGAAGTGAAGTTTTATTAATGACACTAGAAGGATTATAAGTTTCCCTTGGATGTCCTATCCTCTTCTTATTGTCTCTCTTTGGAGGTTTTGTGTATCTTGAAGCCCTTCGAAACTAGAATTTCACCCAATCAGTGATGGTCATTTTATAGTAATCTCCCATTTTTTTTACAGTTTTGATGAAAGGCAAGGAACAAGTAAGCATAACTACAAGATAAATGATGTTTTCCGTCATGATCAAGCTCATTCAATTCTTCAGATGATAGAATAACTTCATCATAAAAAGATCCCCAAATAGGCATACCGCATAATATTTTCAAATCTCACAAAGAGATGGATTGTTCCCCATTGACAGTGCAAAGGGTGTTTGTAGATGGATTCCAATGCTTGTAAAAATCACACATGATATTCAACTTGCAGTCATAAGTGAAAAGAGAAGCAAAAATGACATCATAGAGTCCCACAATGATCAATGTTTGTTTATTGCTCGCTAACACATCTTTAACCCATTCCCAATAGCATTTGATGTATGCAGCTTTACCCAAAAATGAAGAAAATGATGTCCACGAGGATTCGCTGTTGTTGAGGCGATATTTCAATAGTTGAAGGCTATCATATGATGAATTACTTATATGAAGTGAAGATTGCAACAAAGTGACTTTTGAAGATGTGATGATATTAAGTTTGAAGTTGTAGATGTCTCGTGATATTTCCAAACTCCAAGATGACAAATGAGGAAGACCATTAGAAAAAAACCACGAAGGACCAAAATCGCCAATAGCAGGAGTGTAGACCGCAAGTGTGGTGCTTTTCTCCTCGTTTGAAATTTTGTTGTCAAAAATTAGAATATTGGTTGATGTAAAATATGTAGTTTCCTTAAAGAACACCATCTTGAAGAATATGAAGCAATTTGATCGCTAAAACACAAATTGAAGACAAGAAATTGAAGTCACAATATGAAGATAATTGTAGACGTTGCACTTTAAAGTTTGTAGCTTTAACAATCTTCAAAATTGCAAGAAAATTGGGCTAATGTTATAGTAATAATGTTACATGGAACTTGAAAAGATAATACGTGTATATATATACACGTAAGAATTAAAAAAAAAAAGAAAAGGACAATAACAAGAGAAATATAAAAGACACTTACAAGATTAGGTTACAAATTTAAGTTGGGGGCATAAAGTTCACCTTGTCGACTTCGTTTGTAGAAATTCTTCTCTTTAACAAATGTTGGAGACATAAGAAATTGAAGATTACTCCGATGAACTCAATGAAGGGGCTTATGAAGATTGTGCTTTGGTTTGAAGGTGGGTATGTGCTTATATAGAGATGTGCTCTACTATTTAGGAAAGAGAAATTGGTTTTAAATGGGATGTTTTTCATCTCAATTGGAAAAGAAAGGAAAGCTTCTTAAGTAGGAGACATAAAATTCCTAATACATAAATAAAATTAGTCTCCTAAATTAAAAGTTTTGCTTTATTCAAAATTGGAAGGATGTTGGAAAGGAGAAAAAAAAGACTATTTATCTGGTTTTAAGGTTCCTTAACAATAAAAATAATTAGCATTTATTTGTGATATTTGCCTTTTACTGTTACTTGTAAAAATTGGCTACCTGATGCATAGTTTGAGTAAAAAAAATTTAAAGTATTTTTAATTATTTAAATTAAAATTATCAAAATTTGATAATACTAAAAAACTTTCAAGACATGATCACTTCAAAAAGGTTATGCGAACAAGTCTCGAGAAGGCATTTGTAGGCATGAAAATTTTTGTAGTCCATAAATAAATTGGACTTATATTTTATTTACTAATTAATTTAATTTAATTTAATTATTAAATAAAATTCAAATATCAATTCAAATATTTGGGTTGATACATAATTCATACCATAAAAGTAAAGAATATATATTTTTTATTTAGTTGAGTATATTTATACACACTTAAACTATTTATGAAAAAGAAATATACTTCTCTATTTAAGACAATTGTATATTTTGACTCATGAAAAAATTTGATATGATATTTGAGTTTTATTAATAATTAAATTAAATTAATTGCTAAATAAAATATAAGTCGAATTTATTTATGGACCACAAAAATTTTCATGTTTACTAAAAACAAAAACTTAAGTAAATGAGTTACATAAAATTAAAAGAAAAAAGTGTAAAAAGTAAAAAAAAAAACATTTTTTTGTTTCATTTATGCAAGTTAAGAGAGATAAAAATTGTACAAAAACAAAAAAGATATAAAAAGTATTTATGGTTTAATTTATTATATAAAGTAAAAAACTAGCTGTATATAAGTAAATATATTAGTTAGCCTTTTAATCAATAAAAGTTAAACTTACTCACAAAATTAAACCAATTTTTAGTATAACCGTTTAAATTAATTGATCACAAATAATGAGTCTTTTAAATTTAACATCATACATTAGAATTAAATGTTCTATATAATTAATAACAAATTAGAGGGCCCAAAATACTTTATATAATTAATGAAAAAATTAGAGCTCCCTCAAAAATTGTGGCTCTAGGCATAGGTCTTAATGTCCTATGCCTAAGTAGCCCTGTGGTTAGTACAGTGGAATTATTTTTATTAGCGGTCACTGAACTTTTCTCTATTTGCTGCAAAATCATAAAATAATTTTCCTCCCACAAAAATGCCAAATTTTTCCTTTTATAAATCACTTTAGGCCTAGTAGCCGAAAAATTTTATGTGACATTCAACGTAGCATCGGATTATTACTACATCATGTCAACTCACACAAAAAATGTCACGTAGAAAGACACATAAGTACAATTCTAAATACAATTGCCACAACATATGCCTACCACATGAAAAAATGACAAAAAAATATTATTTTTATTACTTGCCATAAAATTAATAAACTTTTTATTACTTATCATTGATGGTCACTAAATTTTTTATTATTTTCTATAAAATCAATAAAAATTTTTCTTGCAGAAAAATCACTAAACTTTAGTCTTGTTATATAAAAATTATCTCCGGACATTTTATGTGACATGAAAATTAAAATGTTGAGATGACGCATGACACAACAGTCATAATCCTCCAATATTAGTTGCCACATCAATGTCACTTCAATGACATATACGCAACTTCAAAAATATTGTATCATGTCAACCACCACATGACAAATTCAGCTGAAAAATGATGACACATCATGATTAATTTTTCTAATAGTCATTGAACTTTGTTTCACTTACAGTAAAATCAATAAATTTTATGTCAAAAAAATAAAATTATATTTTTCTTTCACTTAAATAACTTATAACTAAATTTGATAAATAGACAATCGAAAATCTGAATTAGCAACTAATGTGGAACTAAATTTTTGCTAAAAATTTGAATGTCATTCCCTTTTTAAAAAATCACGATTTATGGTGGTTTTGACAACTAAATTTTTTTATAGAGCTGGATTTGAGATTGATTATTGGATCTGAATCTGACTCGTTTTTTCTACTAATGCAAAGTTTTGGTTACTTATTCATCAAATTTATTTGCAAGTTATTTAAGCGAAAGGAAAATAATTTTTTTACTAAAAAAAGTTTAGTGATTTTATGACAAGTGAATCAAAGTTCAATGACAACTAGTAAAATTAACTATGATGAATTACTGTTCTTTAACTAGGTTTGTTATGCCGCAGCCCCTCACCCGAACCGCACTTGCCCGGATGAGGGAGCGCTAATGTCCGTCTTCTTTACTTCTTCAATTCGCTTTTATTATTATTTTACCTTTATTTTCTCAATACTCATGTATATAAAGATATAAACAAAAATCAGAGTACAATTTATTTACATAAAATAGTAATTTTGAACATCAAATTAATTCTTAAACAAATTTTAAAAGTATGTTTTACAAACGCTAAAATTCTTTAATATAAAAGCCAAATACAAAATTTCAAAACTTGTAACCCACTTTCTAAAGGTTTGGCTGCTTTACTTGAATAGGATCACCGCTTGCTTTATCTATCACCTTCAGCTACCTTTCTATATCTGCGTGTAAAGAAAACTCCACGCTAAGCTCTAACCTTAGTGGTGCATATAAATAAGGCAATATACTATGTCATGCAACAGGCAACAACATGTATCATTTTTCATATTAATGTTCTTTCATGCAATTCTATTCATTATGATCATTTCTCATACAATTATAATTCCATGCATATAGGACAAATGTCATTTTCATTTCCAGTAATTATGAAAATCTCTTTTACATCATCAATCATGTATTTATATATGTATACCACTTTCCATCATTTATATATATATATATATATATATATATATTATATTAGCCCACAACACCTATGAACTCCAGACTAGGATAACGGAGTTGCCATCCGAGCACTTAGGAGTGCCACACGGCAATATGATGTGCGCATATATAAGTGCCATTACCGGCGTAGAAAATTGTGCCATTATCGGCGTAGTATTCATAATCTGTGCCATTACCGGCGTAGTATTCATTCCGTTAATGGTTTTCATCATACTCCCCCCTGCTTGACATGCCAAATTATCCTTAGTATAGTTCTAGGTAGTTGTTCTAGGGCTTATTCAATATCATATAATTCATATATTGTATTAGTTCATGTATTTCATCCGTATCATATTCCATATATCATCCGTGTCAATTTTCATATTTCATCTGTATCATATTCCATATATCATCCGTATCAATTCACATATTTCATCCGTATCACAATACAACACGTTTCTCACCTCAATATATATATATATATATATATATATATATATATATATATATATATATATATATATATATATATATATATATATATATATATATATATATATATATATATAATTATTCTTATTTTTCTGGATAGACAATAACTTTCATTTACTTACTTGAATTCCTCATTCAATAACCACATTCATAATTACAAATACAGAGCATTCACAGCCATGATTACTAATTTCACGCCCGTGAATTAGTTCACGCTCGTAATCCCAAGCCGTGAACGCTACTGGAATGAATCTCCCAAAAGCATTCACAGTCGTGATTACTCATTCACGCCCGTGAATAAGTTCACTTCCGTGAATCCAACCCGTGAACGCTTCTGAAATGAATAGTACCATTTCCACACAGAAGTCACAACCGTGACACAATCAGTCACAACCGTGAACCCTCAAGTTCACGCCCGTGACTCAATAGTCACGCCCGTGACTCAATAGTCACATCCGTGACTTTCAGCAGGAAATCTGTATATTCACTTTTCATTCATTCTAACATTATCCAAGTCATACCAAATTCTATTTCATGCATTTCTAAGGTTCTTTACTCAATTTATTACTTTCTAATACATGTAAATGTCTTGATCATACAAGATTTTCTAACATGCATCAGTAATTCAATATCACACAAGGATCTCATTCATACATGTCTAAACCTATAATTTCATGCCATAATCATCATCATTCTTGAAATACATTTATCAAAATCATGTTAAGAGCATGCATTATTTCAAACAAAAATAGGCTATTGCCTTAAGTTATGCACAAACCTTAATCTTTCTCCTTCACTCTTCTAGGTAGCTTTCTCTTTTCCTTTGCTCCTTAGAGCTTGTTCCTTGTCAATTGGAACTCCTACAATATCATAAATCATTATTATCATTTGATTTTCCTTAAGACCCCAAACTCTCTTTTTCTCTCTTAAAACCCTAGTTTCTCTCTCTTTCCACATAAGTTTTGGATAAGCTCAAAATTCGAACTTCCTTTAAGAAAAGATGATGAAGAAGAAGAGATGCTTCTTACCTTACACTTTTCTTCACTTGATCACAACTTTGGAGATTTTCTCTCTCTACCAAACTTGATTTTTCTTCCTCTTTCTTGTTCTTTCCAGCTTCCTTAGGAATTATGGGTCATGAAGATCACTTTATCTTGCTCTTTCCCTTCTCTTCTCTTCCTTTCTCTCTATAGAATTCAAGATTGGCTATGGAGGAAAAGATGTAGCTGGCGTGACTGGTAGAGAAAATAGAGAAGAAGGCAGAAAATGAAGAGAAGAAGAAGAAGAAAAAGTCTTAAATAGGTTACCCAAAAGTCTTTATGTGGGACCTACCATTTTGATCATTTCTTGACATTAAGCTTAATGAATCCATAATTCTCATTCTTTCTCCTTGAGTGGCCGGCCAAACCTATCAAAATGTGCCCAAAATTAATATGTTGATTAGCAATTATTCTTATTAATCCTCCAATTATTGGTAAATTGCAATTTGACCCCAAAAATTATCAAATTTTGCAATTTATTCCTTTACCATAAATCAACTTCTTTAAACTCTATAATCACTTAATTAGGCATTTATCATTTAATTTAGCCATTACTTTGATCAATTTTTGTAAAAATCCGAATTTAGACTCCGATCGGTCAAACCCGTCAACTTCGCGACACGTGCAACTCGGAGCCTAAATTAGCAGATATTACATGTTACATGTCTTCTAACGTGATACAATTTTTAAAGTTGTGATATTATTGCTTATATGACATTGATATGACAACTAATGTGACATGTGACTTATGTGTACAGTGAATTGGTAAATTCTGGTTATCACATCATGTGCCACCTCATCATTTCGGTTGCTATATCACGCCAAATACCCACATAAGATTTTTTTGAAATAAGACTAAAGTTTAGTAATTTTTATGTTTAGTGATTTTTCTGAAAAAAAAATTAATAATTTTACAGTAAGTGTCCGTAATCATGACTGTAATTAACGTTTTCTCCCATTCACGCTCTTAGTTTATTTCATATGTGATTATTAAACTTATGCCATAATTGTAATTCAGTCAGAAAAGAAAATTATGCAACAAAAAAACCTAAATATTTTAAAAATTAAAAAAATGAATATGAGTAAAATGAAGATGAATTAAAAAAAAAATTATTTTCTGACTAAAGTATAAGGTCAATGACGAAAAATGAAATTAACCTAGAATGTGAATAAGAAATAGTTTTTTTTTGTTTTTTTTATTTATATGACATTATCACATTTATATCTGACATGCCAATTAAAATTAAGATTGTGCTTGCATATATCATTTTATATTGTCTAACCTAGGTTGTCAAATAGAAAATAAATCAGAATAATTTAGACATTTTTATTTGTACTATATTAAAATATATTAATTATATTGAGTTAAAATTTAGAGTCTATCTCTAACTTTTGAGTATAGTTTAGAGGTTAATTTGACTTTTTGATCTAATAAATAATGACACGTGTCAACTTCTTATTGGTTAAAAAAACTGAATACTCAACAATTTCTATTAAAGAGATTGATGACTCAACGATTTCTATTAAAGAGATAGATGACTATACAATTCAAGAGCTTAATTATATTAATTTAAAATTTATGAAAATTAATTGTATGGAGTAAAATTTTAGAGTGCAATACATTATTTTAGGTATAATTCGGGGATCGTTTGACCTATGTTTTTCTTCTCGAAACAAAGTGGGATGGGAAAATAGGTGGGCCACATTGACTATTTTATAGAGCAATCACCATACTATTCCACCAATATTTTCTGCGTCCACCGGTTTCATAAATGAGTACACACATGGTAATCAAAGTTTCCGGTACAATACATTTTCTTTCTTTTTTTTTTTTTCAATGACAAATTTGAGCATCTAATGCTCTCATCTAATATTTATGATATTTTCTTCAAAACTTAGCCGACATATACGTTAGCAAATTTGTTTTATTTCGTATGAATTTCTTTGTTTTTTTGAAAATAAATGTTTAGGTCATCCTGAATATTGTTAAAGATTATCACTTTATTAAAATAATAAAAAAGATTATCACTTTATTTTGATGGAAATCTTACTATTTTCTCCTCAAATCTAATGTAAAAATTTCACTTTCAAATCTAATAATTTTTTTACTCAAAATTTTTGTCTGCCCTATTATTTATTCCTCTCAACTTTCAAATTTTTATTTATTGAGCTCTTAAACTTCCAATTTTTGTAGTAGTTAATTTAAGCATATGAAGACTGAAAATGTACATTTTTTTGTTCATTTTTTACATATTCAATCAAATAAGTATCAATAGAAGAAAAATTAACTGTTCTTGTACTAAGTATAATAAAATTTAGAAGTTTATGAATTTAATAAAATAAAATTTTAATTCAGAGGATCAATAGAACAATCTTAACAAATTCAAGAGTCAGAATATGCATTTTTATATAATGAGATTTCATATTTCTTTTTTTTCTTTGAGATTTTTTTTATAGATATTAAAATTTAATTTAATCTTAACCATTTATAAATAAGTTAAACAATTAAAATTAATCTAACATGATATGTATGATCTGTCAATTTTTAACTAAACTTAACATGAGATAAAATTTGAATGAATTAATTTAAAATCAATTTGAATTAAAAAATAATTTAAATTTAATTTTTAAAAGATAAATTAATCTGATAATCTGTCCGATTAATTCAATTATATAGTTGAAATGACCTAAATCCAAATCGGTGAAGCAGATGTGATGATATATCATGTTTCATGTGTGAGTGAATAATTATAATATTAAGTGGACTTAGTCTATTTCATATACTAATCCAATCAGAAATTGAGATTTGTTTAGTTTCCCTTACAAAAGATGTTAATCCTTCCCATTATATAACCCTCGTATTCCACACAACGCAATGCACAAGTCACGAGCCAAATTCCCTCCTCAATATATCTTTTGTTCACTCTAGTTTTCACTTTGCACAAATAAACAATATGGTTCAACCTCATATTCTAGTAGTCACATTCCCCGGCCAAGGCCACATAAATCCAGGCATCCAATTCGCTAAGCGATTAGTATCAATCGGCGTCAAAGTCACTTTCGCCGTGACCATCAGCGCCCACCGCCGCATGGCTAAAACCAACAACATCCCTACCAGCTTATCTTTCGCAACATTCTCCGATGGAGATGACGATGGCTACAATCTCACCGATGATTTCGGCCAGTATGTCTCCCACCTCACCTCTCGCGGCTCTCAAACTTTCCCTCAAATAATTACTGATGCTAATAAGCAGGGTCATCCCTTTACTTGCATCGTTTACTCCCTTCTGCTTCACTGGGTGCCAAAGGTGGCGCGTCAATTTCACCTGCCTTCCATTTTCCTTTGGAATCAACCAGCCATCGTTTTCGCGATCTATTACTACTACCACCATGGCTATGCCGATGAAATTGATAAGCTGGTCTGTGGTTCCTCATTTTCTCTCAACTTACCTGGATTGCCATCTCTCACAAGCTCTGATCTTCCCTCCTTTTTCTTCCCTAAGCATTCAAAACGACATAGTTTTGTACTTGAATATCTTAAGGAGGATTTCCAAGTTCTTGATGAAGAAACCAACCCAACAATACTCATCAATACTTTCGACGAACTCGAAACTTCAGCCTTAAAATCAATCGACAAGTATAAGTTAATCGGAATCGGTCCATTGATACCATCAGCCTTTCTTGATGGCAAAGACACATCCGACAAATCTTTTGGAGGTGATCTTTACCAGGGATCAAAGGATCACATCGGATGGCTTAACACAATGCCTGAATCTTCAGTGATTTATGTATCTTTTGGAAGCATTTCTGCGATATCAGAGGCGCAAATGGAGCAAGTGGTGAAAGCGTTAATCGATATTGATCGTCCATTCTTGCTGGTAGCAAGAGAAAATGGAATTATAAGTAAAAAAGAATTAATGGAAGAGAAAGGGATGATAGTGCCGTGGTGCAATCAAGTGGAGATACTGAGCCATCGATCGGTAGGATGTTTTATGAGTCACTGTGGATGGAATTCAACAATGGAGGCCATAGTTTCAGGGGTTCCAATGGTTGCTCTTCCACAGTGGTCTGATCAAACAACAAATTCAATGATGATCGAACATGTGTGGAAGACCGGAGTGAGAGTGGTACCCAGTGTTTATGATGAGGAAGAAGGGATTTTGAAAGCTGAGGAAATCAAGAGATGCTTGAATGTAGTGTTGCCTGGTACACAGCAAGGAAAAGAGATGACAAACAATGCTCACAAATGGAAACAATTAGCAAGAGCTGCTGTCAAGGAAAATGGTTCTTCGGACAAGAATTTGAAGCGATTTTTAGGTGAGATTGGACAAGGATGTTTCAAACGTTATTTGGACTAGCAAGTTTAATTAGTGCTTTATAACAATATAATTAATTACATATCTAGCGTAAGAAATGAGGTTTTTCTTTTATAATGTGGATGGGTTTGGTTGCAGTCAGTTCATGAGTATAATTTATGATTTATTATTATAATTCTTGATTTTTGGTTGAATCATTATAATTTCAATTTTTTCCATCAAAAGTTTAAAATAATAAAAACATGGATTTACTAGTGGCTGAAAATCTTCTTCAAGCTATGCAATGATAAATTCCATGCACGATCCCCATCAAAGGAGCAAAATCTATGGTTTTTTTTTTTTTCATTGGTCAAATCTTAACGGTAAATTTTTCTTGGTTATGTCAATTAAAATATAAGACTCAAATGAATTAACATTTTATATGATAAAAAAAATTATTATTCTTCTTTCATGTATAGAATTTCTTTCTTACTTGTATTTGTATTCCACTTTTTATATGGCATCGGAGACGTAAGAGATTTAATTAGGTAGTCTCTTTCTTTCTTTTTTTATTTATATCACCGACAGTCTGTTCAGAGTTCCAAACTCAACAGTGACAACTAAACACGAGGGTTGCGCTCGTTGCGGGACTTAACCCAACACCTTACGGCACGAGCTGACGACAGCCATGCACCATAATTATTTAATTTTAATTAATAATTTAATAAAATTTTTAATTAATAATTTAATCCCGCAGTGGTGTTTCCAGTGGCGGACGGGTGAGTAACGCGTAAGAACCTGCCATTGGGAGGGGAACAACAGCTGGAAACGGCTCTTCTGTAGAGTTCATTAATATCGGAACTCATTAGTTTACCCCCATCTATTCGTAAGAGATTTAACTAGGTAGTCTCTTTCTTTCTTTCTTTATTTATATTTTATTCTTTATCACCATGAGTTTCACGCCGCCTCAGATAACTCTTACCACCGGCAACGAGACTTCCACATAAGGACTTCCCCTGCACCTCCGGAAGGGTCATCCCCCTTAATTACCAAACATTACTCATGTTTTGCTGATTAAACTTCCTTCTCAATTTTACCGCCTAAGATCATAACTCAAGCAGGATTAGATAGTGTTAAGCTGGATCGTAGCATTTGTTTTGAATCCATTCTTTAGCGGATAGTCGGGGTTGAAACTGCTGTGGAAGCACGGAACAAATTGGTACATGCCTGTGTATCGGGCTTCTGAGCCCCAAATCAATGAATTAAATCAAATGGGCACTCAACTAGCTGAATGATAATTAAGTTAGAAAAGGCATGCAGTGGGCTATGTTGAGATTAAAATTTCTCAAATATTGGGACTCACTAGTGATTTAAATCTTTCCTTGTAATTAAGTTATCCCTTAATTTTGATAATGGTATGCTATGATCTCATAATTTATGGTACAATTCATCTCATTGCCTGCAAAGAGTGGCTGTAAGATTCTATGGTTGCTCACAGTATCCATTTTGATGATTTGAAAACATAAAAATGCTCCAATTTTTCAATCAGCAGTAGGTTGAAATGATTGCTAATTTTTTATTTCCATTTTTTGCTTAAACAATCTTAGAAAAATCTCCACATACACTTCATGAATTGTACATATATACATCCGCAATTAGAAAACATCTCAATTTTGTATATAAATTTGTTTTAAATTGTAGGCATGCATATATCTAATTTAATAATATTAAGGAGTGAACAAAATAAAATAAATCAATAATGCATAATTGATGATTAATTTAAAAAATAAAATGCTATAAATTGATATTTGTATTAAAAGAAACTTTGAATTATTTTTATATTTAAAACAGCTTAATATGGTTTGTTAATCTTTATATTTTTTTTCATATTATATAACTAAACTAAATAAAAAAAATCCTACGTAGACCTTTTTTAAGGAAAAAAAATGGATCAAATAGATCTTTAGGAGAGTGTGCCATGGGTTCAAATCAAACCGAATATTTCGAGAAAATAACAATTTAATCAAATTATTAACAGTTCAATTCAATTATTGTTGATTCGATTTGAAGCAATAATAAAAATTTTATCAAACTAACAAGAAATCAAATATTAACTCTTCCAGTAATATAAATCAATCTAGGATCAGTTTAGTTCGAGTCTCGATTTTAGTTGGATTTGCACACTCTTACTGATTTGTTCGAGTCATTTCAAATTCATTGTTACTTAATTTAAAAATTTTACAAGTCATTATATATAATTTTAGACTTTCAATGGAGGTCAAAATATTTTTTCACAGATAGAGTTAATTTTACTCGAAGACGGATCTAAAATTTATTTTCATCAGAAACAAATTTTATTAAGAATGAGAAAAAGCAAAATTTATGAGTTTGATATGTAGTGGAGAGCTATGTTACTCCGACATTTCATTTTTAAAAAAATATTTGTACCATTTGGGTATGCCATTAGTATGGACATGAAATATTTACTAGATCATTCACATTAAAAGTGGATACTCATAATTCCGATTTTATTTAAATTACAAAGTGGAGATCAAATGAACTTGAAAGAATTTGTAAAATTAGAATAATTATTTCTTAATTACTCACAATTGAAAACTATGATTTGTTATGGTAATAAAAATTAATATATATTATATAATAAACTTGAACTGATTTACAATTTAAATGAACTTCAAATTATCATTTTATTTTTGTTTGTGGTTTAAATTTTATATTTTAAGTTTGTAATTTAAAATTTTTTATCCAATTTTATTTTATTTAGTAATTTATTAATATTATAATTTGATCTACCTTTTAAGTTAAATTATTATATATAAAAATTAAAAAATATATATATAAAGACTTATTTCCGTACCCATACTCTAATTTTGAGTACTTTTTAACCGTACCTACTTATACTAAAATTTAAAAAATATGAAATCGAATTTCTAAATATGTACCCGAAATATAGGTAGAGAGAAGGAAAGTAAAAAAAAAAAAAAAAAAAAGAGAGTAAAAGGAGAGTAAGAAAGAAGAAAAATTTAAGATAAAAAAAGGAAAATAAAAAATAGAAAGGAAGAGAAAATAAAACAAAAAAGATTAAAAAAAAGTAATAACTTAAAATATATATAATTTAATTTAATTTTTTCCGGTGAGAATAAAATACTTTTTATATAAAAAAAAGTTTGAGACTAAAAAGTGTACTAGGAAATATTTGCTCTATTGCCTCCACCTTAAATTTGTGATTGATTTTATCAACCGTTATTGAATTTTGTCTTGCTACAAAATTAAAATTAAAGTTTTTTTTTTATAATAAAAATATCTAAATTTTTTATTTTTGTTTCATAAAAATCTGAATACGTTTATATTAAAAAATTTAAATATTTTTATATTAAAAAAATATAAATTTAATTATCTACCAATAGAGACAAAGTTAAAATTAACCATCGCCGATGGATTCAGATATATATATATATATATATATATATATATATATATATATATATATATATATATATATATTTAAAGCAAATGACAATTTGAAAATTTTATTATTGTGAATATTCTGACTTTTTTTTATGACAAAATTCATCATCACAACAAAATAATAATAATAAAAAAGTGAGACTTGGACCCAATCTGAAATCTTAACATCATCTTGTCACTGACAATACTTCGGCAATCGAAAATAACTTACCCCAACTTCCCTCTCAATATTAAATCCATTGATCTAAGTCACCATTCATGAACATAACGACACATTAACTAATTAGATGCTGTCGACAAAATTAACAACATATAACTTTTCCCAAAAAAAAAAGAAGAAAAAACACAGCAACTTATTATACATATTATGCAGACGGACAAATCTTTTTTTTTCCTCATCCCTTTTTTATGAAAAAATAAATTAAAAAAAATTCACCTAGTTAAATACAAATAAGGGATTTGAGAAAAAATATATTTCCCATAAATTCATTCAAAATAAATGATAGAAAATAAATTGTAATTAATAATATTTGGTATAAACTGAAATTGATTGAAATTATTCGAACAGAAGTACTGAACATATTTATCTGAAAATAGAAGGATCATATATAACTCCACGGGCATAATAATAATTCAGTTTTCATGGAGAGGGAAAAAGTTGATAAATCCCACTATGAGTAGGTTTAATCATCATTACTTGTCTCCTTCAGTATGAGTATGACTGAGTCCAACATCAATTCCCACTGTCTATTAATCAAAACTCTTGAACACGTTATAAACACTTGTCAAAGAAATCCTCAAAGTCATCACTAAGCAGCACAAATCCTAATCACATAAGATGGCATGAAGTATATTTTTTTGTCCCTTTTAACGAAATGTTCCAAATTTAGAATTTAAATTGGTCTAAAATTACATTATAAAATTTTAAAAAGGAAAATGATGTCCTTTTATAGATATGTTCAGCATAAATTCAAATTGGTGTGAAGTCAAATTATATATAAAAGTTTGTTAGGCTTTTTTATTTTTAATTTCTTCATGTGTGAAATCCCAATCAGGAAATGTGAAAAATCTTAGCAGCCATTGTTGTATATGAAAATGATCAACTATAAAAACCATGTGAATTTGACTTATTTTTAAAACAATTTGTAGTTAATTGGTTTTTTCCTACTTTCTCACAGGAAAAGTTGTGGTATAGGTGTAAAATCAATGACACAAAGGAAAGAATCTTCAGTATTAAGGCGCGATTGGAGGAATTGGTCAAAGTATTGATTGATATTGATCGTCAATTTTTACTGGTAACAGAAGAAAAGGGAAGCAAAAGAACTGAAAAGAAAAACTGAGAAAGGTCTTATAGGATGTTCTGAAGGTACTTACTTATACATGCTGTACGTGTTCAGGTTGAATTGTTTTAAATTGGGGTCTATTATTTTTGAATTTTTCGAGTTTGGTTATTTGAATTATTAATCTCGAATTTATCAAAATTTTAAATCTTTTTTAGATAATTAATCTAACTAATTTTGATTTAATTCTCTTAAATTTTATCCTATTTCGAATCAAATTTGATTCCATTTTTTTAACTAATGGCGTTTTCAGTTCCGGTTAAAAGCATTCAGGTCCATTCTGAATGCATATTAGGTACAGCTTTATGCAAATGATTTTTTTACATGATAATTAAAAAAGTTTTATGAATGTAAAGGATTTTTCGGATTTTTGCCTTTTAATTTACACAATCAAAACAGGTTTTTGCTTCTTTTTTTTTTTTTTTCCCTCTAAAACATGTCATTAGACTTTTTTTGTGCCCAAAAAATTTGTGGAATTCAAATAAAAAAAATTAGTAAACTAACAAAGATTTTGGAATGAACTTTTATTATGAAACATTCTACTTAATCTATCACTTGAATATAGTTTTAAAAGGTAAATAATTAATCCTCCAGGAAGAAACAAAAATTAAGAACATACAAATTCGACAAGAATTTGTCCAAAATATGTTACATTAATTAGAAGAATTCCGTAATTTAGTGTTATATTTAAGAAAAATTTTTACTGAAAATTTGATATTTGTTTGATTTTTTTCTTAATCTAACTAATAATTTATTGTTATATATATAAAAAAAATTACAATCATTTTCATATTCATGCACAATTAGTCCGTAAAAAATGCCTTCCCTTTTAAACATAAAGATAGTATATGCAACCATTTTTTAAATTTAAATTGAATTTTAAATTAATGCACAATTTAATAATTTGTATTACAATAGTGATTTAGCTGTTTATTTTTCTAAAGAAATTATAAAAAAATTCCTAGTAAATAATAAAAATATAAAAGTAAACATACAATTATTTTTCAGCAAATTCACTTTCTCTTAACTTATAAAAATATGAAAATAATGCTCATAGAATTACATTAAATACCACAATTTCTATTTCTTCTAACATTTGTTCAAAGGCCTAATTGATGTCTAGTATTTATTTGAATAGTATTCATCAGAATAAAAATGAATTATGAGCAACAACACGATCATCATCAGCAACATCATCATAATTGTCTGCATCACCAGAACCTCGAGTAGAAGTATTAGATGCTACAGCATTGCTATTGACAATGCCAGAATCATACGTCTAATTGTAAATAAATACTGAGCATTAGCTACAGGAAAATGATGCAACAAAGAACAGGGTCTGGGTACATGAGCGCTCGTAGACATGCCAATATCCATAAAAGATGATTGGAATAGTGGTTATAACATCATATCCAACGACGGAGAAAAGCAAGGGTTAGGAGGATGTGTTGGATAGAAGAAAATTGTGGTAAATCTGCCTCATGGTCCTCCAATGAAAGGACTTAGACCAATAGAACATTAGTAATGGTACGTGATAATTAATATTTAGAGACAAAATTAAATCGAAAAGAGATCGAATATTAAAAGTTGATGCTACTACAACGCTTTCATGAGATATTTATCTTTGTATTACTCTTCTGAACCATTCTATGTACTCTAAATGATAATGGAGTGGACCGGCTGATGACAACCCTCTGACAATATAATAAGCATTGTTGTTCCACACATTAATCCATATTGCATGTCGCTCTATCTAGTTTATAGCAATATTTTTGTGTACAACAACAGAGTGCAGATCCTTATTCTGAAATGACAATTGAGACATAAACTGTTGAAATCTAAATTAATGGAGGATTCTGTCTAGTTGATGTCAGTCCACTATGTCAATACAAACGAGTAGAACAACAGCTCTCCATATGTGTCAACCTCTTAAATAATCTATTGGAAAAGAGCGAATGAGCTCATCTGTATATGACTCCCAATTAAATTGTGAAAAAATGTAATTATTATTATTATTATTATG
This sequence comes from Triadica sebifera, assembly GCA_023653625.1. Taxonomy (NCBI): domain Eukaryota; kingdom Viridiplantae; phylum Streptophyta; class Magnoliopsida; order Malpighiales; family Euphorbiaceae; genus Triadica; species Triadica sebifera. Next base: position 2,735,002 of record CM042910.1, read on the forward strand.
GACTTCCTTATCATGACATGCATCGAGGTTGAATCAAATTTGTTTAAACTTATGTGTGGGAACATGAGTAAAGTTTTTAGGAACTACACATGCAAAATTTCAATAAAATTTTGATAAATCAATTTGTGTTGTTAATGATTTGGAAAATATTAATATAATGATGTTAAACCTTCGCCCGAATAGTGTATCATGATGTATATCAGCAACTTTAACTTGGGGTGCTAAGAATAAACATCTCTCCCAAGCTGTAACATAAATAAAGCACTATCAATTTATGCGGCTAAAGCCGATCCTGAAGCAATGTATAAAACTCTCTATATAAAAATGTCAAACATTTACCGTTCCAACTATATTGGGTGGTTGTCTTGGGATTCTCTAAATAAGGTAAGTATACGAATGACAGTCTGCTTGTACTCTTATCACAAAATAATATCCCAGAAATGAGTCGCAAAATGTAAACTCATGCACGATAGAGTACAATGTGCATATCTACCTCAATAGATAGTTCATACAAGTTATCTGTCAGTCATAAGAGTTTAAATTGTTATCCTTTAAGCCTTGAAGGGGTCTAATACTAAGTAATTGCTCAAATAAGTCACTCCCATGTGTATTTGGTTGGAACAATAACTGGAAGACTATTTATTCTTACCAATTAGAATGATTATATCTTGGAATGGAACACTACATTTTCCAAAAGGAAGGTGAAATGTATGTATTTCATGTTTCTATCTTTCAACCAATATATTAATAAGATGTTGATCTAATGTAAAAAATGATAATTTGAAGTAGAGTACAAAATGTGGTTTGCTGAAATTCACGTCGGTATGTATCTCGCAGTATATCTAAAATGTAAAATTAACACAATTACTAAATTATATGATTTTTTTGCGCTCAAAATTTGTAAACTAATTCGTGACTAAATTTTTTATCTATGAACGCAACTGTCAACTAAAGTTGTAATTGTTTGAAATTTAAAATGCACTAAACTATTTTCGCCTTTTTTGCTATATACAGTGAGTATATATATAAAAAACTTAATGTGATCACTTCTGTAAAAAACTGTTTTGCATGTGAGGTGTTAAATTTTTTTTTTTTTCTTTTTCAAAATTTCAGATTCCTGCCCAGCCTTTCTTCCCCTCAGCCTTAGAGACGTTTGTCTCTTCATCCCCCAGAGATTCCTCCAGTGTTTCCCAGCCTTTCCCAGACTCGAGACTAAACGAAATTCCTTCCCAGCGTTTCCCAGCCTTTGAGACGTGTAGTCTCTTCATCGCACAGAGATTCCTGCCCGTGTCCAAATAATAAACACAAAACTCCGCTTTCTTGTAAACGGACCATTTAATACTATTGGATAATGGAAAGGTGAAAGCAAAGTTTACTGTTTAGATACCAAGAGACCGCCTTGCTGTTTTCAAAGAAAGCAAAGTTTCTTTTGACCATAAATATTTTTTCTTTTTTCTTTTTTCTTTTTTTTTTAAAAAAGAAAGCTAGACGTGGTAGATAGATAATGAGAATAAGTTTAAAATTTTTTCTAAAAAAATAAAAAGAAAGAAATAAATAAATAAAGGAATCAGGCGTGCCAAATTGTTAATGATGATATCCTTGAATAAGTTTATCCTTCAAGTATGTGAATTGAGAAGCACCGACTCCCTCCAATCATGTTTATTCTCCATGCAATACATCATATAAGGGAAGCATTATATATCACTTATAATGCATTCCTAATTTCAGATTAATTAATTTTTAATTACCTTTTTAATCCGTCGATATATGTTTTATTTTATTGTAACATATTGTTTTTGTTATTAAAAAAATATTTTATATTTTTATAGGGACCCATAAAATGATAATTCGATCTTAAAAATATATAGGGTACTATAAAACATGAATCATTAAAAAATTATGATCACTAAAATTATTAATTTGAAACCGAATTACCATTATATATATATGGGGCAATTTTTAGAACTAAAAAAAATTATACATTCTACGATTAATTATACACTGATCATTACTAATTTTAGAAATTCATAAGAAGAATAAGGTCAAAGGGGTAAATTAACTATTGAATTATATCCAAATAACGAGTCACACTATAAATTTTGACTTACTACAATTAAGCTCTTTAAACTTCAAATCGGTGCAATTGAGTCCCCTGAATTATCCTACCATTTGCATCTATTAAGTTAACTCAATTCACTTTTTAACCAACAAAAAATTGATATGTGTCATGTTGAAGCGGTGTCGTTCAATCAGTTAAAAATCTAAATAGTCAAATTAGACTTTGAACTATATCCAAAAGTAGAAATTAGAGCATGAACTTTGATTAAATATAATTAAACCATTTTATATTTTACCTGGATACAAATAAGCTCCTAGATTACCATGATTTCTATCTTGTTTAATAAAAATTACTGTTTATAATAAAAAATTAATTAACTTTTCATAAAAATAAAATAAAAATTTTCATAAAAAATAAATTAAATTTTAATATATTTATTTATTTATTTAATTATATATATATATATTATGAAAAGTAAATTAATTAGTAAATTATTTTAACTAAATTATAATGAAAAATAAATTAATTATAAAAAATTATAATAAAATTATAAAATATGAAACAAAGCACTTAGATGAAAATCTGCTCATGCTTTGGCCAATTAATGTTGGGTTTATATGACTGTAATTTTTGTAAAATCTGTAATTCTTGCATTCTTAATTATAAAGTTAAATTAATTTTTAAATCAAAAATTTGGAAACATGTAATAATTAAGTTAATGTAATTTATTATGAAAAAATTAATTGATATTTTATTATAAAAAATAAAATTTTAATAAAATTTATTCTTTTACAAAAAAGAAAAGAAAAGTAAATTTAAGTAGAGTTAAAAAATGTCATGTATCGGTCTATGATTGCTAACTTAATTAACTTAACGGATTTAATCAAATGAGACCAAAATCAGAATAGTTTAGGGGTTATGTTATACCTAATTAAAAAATAAAAGGTTTAATTGTAATAAATCAAAATTCAATGTCTGATTTGTACTTTTGAGTATAGTTCAAGGCTAATTTGACCTTTTTGACATTTGAATTTTATACTCCATGAAAATGTCTTATAGCTATTTTATTTATTAAAAAAATAAAATAATATTGTTTAAGTAGAGACGAGTCAACTCAATAGAGGCACATTAACAGTGCAAACAAAGTGGAAGTTTAGGAATTTAAATGGATCATTTTTAAGCTTTAAGACTATTTTGAACTAAGTTTAGTTCAGGAGTTGACTTACACTTTAAGGTATAGTTTAGGAGCAAATTTGCAATTAAATTTCTTCATTTGACATCTTATAGTTAGATAAATATATATTGTTAATCATAAATATTATGATCTTCTTTATTGGTTAGACTTCTTCTAATGGCTATAACTTGATCTTTGGCTAAGTTTAACATGTAATATCTCAATTGTCTGATGAACATACAATTATTCTCTTTATATATACGATTAACAATAAAATCATAATACGTCACCATTTTTTGTGGAAGTGATATTGAACGTTGTTGTATAATAGGAGCTAGGGCTAGCAACGAGCCGGTTAGGCTAGTGGAATTGGTCCAGTCCAATCTGGACTGGATTGGGCTCAGCCAATTTCAGATCCAACTCGAACTGTGATCTGGTAAAGGAAGTGTTCGGTCCAGACCCTTTGTAATGACTCAAATACCGGGTTAGTCGTAAACTGTAGATTTCATGATTGATCAGTATACCTGAGAGTAAAAAATATACTCGTGAGTGAAAAATATTTTATTTAATCATTGGAAAATATAGGTTATGATTAGTCTGAGGGTAAAATTTGGAGTAAAAATGAAGTCAAATAAGTTCTCAAAAGTCAAAATTAAGAAAAAATAGACTCAGTTTAATTAAATAGTTAGTTGACCATACTTTGATCGGACTACAAAAAATAGCAAACGACATCTAAAAATTTATTTTAAGATATGGATAGACTCTAAATAATATTTAGGATTATTTTGACAGTGAAAAATGAATTTTAGGGTAATATCAAAAATTAAATTATCAGTCTGATTTAAGTGAGCTGGACAGAAAATGACCTCCGATTAAATTGAAAATTTTTGTGTAGACATATAAAAATATTTTATGAATTATGGAATCAAATTGGGGTGAAATTGAACTTAGAAAGTGAGAAAATTAATTTATAATGTATAATTGGGTTTAAATGGGTTGGGTTGTGTTGGGCCCAAACCCAACTAACTTAAGCCACTATAAATTGGCCTAAATATCAGAATCCTCTAGAGAGAATTCTGCTTAATTTTTTTCCCCAAATCCCCTTGTATGGCCGAAACCCACATTTCCCATTTTCCTTCCAATTTTCTTTCATTTTCTTCACTTTTTACACCAGAATCAGCCACCCAAAAATAATTTCAGCTTCTTTAGTAGCGAATAGAAGTTTTTAATCTTTATTTGGAAGGCTAAAGTGGAAGAAAATCAAAGAAAAAAGTTTAGGATATTAATTGGAGGTAATTGAAATTTATGATTTTAAATTAGTTTAATGATTCAAATAGGTAGTTTAAGATATGTAGATAATAAATATGAAGTTTATTTGAGCTAAGGAAGTAAAATAATGGTAGATTAATGAAGGAAATTTTTTGTCCATGGTAGGTTCAAAGCAAGGTGAAGGTACTTCCAAAGGAAAGGAAAGGAAAAAGAAAAGGAAGTAAGACCTAAACAAGAAATTAAGGTTAATGATTCCATAGTCTAATTATTTTCATTAATTAAGTATGATTTAGGGTTATAAAAATTTAGAAAAATGTGTATTTTGTATGCAATTGTTAATTAATGTTTAAAACATGATTAATGGATTATGAAAAGTGAATTAGAATGATTAATTTCAATTAAAAAAATTAATTAGTGAAAATTGTAAAATGTGACCTTATTATGTGAAAAATAAATATTAAGGAATAAATATATTTTAGTGTAATATTATGATATATATGGAATAATGAATGTATTAATTAGTGAAATGAATAATTAGAAAGTGAAAAAAAAATCTTAATGATGAAAATTAAATATAGGCCGAAAAATAAAAGAGGAGAAATTAATATTTTTTTTGCTAATTTAATGAAAATTTAGTCATAAAATGCAACAAAATATGATTTTAAGTGTGTAGAAATTTATTGAAATTTTTTAAATTAAATATTGAATATTTTTCTATTTATTGATGATATTATGTATGAAATGAAAAATAATGAATAAAATGTATTTAGTGAGTTTATAACTTAATTGATTATCCATAATGAAATAGTGATATATTATGATGAAAAATGTAAAAAATTATGTATATATATATATATTCTAATGAAGCAATATTTACGAATTATTATATTTGTAAATAATTGTGATTGAATGGAAAATATATTACATTATATGTGGATTGTTGTGTCCAAAAATGAGTTTTGGATTGTTTGTTTTGCAGATGGATTAGTTAGTTTATAGTCATTATACTACAGAAATTTTTAAAAAAATAAAAATGATTAATTAAGTGTTGATAATATTATGGTCCTTAAATTAAGATAGAAAAAAATTTAACATAAATCGGGTATAATCGTATTTACCCACATAACGTACTTATAAAATAAGTGTTATAAGGGTGTTGCACCCTTCCTCTAGAAACTAGGAACCGACAATTTCCAGTTCCAACTTGGAAAAAAATCATTTTTTTTTTAAAAAAGGCAACAACGGTTATGAGACAGTTGCACTTCTAGCATTGCACAGTGTACACATATGCATATTTTTTAAAATAATTAAATATTTTAAAATATAAATATAATGAAAAGACAAAAATATCTCTTAAAATAAAAAAATAACAAAAATATTTTAAAGTATTATTGAAATTTCAATTTTCAATTTTTTTCTATAAATACCATATTTTTAAAAAAAATTTTCATTTCCTACACAATCTCATTCTCAATTTCTCTCAATTTTCAACAATTCAATCTCAATTATCTCTCTATATATTCTTAATTTCTCTATAATTACACTATCAATTATTTTCTTCTCTAGTTTTTTTCTAATTTTACTTCTATATAATCTCAATTTTTTTAAAATTCTTAAATTCTTTATAATTCTGAATTTTTTCTTAATCTTATAATTCTTTTTTAATTATCTTTCTCTACATTTTTTTAATATTCTCCAATTTTTTTCACAAAATTTAATCATAAATAATGGCAAGTCATAGTGAAATGAGCATTTTCTTTGCTAAAATATTATTGATTTGGAAAATTTTTATTGAAATTTTGGATGAGGAAAGAGAATTCAAAATTCCAAAGAAAGAAAGCCAAAAAAAATAAGGATGATAAACAATTGGTCCAAGTCTGAGTATAGTGGTGCAGTATCATCTGAAACAAAAATTTCAATATTCAATATTTTTCAAATTCATTTTATGTTAATTAAAAAAATAGCAGGTCATTTGATGTCATGTGCAATTATTGTGCATAAACATACAAATTTGAAACTAGAGGTGGTTATGATGCATTTCAAAGACATTTGCAAAATAAACATGTTACTCAAATTATAATAGAGAAAAGACAAAGTCAAATTTTTGGATACACAACTTTTTTTCTACTTCTCATTTATTTCAATATTCAGATAAAAAAATAAAAAAAATTTGGCAAAAATGATAAGTACGAAACATCTATATTTTAGTTTAGGTAAAAAAAATAGATTTTGTTAATTATTATCAAAATGTATTAAATTTATCAAATAAATGCGTACCTAAAAATATTTTTAAATGTGTTTTATATAATTTATATAAAAATTTAAAAAATAGCTCAAAATATTTTTCTTTTTGAATGGATGTGTTTATATCTGTAGTGATATTTGACAAATGCATTTTTACATGAGTCTTACATATCATTGAATTGATGGTGAATGACAATTACAAAAAAAATTACTTATATTTAAAGTTTTTGATAATCGGTATACCGCTAATAATATTTTTAAAATGATAAAAAATATTTTGAAAAATATAGATTAGTTTATAAAATTTTTATAATTTTTTTATTATGCGGTGATAAATACCATCTCAATTCAAAATCTTTAACTATTATGTCAATCTAACATTGAAAGTAGATTTTTCCTAAACTACTATGTCAATCTAACATGTTAAATTTATATGTTCAAAATAGTGAAAGTGGATATAACTATTATGTCAATCTAACATGTTAAATTTATATGTTCAAAATAGTTTGAAATCTTTGAGTATTATAATTGTTCCAATTAAAGTAGTAATTTCATTTTTATAGTCACATTCACAAAGAGTAAAATTATGAGTTCGATTTTATTGTGAAAATGACAAAAAATCTAAAAACTTTCAACTTATAAATTATTCAACGAGTTATATGAATATAGAGAATTATTGTACACATTTATTTTCAATAATGTGCTACAAATTAATTTATATCCACAATATTGAGATATTTGTCAATAACTTTTACATATTTTAAAATTTTTTAATGATGCAACATATATTTTAACTAGTGTTTATTATTCAACATGTCATTTTATTATTGTATGAATATATTAATATTGTTGATACATTTCAAAATTATATTAATGATCCAATTTTACATTATTATATTTGTATGATAAAAAATAAATAGTTGAATTATTTTAAATTTATTTCTTTGATTAATCTTGTATGTTGTATTTTTTTTATTCTAGATGTAAAATAGATAATTTATATAATTATTTGAGTTTTTATTAGTCATTATTATATTTAATTGATGATATTGGTGTTGATTCCATTATTAATGACGTAAAAAAATTAACTTGTGATTTATTTATAAAATTTAGTTTAATTTATAATATTCTTACTACTACTACTAGTAGTAATGACACAACTAGTCAAACTTCTAGTGAATTGTTAAAAATTAGAGGAACGATCGTTTGACGATGCAAAAATAAAAAAAAAACTAAAATCATAATTCGGTTCATTTGAATTTGATATTTATCTAACAACTACATTTGAGTTTGGTGATAGTAAGACAGGTAAAATACTTGATTAGTGAAGTCGACATCAAAATCTGGTACTTTCTCAAATTGCAAAATAAAATTTTCAAGTCCAATCTCAACTGTTGTGGTTGAACAAATTTTTAGTATGAGAAGTAATATTTTGGATGAGACACGATATAGTTTAACTTCCAAATCTCTAAAAGCTCAAACGTGTGTTAATGATTGATATAAAACGACATTAAGATATTAAAAAATAGAAAAAAATCAATTTGAGAACCAATATGACTTAATCATCAAAAGAACGACTGACAAATCCGACACTAGTGGTTCCAATTAAAAAATAAAATGGATTAATAATTAAAATTTAAAAGGTAAGAGAACTATATAAATTTGATTCATTTAAACCCTAAGAAGAAACATAAGCCCAATTATTAATTATTTTTTAAAATAAAAAAATTAAATTGATTTGATTTTTACCTCATTTATAATTTTTATAATTTATTAATTTATCAAATAAAAATAATATTTTTTGAATTCCAACTTATAATTTTTCAAAATCAAATTACTTTTTTTTTATAACAATCTAACTCATTATATAAAATCACAAATTAATATTGAATAAGTTAATTTTTTTTTCTCAAAGTTTCATTTTTTTATAACTTATTAGTTGTAAAAATTTCTAATTTATACAAATTAATATTTAATATTTTTTTCTCAAAATTCTCATTCTTTCTAACTAACTTATTCCCCAATTTTTTTCATTTTTTATTTTTTTTGCTTCATTTATAAACAAATTGATAAGTTAAATGAAAATTTGACTTCAAATTCACCCAAAATTTTATTTTAATTTCTAAAATTTAGCAATTTTAATTATATTTATTTATTGTATTAATTACTTAATTGTATAATTTAAAAAATAAAAAAATATTGAAACCGGTCAATCTACCTATTCATGAATCGGAACTAATTCCAAACTTGTTCTGATCTAGTCCCATACTTTTGGGACTGCGGAACTGACAGTTTCGAACCATGACCGGGACTAATAGGAACTTGCAATGAACACAATTGTTCAATTAAAATTTGAGCTTCTTGAATTTTATAATGTCATTCAAGATGCAAACCCGTATAGTACTCATTCAAATATGAATATTTCTCGGATCGATAGTCATCAAAATTTGGTAGCAACCAAATTCTCTCTCTACCATTATTTCTAAAAGCAACAGCCATAATTTTTTCTCTGTTTCAAGTTCAAATTCTATGAGCAATTTCTATACATGATAGGTAATTTGTTATAGGATGCATGTGAATCAATTGTAATGTATGATTAATAGATGTTTAATATATTATTAGTTACAACTTCTAGGAATATTGCATTACACATTATCATCAGATAATTCTATATCAGATAAACATTCATGAAAATTTTGAAATGATTTGAACATCATTACTTGTCGTTGATCTCCATCCTCAATGGCCTCGTTTACTTGCATATGCCAATACATTTTATTCAATTGTATCTTTATTCTATTGTTTTTCTCACGAATGCGATACAGTGCGTTTTAAAACTCATTCATATTTGATTGTGGCATCTTGATAGCAATTCGTCAAGTTCCCTTTAAGTTTAGAGACTTCTTCATGGGGGATTAATGATTGGCGTAAATGGTAATCTCATTTATTCAAAATTATTTGATACATCTCTTCACTGTCACATTTACTTGGACCCATTGGATATTAAAAGTTATCATCTATTGCCCAATAATGTCTTGATCTCCTAAAAATATCACTAGAGTATAGAACATAGACATTTTGACATGTACGACTATATAAAAATTTGACGTGAATATATGATTTTAATATATTCATTCATAATATCATCAATGTATTAAATTTTTTAAAAAAAAGTTATATGAACACATTTGATTAACATAATACTATCAATTTAATGTGAACTTAAATCTTGTAATACATATTACTAAATGATAAAATCAACATAAAACCCCAAGTCATATGATTATGTACAAATTTGATTAATATCAATTTCTAGGACAAGTCCTAGAATTATGTCTAATTTGGCCACATTTTATACAAAATAAGCTATGTTGGATCCTCTGAATTCTTTCAATCAATTTCATTTTTACAATGTGTCGATTTCGGTCTTTCTTTTGCCTTCTTCCACTCAGAATTTGGCACCATCGATTTTAAATCACACTTTGACCAATAGTAAGGATGGCTAGGTGTAAATGGAATAGCCCAACAATTGAATGTATTTTCCAATATGTAAAAAGATGCAATATATGTTATGTAATCAATATTACAAAAAATTTTACTTTGTTGAAACTTCTCACATATGTAACTAATTTCTCTAAGATTTATTGACTGCGTGTGGCTACCTTTTTTTGTTGTATGGTTCCTGTCTTAACAGAGAACACACTTTTTCTATATAAAATATTTTCACTTAATGTCCATGAGCCCTATCAATTCGATGCCAGTGTGATGATACATAATTATGTGTAATCATAACCCTCATCAATTTGACTTTTATAAATTAACTGTCGTTTTTCAAAATTTTTAACCAAAATCATGAATAATTTGTGCTCATGGTTGTAACAGACATTGTCCTGATTTCTTTTATTGAAAAATTATATAATTCAACAAATATAGTTGGTTGTCATTACATCATGTCAATGTCTGTCATCTTGTGACAATATCTAGTTCTTTTTTGGAATTCTTTTAAGCCAAGTAGCTATTTCAGAATCCCATGATTTAATTGCTTTCATCTTTTTTTTTTAAAAAAAAAATTCTTCTAATATTCATGGCCTAAAATATATTTATATGAAGCGCTTGACAATATTATATAGTACTTAGTTTACATTGAGAAAATTATTTGATTTTATATACCAGTTTTTTTTAGAAGGTCTTTCATATGAGGGATCTTGAATTTTGTATTATAATTACTAGTAGTGTGATGAATGTGATGCCTATGTGGATTGTAACGCCACATATGCTGATTCATTGAAAGTTTAATCCTAATATAAAGATCATAAATAACACAAATATCATTCTTCCCAAGATAAATATGTAACTTAACCATGTCCATGAAATATTTCAAATTTTCCTTATTCTCATTCTCAACTAAGGCAAAGGCTATTGACAATATTACATTATCACCATCAACAACATCTATAGTAAGCAATACACCCATATATTTTCCATATAGAAATGTTCCATAAATACATAATATAGGTTTACAATATTTGAATTCATCGATGCACCACTATAGGCGCTCTATATAAAATTCTTCTAATAATTGCATTGTGATTGAGTTACAACACTTTTTTTTATCTTGTATATTAAGACACCCATATTCGTCAACACTTATACAATACAACTTGTAAACATAAAAATTTTGGAGGTTCATAAATAAATTGAAATTATATTTTATTTAGTAATTAATTTAATTATTAAATAAATTTCAAATTTCGAATCAAATATTTTCATACGTCAAAATATACAATTGTCTAAAATAAAATGTATATTTCTTTTCCATAATGGTTTATATAACACCTAACACCTTATGTATTTTGATACAACAATATCAGAAATAATTGTATTAAATAATCGTACATGACATATGAGTAAGGCAAAATATCCTATTAACATTAGTGAAAGTTTTTTTATCCCATAACATCATCATTCAACAAATTCAACAGCTCAATATCAGGGCTGAACCCATATATATCATATATGCCAACATTCAAGACATTTTTTCTAAGTATTTTTCTTTTAAGTTTACAAGTTTGAAAATAATTACACATATTAGTACAAACTCATTGCAATTATACATATGAGAGTATTCAAGTCCAAAATATAGTTATTAATGATTCATGTTTTCGTGGGATGCAAGGAGAGAAAGTGATGAGGTTCGACTGGTGATCTTAAATTCATAACTTTTAGATGCACTTCAATGTATATTATCTATTGATCTACAACTAAAAAAAATGCGATTTGGAGAATTGCAACTCAGTGAGAATAATTATCAAATAAACTCTAAAATATCAAGCAACTCATAGTAACAAATTACACATGTACACCATACATACTACGTATTTCATTTAATTTACTAATATCCTATAGATGCAAGTAAAACAAAAGCATATGATCATTATACTTATGGTCATGCTTTACTCATTTTATTTTGTTGTGATTGAGTTAAACAGATATTGTCCCGGATTTCCATGTGAACATTTGCATTTGCATTTGCTAGTTTAATTATTTGTTTCATTTGCACATTTGTTGGGTCATACACTTATTCTTTTGCCTTGCAATATTGGTTAACTAGTCACAATGTCTTTTTAAGTCCTTATACATATGCATTTGCAGCTAGACATTCATCAACCGTTACATGCCACACATATACCTTATATATATCATACATATACCATATATATATGTTACATATGTCACACATATACCTCATATATGTTATACATATACCATATGTATATACCACATATGCCACAAATTATCAATCATCTCATTATCAATGTCAAATCATGGTAATCATATGAATCACATACCAAGTCATTTCTCATTTCACATTTCACATAGGAAACAATGTCTATGTGCACTAAATAATTTATTTGATAATTAAACTCACATTTTTTCTTTAATTTCGACATTTAACTTATTGTTTATCCCCTCCTTGAGGGTCTCCAATTAGTCATGAGTCTAATTTAAAAATATAATTGATTAACTTATGACTATAGAAATTTAATGTGTCTTAAACAAATTAATAAGTATAGTTCATATCATTAGTTAATGTTTTTCTTATGAGACAGTGTGACCTTATAGGATTGATTAGCCTATAACTTTTTTTACACTAATTCAATTTGTTTGATTATTATTTCTAATTAAATTTAACATATAATTATATAAAATATTCAAAATTCAGAGCAATTGGAGTATTGTACGATTTTTGGTGTAATTTCGAATTTTGTTATGTTTTCTGCCATGTTTTCTTTCCTTAAGCAATTTTATAACACCAATTTTAATAATTTATATCTTATAATTTATATCCTTAATACATGTGAAGCTTTCTAGACACTTAGAAATGACACAAATGAACATTTTTCATCTTTATAATATTTTCTAATTATACCTGATTTTGCACAAAGGTTACATTTGAACCAGTTTTCTTTTTAATATCATAACTTGCAAAATAAATAATATATTAAGGTAATTCTTTTACTAGAGTTTAGTTAAGATATAACCCTGAAAATTTCATGCTTTTCATTTGTAAAATTTTGTTCTATAAATAGTTCAAAAATTAGGATTAACTTCCTATAGCTATAAAGGTACAAAGGAAATAACTCTAATAAAAAGAACAATCATAATTCATTCATAGATATGTCCTTATTCATATTGAATTTTACTATAAAATTTTATATACATGTAAAGAACATCTAGATCTATAACTTTCATGTTTTATATTTCATCAAATTAAATCTCTAAGACGGTCAAAATAAATAAAAACAGTAAGATTATTTGCTAGAAATTGAATCATAATCAGTTCACTCAAAAAATGATTTCTCTTCAGATACATCAAATTTTACAAAATTATTTTAAAGACACATGTATAAGACAGATCTACAAGTTTTATGTTTTGAACTTTTCTAAATTACTCTTCTAAGACCATAAAAATTAGGTTCTCATATTATGCTCCAAAAATAAGTTTCAAGGGCTTTTGTACACAATAAATTATAGAATACCAAACCCTAAAAACAAAAGGAAATAACTAACTTACCAAATATTAACTTCGCTAGGTTCTTACTGAAACTCTTATGGAAGATGAAGAAGAGAAATAAAGGTTTTGTGGTCGAAGAAAGAAGGAATGAAAATGAGGTCAAGTGGGGATGTGCAGAATTATGATAAGGTAAAGATAAATATCCTTAAAAGTCTCCATCCTTGTTGACTTTCTTCTTCTTCTTCTTCTTCTTCTTCTTCTTCTTATTATTATTATTATTATTATTATTATTATTATTATTATTATTATTATTATTATTATTATTATTATTATTATTATTATTATCATCATCATCATCATCATCATCATCATCATCATCATCATCATTATTATTATTGTTATTATTATTATTATTATTATTATTATTATTATTATTATTATTATTATTATTATTATTATTATTATTATATATGCAAAAATATAATTTAATCATTTACTTCAATTTATTAAATTAATCATGTCAATTTTTTATTAATTCAATCAAATTTCTTTATTCACTTTATTCTCAAATTTATGTCATCTTCATCTAAATTATAAAATAAGTACATGTAACTCGATACATTTGTAAATTACTTGAACACTTAGCAAGCACATGTCATGAACTTGTTCAAATAAAAATGTATGTATTCAAGTGACTTATATGCAAGATGAACATGTTCAAATTAAATGCTTATAGATATGCATATGGAGAAAGTTGATGATGTTATAATTCTCTCCTCCTTATAAAAATTTTGTCCTCGAAATTTAATACCTGAGAACAAGTATGGATATTGCTTTTTCATATTTTTTTTCTATTTTCCATATTGTCTTTTCTTGTGAATGGTTTCTCCATAATACCTTAACTAAAGGTATTTCTCAGTTTCTTAACTGTTTGGTATTGTATCCGATAATTTCCACTGGTTCTTCGACATAACTCATGTTATCTGCAATCTCAATGACTTGATCTGTAAGCACATGTGTAGGATTCAATCTATATCTTCTAAGAATCCTCACATGAAATATATTATGAATCTGAGTAATCTCTAGTGGTAAAGCTAACTTGTATGTCAATGGAAGAACCTTCTCAAGAATTTCATAGGACCTTATGTACCTTAGGGTTAATTTACCCTTCTTGCCAAATTGGATTACCCTTTTCTATGGAGATACTTGTAGAAATATTCCATTTCTCTCCTGTTTTGATCAACACAACTCTTATGTCTGTCTTGTGCTGTCTTCATCTTGCTTTTAACTATCTTGATTTTATCCACTATATCTTGCACCATTTATGGCCTTTCTAATATTTGTGCTCCTTCTTCATCCAAAATGATTAGACTTCTACATTTTCTGCCATACAATGTCTCATACGGTGTCATCTGAATGCTACTATCATATTGGTTATTGTATGCAAACTCGACTAATGCTATATACTCATCCCAAGCTCCATTGAATTCCATAACACATGCCCTGAGTATATCTTTCAATGTCTCTTTGATTGTCCGTAGGTCTATGGGTGGAATGCAGTACTAAAATTCAATTTTATTTCTAATGCTTATGTAAACTTACCCAAAATTGTGAAGGAAATTTGGGATCCCTATCAGACACAATGGATAATGGAATACCATGTAATCAGACTATCTCCTTCACACATAATTTTTCCTGACTCTCAAGTGTACATCCTTATCAGATTGGTAGAAAATAGGTTGACTTAGTTAATCGATCAATAATTACCCATATTGCGTCATTTTTCCATTTTGTTCTTGGTAGTCCATAAACAAAATCTGTTGTTATTTTCTCCCATTTCATTCTGGCACTAACAATTGATGTAGCTTACCAACTGGTGTCTGGTGTTCAATCTTAATCTGCTGACATGTTAAGCATTTAGAAACATATTCTGCTATATTTTTCTTCATTTTTGGCCACCAGTAATGAGGTCTCAAACTGTGATACATCTTAGTCATCCCTAGATGCATTGCATAATGTGCATTGTGTGTCTCTTCCATTATTTCTTGATGCAAGTTTTTAATATCTGGAAAACATATGCATGACTTTAACATTAGTACATCATCCTACAAATAAAACTCTGCACTGTTTCCCTGCCTTACCATTTCAATTTTCTCACATAATTGAAGATATTTGTTTTATGTTTTTTTGATCCTATCCTTTAGTATAGGTTTAACATGAAGCGTAGCAATCAATGAATTTCTATCTTGCATATTTAATTCAACATTCTTATATCACAATTGAATCAAATATGGAAAAGATGATGCTTGAAAGTGAGCTATATTACTATTGTACTTCCTACTTAATGCATCTATTACTATGTTGGCTTCCCTAGATGGTATTCAATTGTGCAGTCATAATCTTTTAACAGTTCCAACCATCATCTCTGTCTCATGTTTAACTCTTTCTGTGTCATCAAGTAGCTTAAGCTTTTATGGTCTATGAAGATTTGAAATGTCTCACCATACAGATAATGTCTCCAAATTTTTAATGTAAACACAACTGCAACCAATTCTAAGTTATGCACTGGATATGACATCTCATGTGGTTTCAACTATCTGGAAACATAAGCTATTACTTTACCATGTTGCATTAATACACACCACAAACCTTAGTGAGAAGCATCATTGTATACTGTAAACCCATATGTATTTGTATGGATAGTTAACACAAGGGCTGATATTAACCTATGTTTTAGCTCGTCAAAACTCTTTTCATACTCTAGAGTCCATTTGAAAGGCATATTATTCCTCAGCAACCTAGTCAAAAGGATGGCAATCAATGATAATTCATCAATAAATCTACGATAATAACCAGCCAAATCCAAAAAACTATGCAACTTTGACACATTCTTGGGTGCTTCCCAACTCACTATGACATTAACTTTCTTTGGGTCAACCTTTATGCTTTTTTCTGATACTACATGCTTAAGAAACACAACATGGTCAAGCCATAATTCACACTTACTAAACTTTACATAAAATTGTTTCTCCTATAGAGTTTAAAGCACTGTTCTTAAATACATCTCATGTTCCTATTTACTTTTAGTGTACACCAGAATGTCATTTATGAAGACAGTGATAAAATTATCCAAACATTAGTACAAAAATATCTTTAAACGAAGATTATATGTGTCTGTTGTAAAAATACCAGACACATAAAATAGAGGCGGTGACATTTTTGTAAATATATGATAAAATTACAAAGCATATGTGTCTGTTAATATAAACGACAGACATATAAAATTCAACTTGTACTTTATGCGTCTGTCTTTATAAACAACAGACACATATGATATACTTTTAGTGTCTGTCTTAATAAACAACAGACACCTATTGTTTATTAATAAACAATAATTTTTTTGAATTAATTATTGAAAAATATTTTTATTGGTATATACGTCTGTTAATATAAATGAAAGACATGTAAAATTTAACTTGTACTTTAAGTGTCTGTCTTAATAAAAAAAACAGACACATATACCTTTTACTTTATGTGTTTGTCATTAAAAATGACAGAAGCATAATATCTCTGCATTCATATGTGTCTGGCATTAATAAAAGCAGACACATATACCTTTTACTTTAGGTGTCTGTCGTTTAAAAGAACAGAAGCGTAATATCTCTGCACTCATATGCGTCTGACATTAATAAAAACAGACACATATTAGTATACAATAGGTGTCTGTTGTTTGTTAAGACAGACACCTATAGTTCATTTTTTAAAACCAAAAAACACGGTTTCTCTTTGTGCTCTTTTATTTAAAACCCAACTATATATATTTATTTCTTTTACTTTAGAGCTTGAAACCTAGTTGTATGCGCCGACCATCTCCTTCTTCAACTCTCAACATAAAGTTGGTTTGTAATACCTTCATCACATTTTGGATCTGTCTTAGTGGCGACGATAATGACAAGAGCTATATTGTTCGTTGGTGGCCATAGATACGCATGGAAAAGGTATTTTTTTTCTATTTAGCTTTTTTCTACATTTTTTGGCTACTATGTTCAAATTTAAGCCTCCATGTCGTAGCCATGACGATGACAAAAATTTTTTTTATTTATTTATAAAATGATAGTGGATTTCATGCATTGAGAGGTTGTCTAAAGCATTTGGTAAGAAGAAAATAAGTTGGTTATGCACATGTTAAAGCTAAATTTTACCATCAATTAGCCAAGGAGTTGTTTGTTCTCCACCTTATTACTATTGGCATTTGATTTTCTACTTTTTTTATGCAAAAAAGTTTATTTATCTTTTTTATTTTTTGTGTATTTTATTTTTGTTAATTTTATGTTCTAATTTTTTTTCACTTAGTAGTTGTTTTTTTGTTATACATTTAGTTTTTTTATGAGTTTAAGTAATTTTTACGATTTGCTGTATATTTATTAATTTATAATATTTTAAAAAAATTAACTATAGGTGTCTGTTATTTTGTAATAACAGACACCTATAATGAATTTTTTTTAAAAAAAATGACTATAGGTGTCTGTTGTTTTATAACAACAGACACCTATAATGAATTTTTTTTTCAAAAAAATTGACTTTAGGTGTCTGTTGTTTTGTAACAATAGATGCCTATAGTCATTTTTTTAAAATATAGTTTATGCGTCTGTCATTATATTTTAACAGATGCATAAAATAATTATATGCGTCTGTTATTTTGACAGACGTCTAAAATCCAACCCATATACGTCTGCTTCATAAGCGTTTGTCATTTAACAAACGCATAAAGTTCAAAATAACATACGTGTATAAGTCATTTTTGTACTAGTGAAATAAGGCTGAAATACCTTATTCATCAAAGCCATGAATGTAGCCAGTGCATTAGTTAATCCAAATAGCATGACTAGAAATTTATAGTGGTCATATCTAGTACGAAATGCAGTTTTAGGAATGTCTACCTCAGCTATCGTAAGCTGATAATAGCTTGATTTTAGATCAATCTTAGAAAAGACTTGGGCTCCATGTAACTGATCAAACAAGTCATCAATTCTAGGTAAATGATAGTTATTCTTCACCGTCACTCTATTAAGCTGTCTATAGTTTATACACAATCTCATTGTCCTATATTTCTTCTTTACAAACAACACTAGGGCTCTCCAAGGTGATACGTTAGGCCAAATGTATCCCTTATCAAACAACTCTTGCAATTGAGTCTTAAGTTTCTTTAACTCAACTGAAGCCATCCTGTAAGGAGATAGAAATAGGTACAACTCTTAGCACCAAATCTATAGTAAACTATGTCTCCCTATCTAGTGGCAACCTAGGCAAGTCCTCTGGAAATACATATGGGAACTCACAAACTACTGGAATATTCTCTAGCATAATATCTTGTGCTCTTGTGTCTATCACATAGGTTAAGAAAGCGTCACACCCTCATTTCACCATCTTAAAAGCTTTAACTGATGAAATCAAGCATGCAGGTACTAATTTCTTTCTCCTTTAAACATAACCCTTTATTTACTATGAGACTCTAAAATTACCTCCTTAGAAAATAATTCACTATTGAATGATGTTTAGTTAACCAATCCATTTTCAATATTACATCAACTTCATGTAGCTAAAATAAGATCAAATCAACTTTTAAGTCATCTTTATCAATGCATATTGAACAGTCATGACATATATTATTCATAACTACTATTGCTCTTAGTGGAGTACTCATATTTATATCAAATCCCATTGGCTTATATTTTTGATATAGTTTAGATGCCATATATAATGATATAAATGAATGTGTGGAACCTGAGTCAACCAATGCAAATGCCAGCATATCATAAATATAAATATTACCAGTAACCATTTAGGAGCATCAATTGCCTCCTGCCTAGTCATAACATATCATTACATAGTTTAAATGCCATATGTAATGATATAAATGATAGTCCCTATACATATGATCTAAGGACCCACAAAATAACAAGCTTTTATGAGCCTTTTGCATTCATCTATATGTTGTATGCCATAATGGGTACAAGTAGGCCTTTGATCTTCATACTAGCTATGTCCTTCACTTAGATAAAAGAAAGTCGTGGAATGACCTCTAGAGCTTAAGTATCCACATTTGTTACAAGACTATGCTGGCATATGTCTATCTCTCTTTCCCTATCTTCTGCTAGACTCTCTAGAAAACTCTTGTGTTGCCTTTTTAAATTGTTATTCTCCAACTTCTTTCATTAACTTTTCAGCTCTAATTGCAACAGCTCTGAGTCTGGTATAGCTATCAAGATCAGTAGTTGTAATTTTATTTTTGATCTCATATTTGAGGCCCTCTTCAAACTTTTTGCATTTGTCTTTTTCAGTAGAGACTATGAAGGTGGCATAGTTAGAAAGTTTGTTAAACTGCACCTCATATTCAACAACAAACATGTTCCCCTATTTTAGATTTAGGAATTGTTTCTCTTCTCATCTTTATATGCCTTAGGGATGTAATTATTCTAAAATTTTCGGGAGAAATCATTTCATGTCAGAACTGGTAGTTGTGCATCACTATCTGGGACTGTCTCCCACCATTCAGAGGCATTACCTTAAAGCAAATACACTTCATAATCAAATTTCTCATCTGGCGTACACCCCATCATATTCAAAATCTTTTGTGTTCTTTTAAGCCATGTCTTTTTTTTTTTGCTGGTTTGTTGTGCTATTGAAATGAACTGCACCTTGTTTTCTCAACTTATCATAATGTATTTCTCTATACATTTCAGGTATTTGTACTTTATGTTATGGATTTTCATAGGGTACTTCTACGTATGATGATTGTTATGCATGTGTTGGAGCCCTAGCTCCTAGTGCTAGTTGATCTGTAATGACCCAAATACCGGGTTAGTTGTAAACTGTAGTTTTCAAAATTAATCTGCATACCCGGCCCAGAGGTCAAAATTATACCCGTGTGTGAAAAATATTTTATTTGATAATTGGAAAATATAGGTTATGACTAGTCCGAGAGTAAAATTTGGAGTGAAAATGAGGTCAAATAAGTCATCAAAAGTTAAAACTAAGAAAAAAAAGGATCTGATTTAATTAAATAGTTGGTTAACAATACTTTGATCGGGCTATAAAAAATAGCAAAAGATATCCAAAATTTTATTTTAAGTCATATATAGACTCTAAATAATATTTAGGATTATTTGACAGTGAAAAAAGATTTTTACGGTAACACCGAAAATTGAATTATCAGTCCGGTTTGAATGAGCTAGACAGAAAATGGACTCTGATTAAGTTGAAATTTTTTGTGTAGACATTAAAAATATTTTATGAATTATAGAATCAAATTTGGGTGAAGTTGAGTTTGGTAAGTGGGAGAAATAATTTATAGTGCTTAATTGGACCTAAATGGTTGGGCTTTGTTTGGCCCAAGCCCACCCAACTTAAACCACTATAAATAGCCTTAAATATCAGGATTCTCTAGAGAGAATTATGCAACTCCTTCTTTTCCAAACCCCCTTGCTTGGCCGAAGTCATCTTTTCCCATTTTCCTTCCAATTTTCTTCCATTTTCTTCACTTTTTACACCTAAATCAAGCACCCAAAAATAATTTCAGCATCTCTAGTACTTAGTAGAAGCCTTTATTCTTCATTTGGAAGGCTAAAGTGGAAGGAAATCAAAGGAGAAAAGTTAGGATACCAAATTGAGGTAAGTGAAATTTATAGTTTTAAATTAGTTTAATGATTCAAATAGGTAGTTTAAGGTATGTAGATGATAAATATGAAGTTTATTTGAGTTAAGGAAGCAAAATAATGGTGGATTAATGAAGGGTAAATTTTTGTCATGGTAGGTTTAAGAGAAGATGAAGGTGCTTCCAAATGAAAGGATAAAGTACAGGAAGATTATGAAAGCCTAAATAAGAAATTAAAGTTAGTGATTTCAAAATCTATTTTTTTCATTTATTAAGCATGATTTAGGGTTATGGAAAATTAAGAATTTTGTGTGTTTTGCATGTAATTGCTAATTAATGCTTAAAATATGATTAAGAAATTATTAAAAGTGAATTGGAATGGTTAATTTCAATAAAAAAATTAATTAGTGGAAATTGAAAAATATGACCTTATTATGCATTTTATTGTAATATTATGATATATATGGAACAAGGAATGTATAAATTAGTGAAAGGAATATTTAGAAGATGAAAGAAAAATTTTAATGATGAAAATTAATTATAGGCTGAAAATTGAAGAAGAAAAAATTAATATTTTTCTTGCTAATTAAATGAAAATTTAGTCATGAAATGCAAGGAAATATAATTTTTAGTGTGTATAAATTTATTGAGAATTTTTAAATGATATATTGAATATTTTTTTATTTATTGATTATATTATGCATGAAATGAAAAATAATGAATAAAATGTACTTAGTGAGTCTATAACTTAATTGATTATCCATAATGAAATACTGATATATTAGAATGAAAAATGTGAAAATTTTAGTAGTGATAAAATCGTTATGAAAAAAATAAAATATTAAGTAATTAATAATGTAAAAATAATAAAATTTATGAATTTAATGGAAATTAAATTAAAAAAATAAAATAATGACCTTAGTTATTTTTCTGATGGTTAAATCTAGTTCAGGATATAATAAGCTAGCCATAGGGACACCATTACCACTGTGCGAGTCATGACGACTCGTTTATATAGGTCAATGATAATCTACTACAGTAATAGTGATTCAGTGAACAATGTACAGTGTACAGTACAGTGCTCGGGTGATTTTTCGGGATTACTGTTCAGTGTAGTGGACTTTTGGGTCCACGTCCCATGTATCTGTTCCGAATATTTTTTATTGGATGGAAACTATGGGCAAAATTTGAATAAAAGTAGTAATAATGATAAAACTGAAAAATAATAGAAAAACATGATAAGAATGATAAAATGGTATAATTATAAAAATGATAAAAGTGACAAATGTGAATAAAATGATAAAAGTGAAAATATAAGAAAAATAATAAATGTGAACAAAATATAATAAAAAAAGATAAATGTAAAAAATATGATAAGAATGAATAAAGTGAAAAATACAAGAAAAATAAAAATGAAAAATATGATAAAAATGAAATAAGTGATAAATTTGATAAATATGATAAAAGTGATAAAGATAATAAAATGGTATAATAATAATAATAATAATAATAATAATAATAGAAGCGATAATTGTGACAAAACAAAAAAAAATAGTAAAATTGAAAAATGAGAAATAAGTGAAAGAAAATGAATTAAATTATGTAGTTAAAAGGTAAATAAATGAAAAATAAAATTTACTAGTGACAAAAGTGTAAATAAATATAAAGTAGTGACATAACTGTAAATAAATGGAAATTTAAAAATAAAAGTGAAATTTGTAGCTAATTAAATAAAAAATTAAAAAGAATGATTAATTAAAGAAATAAAGTGAAAAATAATTAAATTGAGAGGAACGTAAAAAAACAAACTGAGATAAAATGAGAAATATTGTTAATTAAATAAAAATATTAAATAGTGAATTAAGAATAAAATATTGATAAAATAATAATAAATATATATTAAATAGAAAATTTGAATAATGTATTAAAAATATTATTGCATGTCTGAACGCATGAAAATATAGGACGATTGAAATTTTTAGATTAGTAATAACCACTGAACATATTATGTTCAGCACGTAATTATTTGATTGCATGCAGGTAATAGCGGGAAAGGTAGGATACAAACTTTGGGAGTTGACGGATGATGAAATAATTGTAGGTTATTATATAAAATGACATGTACATATATGTTTAGATATAATGTGATATGGATAAAATTATGTACATATTCTGCTAAAAGAATATTTGCGAATTATTATATGTGTAAAGAATAAAATATTGAATTGTGGCTAAATGAAGAATATATTGCATTATATGTGTATTATTGTGCCTAAAAATGAGTTGTGGATTATTTGCTTTGCAGGTAGGGTAGATAATTTATAGCCGTTATACTGCCGAAATTTTAAAATAATAAAAAAGAATAATTAAATACTAATAATAGTATAGTCATTAAATAAAAAAAAATTGGCACATATCAGTTATAATTGTATTAACACACGTAACATACGTATATGATGATTATTATAAGGATATCACATGATCTCTATATAATTGAGGTGATGCCACATGAGAATGCATTTCAGTCGGCCTCTCATTCCTTGGTGAATCATGTTTTATCATGATCCTAAAATAAATGGAATTATGTCATTGCATAATGTTCAACACATACGATGCACATGTTATCATGCTTATATGCATATGCATGTTCCCATGGAACATATCCCTACTCTGATACTAAAAGTGTAACACTTAACACCTTATGCATTTTGATACAACAATATCATAAATAATTGTATTAAATAATCGTACATGACATATGAATAAAAAAAAATCCTATTAACATTAGCAAGAGTTTTTATTTTATCCAATAACATCATTATTCAACAAATTCAACAACTCAATATTAGGGTCAAACCCATAAACTTTATATATCAAATATGCCAATATTCAAGACATTATTTCCAAATTTTTTTTAAAGTTTACGAGTTTAAAAATAATTACACATATTAATAAAAACCCTTTGCAATTATACATGTGAGAGTATTCAAGTCCAAAATATAGTTATTAATGATTCATGCTTTTGTGGGATGCAAGAAGAGAGAGTGAGGAGGCTCAGTTGGTGACCTTTGATCCATGACTTATAGATGCACTTCAATGCATATTATCTAATGATCCTTATCTGAAAAATAATACAATATGGTGAGTTACAACACAATGAGGATAATTATCAAACAAACTTTAAAGCACTAAGCAACTCATAATAACAAATCACACATATAGACCTACATACTATGTATTCCATTTAATTTAATAATATCCTATAGATGCAAGTAAAATAAAAACATATGATTACTATAATTTACTTATGTTCATGCTTTACTCATTTAATTTTGTTGTGACCGAATTAAACAGATATTGTCTCAAGTTTCCATATGAACATTTACATTTTTTAGCTAATTTGATCATTTGTTTCATTTACACATTTGTTGGGTCATATGCCTCTTCTTTTACCTTGCAATGTTAGTTAACTAGTTACAATGTCTTTCTAAGTCCTTATGCATATACATTTGCAGCTAGACATTCGTCAACCGTTACATACCATACATATAGCTTACATATATCATACATATATCATATATATGTCACATATACTACACATATACCTCATATATGCTATAAATATACCATATGTATATACCACATATGCCACAAATTATCAAGGTCAAATCATGGTAATCATATGAATCACATACCAAATCATTTCTCATTTCACATAGCAAACAATGTCTATGTACACTAAAAAATTTATTTGATAATTAAACTAATATTTTTCCTTTGATTCTGACCTTTAACTTATTATTTATCCCCTCCTTGTAGGTTTCCAATTTGTCATGAGCTTAATTTGGAAATATAATTGATATACTTATGACTAGAGAAACTTAAATGTATCTTAAACAAATTAATATGTATAGCTCATATCATTAGTTAATATTTTTCTTATGAGGCAATGTGCCTTTCTAAGACTTATTAGTTTGTAACTTTTTTTACACTAATTCAATTTGTCTGATTTTTATTTTTAATTAAATTTAACGTAAAATTATATAACATATTCAAAATTTAAAGCAATTTGAGTATTTTACAAATTTTTGTGTAATTTTTAATTGTATTATGCTTCTACCCCATTTTCTTCTCTTAGACAGTTTTAGGATACCAATTTTAATAATTTATATCTTACAACATATGTACTTAATTATTATGAGACTTTTTAGACAATTAGAAAAGACACAAATGAACATTTTCATATTTATAATATTTTGTAATTATATCTCTAAAGCCTTTAAATAATAGAAAACTTATGACTGAAGGGAATAGTGAAGCTTCATAAGGTCTTTCTGTCCAGGTGCACAGATGATTCGTAACACCCCCTCACCCAAGCCTCGAGTGCTTGGATAAGGAAGTGTTACACGGAATTTTTTTAAATCATTATTTTAATAAATGTTAGAAAGTCATATATTTATTTTTTTAACTTAAAGCTCAATGATATAAAAGATATAATGTACATTTTATTTACATAAAATAATATTTACAAAACTTTTGGTTAATTACAAAACCATTGAAGATAATTTATAAATCTAAAATAAAAAAATATAAATACAAAAATACAAAAGAGTTGTGATCCACGATTTTTCTGTCGATTGTTTTACTAGATTAGGTCATAACTAGTTCTATTTATAAGCTTTAACTACATTTCTAAATTAGTTTGATAGGAAAACTCTCATGCTAAACTCTAAGTTTAGTGGTACATAAAGATAAAATAATATACTATATCATGTTGTTCATAACATATAAAAATTCATGCAATATACTTTATCGTACTTTTATGGTGCACACTTTTTATACAATTTATTATCTCATTGTTTACTGCACATATATATATATATATATATCTCATATTCATTTTACTTTATCATGAACTCTTTTAATTTCATTAACCCATTTGTGCCCATAACACCTAGGAACTACTAACAAGGATATTGGGGTTGCCATCCAGCCATTTATGAGTATCACCCGGGCATTTATGGTATATGCATACAAGAGTCATCACTGACATATATATATATATCATCACCTGCATTAATAATAATATCATTACTAACTTTAATTATAGTGTCATAATCGACTTCATTAATTGTGTCATTATAGGCATTAATAATCTTTCTGATTGGCATGTCAAACTATCTAAAATTCTAGTTTTAAGTTATGTGTTTTAGGGCTTAATTAATATCATTAAAATTCATAACAATAAGAAAATAAAAAGTATATATTCCTTTATCTTTTATTATCTCAATCATAAAATACTCAACTGTGATTTTATTTGCAAATCATTTTTATGAGTCTAATAACTCATTTGATTTCTCATATACCTCATTTGGGTAAAATTCACATTATAACAATTAACCTAATATAACTTAAATATTTAAATTTTATTTTTTTCAATCTGCCCTGTTTCAGGCAGAATTCATATTCTATTTTTTACCTGAATTTTTATCCTATTACAGTCTGAATTAAATTACAGTGTCTTCTTATGAATTTTAGGCCTGAATCTTAGCTTTAATATGCAATTTAAATTGCTAAATGTGGAGTTATGTAGAAAAATATATATTTAATTAAACACTAAATTGTCACTAATAATTTTGCCCATAATTTTCTAGACAGATTGTAGGTCCAAAATATATATATATATATATATTTTGGATAAGTACAAACATATTTAGATTTTATGGTTTGAATAAAAGTTAAAGTCCTATATCTTAGCTTTCAAACCCAATCAAGAATACATTAATCCGAATTCTATAGCTCAAGTTACAGCAATATATATGCTTACTGCTCCATAAATTCCAACATTGTACACACGTAATCACCTAATTTAATTTTTACTAAATATACTCCTAAGTCTAGCAATCATGCATACCCATAGTTTTATCACAAAATAATGTTAATTTACATTCCAAATGCTCAAATCATGCAACTTGATAATAAAATAAAGGCTATTGCTTTAATTTATGCACAAACTTCTTCTTTTTCTCCTTCACTTTCTATAGGTAGATTTCTCTTTGGCTTTGTTTCTTTGAGCTCCTTCGTTGCCACTTTGAACTCCTAAAATACACAAAATCATCATCAAAATTTTAGCTTATCAAAACTCTTATGAAACCCTAAACCTTCTCTACATAATCAAGCTCTAAATGAGCTCAAAACCATGTTTTACTTTGATGAAAGCTAAAGAGGAGAAGGAGAGTTTTTTACCTATACTTCTTTCTCTTCTTGATCAACACTTGAAGGTTTTCTATTTCCTCTTCTCTTGCTTTTCTTCATCCTTTCTAGCTTTCTCTAGCTTCCTTAAGTCTTTTGGAGCATGACAATGACTTTACCTTGTTCTTCTCTTTCTACTTCCTCTCT
Organism: Triadica sebifera; assembly: GCA_023653625.1. NCBI lineage: Eukaryota > Viridiplantae > Streptophyta > Magnoliopsida > Malpighiales > Euphorbiaceae > Triadica > Triadica sebifera. The sequence continues at coordinate 2,762,816 of CM042910.1, forward strand.
TTCTCTCTCTAAATTAAGCTTTGCTTATTGTGGGAATGGAGGGGCTGGCGTGGACTGGTTTAAGATGCAAAAAAATAAGTTAAGAAATGTGATAAGGGAGAAGAAGAAAAGAAAGAAGAAGAAGAGACTCAAAAGTCCACATGTGGGATCCACACTTTGACTATAAATTTGATATTAGACCAATTAACATTTTAATTTCCTATTTATGTTATGGTGGCTGGCCATCTATTATCTTTGTATCCAAAAATTATGTTTAATTAACAAATAGCTCATATAATCCTCCAATTTTTTTTAAATTACAAATTGACCACAACTTATCAAAATTTGTAATTTAGTCCTTTACCATAAATCAATTTTTTAAAGCATTCTAAACACTTTATTAGGCATATATCATAATAATTAATCATTATCTTGATTAATTTTGGTCAAAATCCGAATTTAGACTTTGTTCAATTCAATGCAGGAACTTAATGACACGTGCGACTCAGTGCTTAAATTAACGGATATGACATTCTCTCCCTTTTGAAATAAAATTCGTTCTTAAAATTTACCTATTCATTGTGTTTTGAACAACTGGGGATATTGCCTCTTCATTGTTTCCTCACTTTCCCATGTGGCTTCTTCTACTACATAGTTCAGCTACAAAACTTTAACAAAAAGAACTCTTTTGTTCTAAAATAGCCACTGGTTCCTCTTCATAAGACATGTCTGTCTACGTTTCTACCTCTTCAACTGGTATAATTTCAGTTGGGCCTGAACGATATCTCTTTAGCGTAGATACATCGAATACGTTATGAATTCTATCCAACTCTAGTGGAAGGGCTAATTGGTATGCCACTGGTCTGATTTTTTCCAAAATCTCGTAAGGACCAATAAAGCTTAGACTCAACTTCCCTTTTCTGCCAAATCTTAATACCTTCTTCTATGGTAAAATTTTAAGGAAAATTCCATCACCTACAGCATATTATATGTTTTGCCTCTTTAGGTCAGCGTATGACTTTTGTCGATCTTGTGCCATTTTCAATCTTTCTTTGATCACTTTAACTTTCTCTTCAGTCTGTTAAACTATCTCTAGTTCGATCAATTTCTTCTCATTCAACTTAGTCCAACAAACTGGGGTCCTGCTCTTTCTTCCATACGAAGCTTCATAAGGAGTCATGCCAATACTTATCTAGTGACTATTATTGTAGGCAACTTCCATAAGAGATAGATATTGATCCCAACTTCCCTCAAAATCGAGCACACAACTTCTCATCATGTCTTCTAGCAACTGAATGACTCACCCTGATTGTCCATCCGTCTGCAAATGAAAGGTCATATAGAAACTGAGTCGAGTTCCCAAAGCCTGCTGTAAGTTTTTCTAAGACTGCGATGTAAATCTGGAATCTCTATCAGGGATAATAGGTATAGATACTCTATAAAGTCTCACTATCTCATTCACATAAATCTCACCCAGCTTGTTCAAAGTATAGTCCATCCGGACTGATAGGAAATATGTTGACTTCGTTAATTTATCCACTATCACCAACACTGTGTCATGTTTCCTCTGAGTTATTGGTAAACCGGACACAAAATCTATCGTGACTCTTTTCCACTTCCATTCTCGTATGGAAATCGATTGTAGTAATCCTATGGGTAGTTGATGTTCAACTTTCACTTGTTGACAGGTTAGACACTTAGCAACATACTCGGTGATATCCTTCTTCATCCCTGACCACCAGTACTGTGCTTTCAAATCTTGGTACATTTTGTTTCCACTTGGATGCATAGTATAAACTGTTTCATGAGTTTCCTTTAAAATCTCTAACTTCAACTCTTCTATACTCGATACACAAATCCGGTTTTTGAAATACACGGTACCATAATATGTTAAAGAAAATTATGAATTTTCTCCATTTTTCATGACTTCGATTATCTTTACTAGCTTTTCATCTTGCCTCAGAAGTGCTTTAATCCTCTGCATTAAAGTAGACTCCACTTACAACTCATCTAACATTTTTCTGCTTCAGGCATCAACCACCACATTCACTTTTCCTGGCTGGTAGTCAATCACACAATCATAGTCTTTAATCAACTCCAACCATCTTCGTTGCCTCAGGTTCAGCTCTTTTTATGAAGGCAAGTACTTAAGACTCTTGTAGTCCGTATAAATGTAGCATCTTTCTCCATACAGGTAATGTCTATAGATCTTAAGAGAAAAGACTATCGCTACAGGCTCTAAATCATGCGTCGGATAGTTAAACTCGCGAGACTTGAGCTGTCTGGAGACATATGCAATCACTTTTCCCTCTTGCATAAGAACACAACCTAGCCCATTATGACTTGCATCACTGTACAAAACATAATCTTTTCTTGGAGTAGGCCGAGTTAAGACTAGTGCTTCAATTAATGTTGTCTTGAGTCTATCAAAACTAGCTTGACACTTGTTTGTCCATTCAAACCAGATGTCTTTCCACAATAATCGGGTCAAAGGAATCGCTATGGATGAAAATCCCTTCACGAACCTCCTATAATATCCGGCTAATCCAAGGAAACTCCTCATTTTAGTCACATTATGAGGTGGTTTCCAATTTATAATAGCTTCAATCTTACTAGGATCAACTCGAATACCCTCTCCTGATACCACCTGACCTAGAAAACTAACTAATTCCAACAAAAACTCACACTTAGATAACTTTGCATATAATTGTTTCTCCTTCATGATTTGTAATACTATTCTGAGATACTGATTATGTTTTTCTCTGTCTTTAGAGTATACCAGAATATCATCAATGAACACCACTACAAAATGATCAATATATGGCTTGAACACTAGGTTCATCAGGTCCATAAACACTACTGGTGCATTTGTCAAGCCAAATGGCATTAACAGGAACTTATAATGACCATAACGAGTCCTGAACGCCGTCTTCGATACATTTTCAATTGATGATATTCTGATCAAAGATCTATTTTTGAAAATATGTCTGCACCTTTCATTTGATAGAAAAAGGTCATCAATCTTAGGTAATGGATACTTATTCTTAAAAGTCACCCTATTAAGTTGCCTATAATCGATGCACAATTGTAAAGTGTCGTCTTTCTTCTTTACAAACAACATTGGAGATCCCTACAGTGATAAACTAGGTCGTATAAATTTCCTATCTAACAATTCTTGCAACTGCACCCTTCATCTCTTTCAACTTTACAGGTGCCATTTGGTATAGTGTAATAGATATAGGAGCGGCACCAGGTATTAACTCGATAGCAAACTCTATCTCTCGGTCAGGTGGTAACCCTGACAACTCCTCAGGAAACACATCTAAAAAATTAATAACTATTGGGATGTCGGCTAGCTTCAGACTATTCTTTCTTGTATTAATCACATATGCTAGGTAAGCCTTACATCCCTTATTAATGAGTTTCTAAGCTTTTAGCATTGATATCACATTATTTGGATATTTTTTGATATGACCCATCACCACTATCTCTTCCTCCAAATCTGGAACTCTAATCCTCATATGCCTTCTTCCACAATCTACTATGACTCCGTGATGAGCTAGCTAATCCATTCCTAAAATCATATCGAACTCGTGGAATGGTAGCTCTATCATATCAACTGGGAATTTCCTGTCTTAAATTTCGACTGGGCAACCCTGAAAGACTTTACTAACCTGCACACAATGCCTTAATGGGTTAGTCACAAGAATCTCATATTCTAAAGTCTCTGGTTTTAAACCCTCTCAATCCGGTGGTGGTGTGCACATGTATGAATGCATCAACCCCGGATTTATTAATGCATGTATATAAGAGCCAAAGAGAAGGAATTTACCCACTATGACGTTAGGTGCATCCTACTCCTCCCAGCCTCGCATGGCAAAAGCTCTTGATGGAGCAGCTCTACTACCTTTCGGCCTCTCCACTGTGTCTGACCTAAACTGGTTTGGCCCTGTTTAGCCTCCTCTGCCTTGCCCTTAGCCTCAATCTCTACCCTGTCCTATAGTTTGTATCAGTACTGACTTAACACTCCATAAACCTCTGTCAAACTGTAGCAATGGACAATCTCTTCTCATATGGTCCTTAAAGCCGCATTTCAAGCACACTCTTGTCATCCACCAATACGCTTTTGGGTGAGGATGACTATAATGCTGACACACTAGTAGAGGGGTAGATCTACGGGATGTTTGTGTCGATGCACTGGTTGCTGATGAAATAGATCTCATGGGTTTTCCCCGCCTATAAAAAGGTGGTCTGTTGGAACCCCCAGCTTGAAATTGACCAATAAAAGATCTGACTGTCTGGCCACTTGACTATCCTCCACTTGGCTGTGGTGCGAGTCTACTAACCCAACTAACCTGCACTGGCTACTGTGTTGCCAAGATTCTTTCAACTGTTCTAGCAGATGCTAGTAAATTGGGGAAGCTCACCAGACGTAGAGCTGAGACCTGTAACTTGATCAGATCCCTCAACCTATCTTCAAAATGCTGACATTTTATCATATTTTTTTTGATACAATGCCCTCCGCATACTTGCATAAATGTGTGAATTCCCTCAAATATTTTATTACTGACATGTTCCTTGATTCAGCATCAAAAATTCTCTTTTCTTGTCATCTATGTAAATAGGGGGGATATATTTCTCTTTGAATTTTTCTAGACAGATTTCCTAAGTCATTGGTTCGGATGCTTCTGTGCTATGTGACTTTGACTGTCACCAGTCATATATGTATGGTCTTGCAACAAGGACACTCCATACTCATATTTTTGCTCATTTATGCAATGAAGCTGATCAAAGACTCTTTCTGCCCGTTCTAACTAAAACTCTACTATAGAGGGATAATCTTCCCATTCACCATAGAAATCGGGTTCCCTTAACTTCCTCAGTCTCTCAAACTGTAACCCAAATGATGCTGGATGTGATGCTCTTTGTAGTAGATCTATCATGTTTCTCAAAAGATCTATCTGCCCTGAACTAGAAATAGAATGTTCACGTGATGAGTTGGCACCAGATCTCGATGTAGTAGCTCGATGATGACTTGATCGCGATGAAGCCTTTGTCTCGGTAGGGTCATTACTTTCAGCCTCTTCAGCTACTACCTGTCGTGATTCAGAAGCCATAACCTACCTATATCATAAGACAATGGCCCTAATCAATAAGAAACACCTTATATATATCCAAATGTGGGTACACACATGTGATGAATATTTTTGAAAAACATTTTTAAAATGCCAAACCAGGATCTGATACTAAAAACTGTAACACCCTCTCACCCCAGCCTTAAGTGCCTAGATAAGGAAGCACTACACCGACTTTTTCAAATCATTATTTTAATAAATGTGGGTACACACATGTGATGAATAAGCTTCACTTACCTTTCTAAATCTGCTCGAAAGGAAAACTCTCACGCTAAGCTCTAAGCTTAATGGTGTATAAAGATAAGACAATATACTATATCATGTTATTCATAACATATAAAAATTCATGCAATATGTTTTATCATACTTTTATGGTGTACACTTTTCATACAATTTATTATCTCATTGTTTAGTAGCATATATATATATATATACCAATTCATATATATTTTTTTATCTCATATTCATTTTACTTTATCATAAACTCTTTTAATTTCATTAACTCATTTATGATCATAACACCTAGGAACCACTAACAAGGATAACATGGTTGTCATCCAGGCATTTATGAGTGTCATTTGGGCACTTATGGTACACACATACAAGTATCATCATCGATATTTATATATATATATATATATATATATATATATATATATATATATATATATATATATATATATATATATATATATATATATATTTATGTGTGTGTGTCATCACCGACATTAATAATAATGTCATTATTGGCTTTAATTATAGTGTCATCATTGGTTTCATTAATCGTATCATTATAAGAATTAATAATCCCCCTAATTAGCATGCCAAACTATCCAAAATTCTAGTTCTAAGCTAGGTATTCTAAGGCTTAATTAAAGTTATTAAAATTCATAACTATAAGAAAATAAAAGTATATATTCCTTTATCTTTTATTATCTCAATCATAAAATACTCAACTATGATTTTGTTTGCACATCATTTTCATGAGTCTAATAACTCATTTGACTTCTCATATACCTCATTTGGGTAAAATTCACATTATAACAATTAACCTAATACAACTTAAATATTTAAATTTTATTTTTTTCAATCTATCCTGTTTCAGGCAGAATTCATATTCTATTTTTGACCTCAATTTTGTTCCAGTTACAGTATGAATTAAATCATAGTCTTTTATGCATTTCAGGCCTGAATTTTAGCTTTAATATGCAACTTGAATTACTAAATTTGGAGTTATGTAGAAAAATATATAATTAATTAAACACTGACTGATCACAAATAATTTTGCCCAGAATTTTCAGGATAGATTTTAAATTAGAAATATATATATATATATTTCTGGGTAAATACAAACATATTTAGATTTTATAGTATGAATTAAAGTTAAATACTTATGTCTTTGCTTTCAAACCCAATCAAGAACACATTAATCCAAATTATATAGCTCAAGTTATAGCAATGTATGTGCTCACTGCTCTATAAATTCTAGCATTGCACACATACAATCACCTAATTTAATTTTTACCAAATATACTCCTAAGTCTAGTAAACATGCATATCCATAATTTTATTAAAAAATAATGTTAATTTACATTCCAAATGCTCAAATCATGCAACTTGATAATAAAACATATGTTATTGCCTTAAGTTATGCACAAACCTATTTTTTTTCTCCTTCACTTTCTCTAGGTAGCTTTCTCTTTGCCTTTGTTTCTTGGAGCTCCTTCATTGTCACTTTGAACTCCTAAAATACACAAGATCATCATCAAAATCTTAGCTTATCAAAAATCTTATGAAACCCTAAACTCTCTCTCTACATAATCAAGATCTAAATGAGCTCAAAACCATATTTTACTTTAATGAAAGCTAAAGAGGAGAAGGAGAGCATCTTACCTATACTTCTTTCTCTTATTGATCAACACTTGAAGGTTTTCTCTTTCCTCTTCTCTTGCTTTTCTTCCTCCTTTCTTGCTTCCTCTAGCTTTCTTAAGTCTTTTGGAGTATGACAATGACTTTACCTTGTTCTTCTCTCTCTACTTTTTCTCTTTCTCTCTCTAGATTAAGCTTTGCTTATGGTGGGAATGGAGGGGCTGGCATGGACTAGTTTAAGATGCAGAAAAATAAGTTAAAAAATGTGATAAGGGAGAAGAAGAAAATAAAGAAGAAGAAAAGACTCAAAAGTCCATATGTGAGATCCACACTTTGACTATAAATTTGATATTAGACTAATTAACATTTTAATTTCCTATTTATGTTTTGGTGGTCGGCCATCTATTATCTTTATATCCAAAAAATTATGTTTAATTAACAAATACCTCATATAATCCTCCAATTTTTGTTAAATTGCAAATTGACTTCAAAACTTATCAAATTTTGCAATTTATTCCTTTACCATAATCAACTTTTTAAAGCATTCTAAACACTTTATTAGGCATATATCATAATAATTAATTTTTATCTTGATTAATTTCGGTCAAAATCCAAATTTAGATTTCGTTCAGTTCAACGTATGAACTTAATGACACGTGCGACTCGGTGCCTAAATTAACGAATATGACATGATACATCCCAACCAGTTTTCTTGTTAATATCATAACATAAAAAATACATAATATATTAAGGTAATACTTTTACTGGAATTTAGTTAAGACATAGCTAAAACTTTCATATTTTTCACTATAAAATTTTGGTTTATAAATTGCTCAAAAATTAGGATTATCTTTCTGGAGTAGCGAAGGTACAAAGGAAACCACTCTAATCAAAAGAATAGTCATGATTCGTTCATAGATGTCTCCTTATTCATACTGAATTTTACTACAAAATTCTATAGACATTTAAAGAACATCAAAATCTATAACTTTCATGTTTTATATTTCATCAAATTAGACCTCTAAGATGGCCAAAATAAACAAAAAAAAAAGTAAGATTATTTGCTAAAAATAAAACCAAAATCAGTTTCATTCAAATAATGATTTCTCTTCAAATACATCAAACCCTACAAAACTATTTTAAAGACATGTATAATACATAGATCTACAAGTTTTATGTCTTGAACTTTTTTAAATTACCCCTTTAAGACCACAAAAATTAGGTTCTCATATTCTGCTCCAAAAGCAGGATTCAAAGGTTTTTGTACACAATAAATCATAGAATACCAAACCCTAAAAACAAAAAGAAATAACTAACTTACCAAATATTAACTTTGTTAGGTTCTTGCTGAAACTCTTATGGAAGATGAAGAAGAGAAATAGAGGTTTTGTGGAAGAAGAAAGAAGAAACGAAAAGGAGGTCAAGTGGGGATATGCAGAATTATGATAAGATAAGGATAAATATCCTTAAAAGTCTCCATCCCTATTGACTTATTATTATTATTATTATTATTATTATTATTATTATTATTATTATTATTATTATTATTATTATTATTATTATTATTATTATTATTATTATTATTATTATTATTATTATTATTATTATAACTTCATATATACATACATATATATACATACTTACATACATATATACATACATTTATCCCATTTTACTAACTAATGTAAAAATATAATTTAATCATTTACTTCAATTTATTAAATTAATCCTGACAAGTTTTTATTAATTTAATCAAATCTCTTTATTCACCTTATTCTCAAATTTATATCATCCTCATCTGAATGATAAAATAAGTACGTGCAACTTGGTACATTTGTAAAATATTTGAAAGCAAGTGCATCTCATGAACTTGTTCAAACAAAAATGCATATATTCAAGTGACTTATATGCAAGATGAACATGTTCAAATGAAATACTTATAGAAATGCATGTCGGGAAGGTTGATGATGTTACATTTAAGTGTACATAAATACATTTGACTAAATAAAAGAAATACATTCTTTCATTTTATGGTCTGAATTATCATAAAGGTACCAATCTAAATTCTTCTATAAATAGAGGAGCTTCAGTCTTCATTGGGGACAACAAGATCAAGTTTTAAGTTGTCAGAACTCTGTAACCAACGCATCAAGTAACACTATGCAAAATTCTCTCCAAGTATTAAGAAAACTCCAAACCAAAGCATCAAGGCTTCTACATCTTCAAATCAAGATTGTTCAAGTCTTCAAAAACAAATCATCAAACAATTTTCATCATTCATTTGACCAATCTCTTTCACCAAAAGTAAAGGAGAAATCTTCTATGGATTTGAGATCAAGCTTCATAAGCCCTTGAACCATAATCAAAGGAGGAAAGAATCAAATGCTCTAATTTTTACACATGATTATGGTTCAAAGGCTTATGTAGCTTAATCTCAAATCCATTTGAGATTTCTCCTTCGATTTTGGTGAAAGAGATTGGTTGAACGAAAGATGAACACCATTTGAAGATATGTTTTTAAAGACTTTAAACAATCTTGATTTGAAGATGTAGAATTCTTGATGCTTTGGTTTTGAGTTGTATTAACGCTTTGAGAGAATTTTACTGAGTTTTACTTGATTCTTTAGTTATAAAGTTCCAGTGACTTAAGACTTGATCTTTTTATCCCCAATGAAGATCGAAGCTTCTCTATTGATAGGAGAATTTGGGTTGATGCCTTCATGATAATTTAGGCCATAAAAAAATATTTTTTTATTTAGTCAAGGGTATTTATGTGCACTTAAACCATTTATAGAAAAGAAATATACCTATTATCTTAGGCAATTGTATATTTTGACATACAAAAACATTTGATTTGATATTTGAGATTTATTTAATAATTAAATTAAATTAATTACTAAATAAAATATAATTTTAATTTATTTATAGACCTCTAAAATTTTTATATCTACAAATGTCCCCTTGACACTTGTTTTGTAACACCCCCTCACCCTAGCCTTAAGTGTTTGGATAAGGAAGTGTTACACCAACTTTTTCAAATCATTATTTTAATAAATGCTAGAAAGGCAAACATTTTTTTTACTTAAAGCTCAAGATATAAAAGAGATAATGTACATTTTATTTACATAAAATCAAATTTACAAAACATCAGGTTAATTACAAATCATAAAAGATAATTTATAAATCTAAAATAAAGAAATATAAGTACAAAAGAGTTGTGACTTCCAGTTTTTACTGTCGACTGTTTTACTAGATTAAGCTACTAATAGCTTTATCTACAAGCTCAACTATCTTTCTAAATCTGCGCAAAAGGAAAACTCTCACACCAAGCTCTAATCATAGTGGTGTATAAAGATAAGACAATATACTATATCATGCAACATGCATTGCCATATATTCGTAACGTATAAAAATTCATGTAACATGTTTTATCATACTTTTTATTATCTCATTGTTCACTAGTATATATATATACCACTTCATATTTTTATATATCATATTCATTTTACTTTACATGAACACTTTAATTTCATTAACTCATTTATTTCGATAACACTTAGGAACCCATAACAAGGATAACGGGATTGTCATCCAAGCATTTATAAGTGCCACCCGGGTATTTATAGTATGAACATACAAGTGTCATCACCGGCATTCACACACACACACACACACATATATATATATAGGTGTCATCACCGACACTAAAAATAATGTCATTACTGGCTTTAATTATAATATCATCACCAATTTCATTAATCGTGCCATCATAGACATTAATAATTCTCCTTATTGACATGTCAAACTATCCAAAATTTTACTTCTAAGTTAGGTGTTCTAGGGTTTAATTAATGTCATTAAAATTCATAACTATATAAAAAATAAAAATATATATTCATTTATCTTTTATTATCTCAATCATAAAATACTCAACTATGATTTTGTTTGCACATCATTTTTATGAGTCTAATAACTCATTAATTTCTCATATACCTCATTTGGGTAAAATTCACATTATAAAAATTAACCTAATATAACTTAAATATTTAAATTTCATTTTTTTCAATTTGCCCTATTTCATGCAGAATTCATTTTCTATCTTTGACTTCAATTTTGGCCTTATTTCAGTTTGAATTAAATTAAGTAGTCTTCTAGAGATTTATAGCCTATGATCTTATCTTTAATATGCAACATGAATCACTAAAATTGGATTTTTGAAGGAAAAGATATGATTAATTCAACACTAACTAACAACTAATAATTTTGCCCATAATTTTCTATACAGATTCTAGGTCTGAAATATATATATTTTTCTTAGCAAATACAGACATATTTAGATTTTATGGTCTGAATGAAAGTTAAAGTCATATGTCTTAGATTTAAAACCCAACCAAGAAAATATTAATCTGAATTCGAGAGATGAAGTTATAGCAGTATATGTGCTTACTACTCAATAAATTCTAGCATTGTACATACACACAATCACCTAATTTAATTTTTACCAAATATACTCCTAAGTATAGCAAGTATGCATACCCAAAATTTTATCATAAAATAATATTAATTTATATTTCAAATGCTCAAATCATGCAACTTAATAATAAAACATAGGCTATTGCCTTAAGTTATGCAGAAACCTCTTCTTTTTGTCCTTCACTTTCTCTAGGTAGCTTTCTCTTTGCCTTTGTTTCTTTGAGCTCCTTTTTTGTCACTTTGAACTCCTAAAACACATAAAATCATCATCAAAACCTTACCTTATTAAAACTCTTATGAAACCCTAAATTCTCTCTTTACATAATCAAGCTCTAAATGAGCTCAAAACCATATTCTTTTTTTTTATATGAAAGTTAAAGGGGAGAAAGAGAGCTTCTTACCTATACTCTTTCTTCTACTTGATCACAACTATGAAGATTTATCTCTCCTAAAAACTTGCTTATTTTTCTTCATTCTTGCTCTCTTTAGCTTCATTAGGTCTTGTTGTGCATGAAAACCAATTTTCCTTGTCTTTCTTTCCCTTTTCTCTTCCTTTCTCTCTCTAGCATAAGCTCTTGGCTATGGAGGATGGTAAGGGTGGCGTGGAGGCTGGTTCTTGGGAAAAAACATAACTTAAGAAGAAAACATAAGGAATAAGATAGAAGAATTAAGAGAATGGCCAAAAGTCTCATATGGGTCCCACCATTTTTTTTACCAATATCTTGACATTTAGGCTTAATTATCATATTAATATAATTTTTCATAGAGTGGCCAGCCAACATGCATATTTGATGTCCAATTGAATATTTTAAATAACAAATATCTCATTAAATCCTCAAAATTTTGGTAAATTACAAAATTGATCCCAAAACTTATCAAAATTTACAATTTAGTCTTTTACCGTAAAATCAACTTCTTTAAGCTTTCTAAACACTTTATTAGGCATATATCATAATTATTAATCATTATCTTGATTAATTTCAGTCAAAATCTGAATTTAGACTTCAGTCGGTTCAACACGTCAGTTTAGTGACATGTGTGACTCAAGCCTAAACTAGCAGATATGACATTTTGTCCCCCTTAAAATAACATTGTCCTCAAAATTTACCTGTTCATTCTGTACTAAACAATTGTGGATATTGTCTCTTCTTTTTTTCCTCACTTTCTCATGTGGTTTCTTCAACTGCATGATTCTTCCATAAGACTTTAACTAAAATAACTATCTTGTTTCAGAGAACTTTTTCTTCACGTGCTAAAATAGTCACCAGTTCCTCTTCATAAGACATGTCTATCTACACCTGTACCTCTTCAGTTGGTATAAAGTGATTCAGGTTCGAACGATATCTCCTTAGCATTGAAACATGGAAAACATTGAGAAATCTATCCAGCTCTTGTGGAAGGGCTAATAGGTATGCCACTGGTTCGATTCTTTCCAGAATCTCATAAGAACCAACAAACCTTGGACTCAACTTCCCTTTTTTTTCCAAATCTTAATACCTTTTTCCAAGGTGAAACTTTAAGGAAAAATTTATCACTTACAACATATTCTATGTCTCGCCTCTTTAGATCAGCGTATGACTTTTGTCGATCTTGTGCCACTTTCAATGTTTCTCAGATCACTCTAACTTTCTTCAGTTTATTGAACTATCTCTGGTCTGATCAACTTTTTCTCATTCAATTCGGTCCAACAAATTGGGGTCTTGCACTTTCTTCCGTACAAAGCTTCATAAGGAGTCATGCCAATGTTTGTCTGATGACTATTATTGTAGGAAAATTCCATAAGAGATAGATATTGACCCCAAATTCTCTCAAAATTGGGCACATAGCTCCTCATCATGTCTTCTAATAACTGAATGACTCGCTTTGATTGTCCATCCGTCTGCGGATGAGAGGCCGTGCTGAAACTGAGTTGAGTTCCCAAAGCCTGATGTAAGCTCTTTCATAACTGAGATGTAAATTTGGGATCTCTGTCAGAGATAATAGATATAGGTACTCCATGAAGTCTCACTATCTCATTCACATAAATCTCAGCCAACTTCTTCAAAGTGTAGTCCATCTGGACTGGTAGAAAATATGCTGACTTCGTTAGTCGTTCCATTATCACCCACACTGTGTTATGCTTCCTCTGAGTTACCGGTAAACTGGAGACAAAATCCATCGTGACTCTTTCCCACTTCCATTTTGGTATGGAAATCGGTTGCAGTAATCCTGTGGGTAATTGATGTTCAGCTTTCAGTTATTGACAGGTTAGACACTTAGCAACATACTCGATGATATCCTTCTTCATCCCTAACCACGAGTATTGTGCTTTCAAATCTTGGTACAATTTGTTTTCATCTGGATGCATAGTATAAACCATTTCATAAGCATCCTTTACAATCTCTGACTTTAGCTTTTATATACTTGGTACACAAATTCGGTTCTTGAAATACATGGTACCATCATTTGTTAAAGAAAATTATGACTTTTCTCCATTTTTCACGGCTTCGACTATTTTTACTAGCTTTTCAACTGGCCTATGAACCGCTTTAATCCTCTGCATTAAAGTAGACTTCACTTGCAACTTCTGCTTAAGGCATCAACCACCACATTCATTTTTCCTAGTTGGTAGTCAATCACACAATCATAGTCTTTAATCAACTCCAACCATCTTTGTTGCCTCAAGTTCAACTCTTTCTGTGAAGACAGGTACTTAAGACTCTTGTGGTCTGTATAAATGTAGCATCTTTCTCCATACAGATAATGTCTTTATATCTTAAGAGAAAAAACTATCGTTGCAAGCTCTAAATCATGCATCGGATAGTTAAGCTCGTGAGGCCTGAGCTGTTTGGAGGCATATGCAATCACCTTTCCCTCTTGCATAAGAACACAACCTAACCCATTGTAACTTACATCACTGTACACAATATAATTTTTACTCGAGTAGGCTGAGTCAAGACTGGTGCTTCAGTCAATGTTGCCTTAAGTCTATCAAAACTAGCCTGACACTTGTCCATCCACTCGAATCGAATGTATTTTCGCAAAATATGCTGACTTTGTTAGTCGATCCACTATCACCCACACTGCGTTATGCTTCCTCTGAGTTACCGATAAACTGAAGACAAAATCCATCATGGCTTTTTCCCACTTCCATTTTGGTATGGAAATCGGTTGTAGTAATCATGTGGGCAATTGATGTTCAGCTTTCACTTGTTGACAGGTTAGACACTTAGTAATATACTCAGTGATATCTTTCTTCATCCCTAACCACCAATATTGTGCTTTCAAATCTTGGTACATTTTGTTTCCATATGGATGCATAGTATAAACCTTTTCATGAGAATCTTCTAAAATCTCTGACTTCAACTCTTCTATACTCAGTACACAAATCTAGTTCTTGAAATACATGGTACCATCATCTATTAAAGAAAATTCTAACTTTTCTCCATTTTTCACGGCTTCGACTATCTTTACTAGCTTTTCAACTTGCTTATGAACCGCTTTAATCCTCTGCATTAAAGTAGACGTCACTTGCAACTCAGCTAACATTCTTCTACTTAAGGCATCAGTCATCACATTCGTTTTTCCTAATTGGTAGTCAATCACACAATCATAGTCTTTACTCAACTCCAACCATCTTTGTTGCCTCAAGTTCAACTCTTTCTGTGAAGACAAGTACTTAAGACTCTTGTGGTCCATATAAATGTAGCATTTTTCTCCATACGGATAATGTCTCCATATCTTAAGAGTAAAAACTATCACTGCAAGCTCCAAATCATGCATCAGATAGTTAAGCTCGTGAGGCTTGAGCTGTCTGGAGGCATATGCAATCACCTTTCCCTCTTGCATAAGAACACAACCTAACCCATTATGACTTGCATCATTGAACACAATATACTTTTTTACTAGAGTAGGTTGAGTCAAGACTGGTGCTTCAATCAATGTTGCCTTGAGTTTATCAAAACTAGTCTGCCACTTGTCCATCCACTCGAATCGAATGTCTTTTCGCAAAATTTGGGTTAAAGAAGTCGTTATGGATGAAAATTCTTACACGAACCTCCTATAATATCTAGCTAATTCAAGGAAACTCCTCATTTTAGTCCAATTATGAGGTGGTTTCCAATTTAAAATAACTTTAATCTTACCAGGATCAACTTGAATACCCTCTGCTAATACCACACGATCTAGAATACTAATTGATTCCAACCAAAACTCATAGTTAGATAGTTTTGCATACAATTGTTTCTCCCTCAAGGTCTACAATACTATTTTGAGATGCTGATCAAACTCTTCTTATTTATAGAGTATACCAGAATATCATCAATGAACACCATTATAAATTGATCAAGATATGGCTTGAACACTCAGTTCATCAGGCCCATAAACACTGCTGGTGCATTTGTCAAACCAAATGGCATCACCAGGAACTTATAATGACCATAACAAGTCTTGAACACCATCTTTGGCACATCTGACTCTTTCATCTTTAGTTGATGATACCCTAATCAAAAATCTATTTTTGAAAATATGCTTGCACCTTTCAGTTGATCAAAAAGGTCATCAATCCTAGGTATTGGATACTTATTCTTAATTGTCACCCTATTAAGTTGCCTATAATCGATACACAATCGTAAGGTGTTGTCTTTGTTCTTTACAAACAACACTGGAGAACCCCATAATGATACATTAGGTCGTATAAATCCCCTATCTCACAATCCTTGCAACTGCAACTCTGCAGGTGCCATCCGGTATGGTGTCAGGTACTAACTCGATAGCAAACTTTATCTCTCGGTCAGGTGGTAATCCTGGCAACTCCTCAGGAAATACATTTAGAAACTCAGTAACTGTTGGGATGTCAACCAACTTCAAAATTCTCTCTTGTATCAATCACATATGTCAGGTAAGCCTCACATCCCCTATTAATGAGTTTCTGAGCTTTTCGCATCAATATCACATTATCTAGATATTTTTTATTCTCACCCATCACCACTATCTCTTCCTCCAAATTTGGAACTCTAATCCTCATATGCCTTCTTCCCTAATCTACAATGACTCCATGATGAGTTAGTCAATCCATTCCTAAAATCACACTGAACTCGTGGAATGGTAGTTTTATTAGATCAACTGGGAATTGCCTATCTTGAATTTTGACTGGGCAACCACAAATGACTTTACTAACCCGCACACTATGCCTTACTGGGTTAGTCAAAAGAATCTCATATTCTAGAATCTCTGGTTTTTAACACTCTCGACCGGTCGTGGTGTGCATATGCATGAATGCGTTGACCCCAGATCTATCAATGCATATATATAAGAGCCATAGAGAATGAATTTACCCACTATGATTTCAGGTTTCTTCCGGCCTCGCATGGCATAAGCTCTTGCTGGAGTAGCTCTACTACCTTCCGACCTATCCACTGTGGCTGACCTAAACTGGCTTGGCCTTGTTCAGCCTCATCTACCTTACCCTCAGCCTCTACCTTGTCCTGTAGTCTATATCAGTACTGACTCAATACTCCCTGAACCTTTCCATACTATAACAATGGGACAATCTCTTCTCATATGGTTCTTAGAATTGCATCTCAAGCATGCTCCTATCATCCTCCAACACTCTCCTAGGTAAGGACAACCACATTTCTGACACACTGGTAAAGGGGTAGATCTGCAGGATGCTTGTGTCAGTGCATTGGCTGTTGATGAAACAAATCTCGTGAGTTATCCCCGCCTATAAGAAAAAGGTCTGCTGGAACCCCCCAAATTGAAATCGACCACTAAAATATCTGGCTCTCTTTCCATTTGATTGTCCCCCACTTGGTTGTGGTGCTGGTCTACTGACCCCACTAACCTGGACTAGCTGTTGTGTCGCCAAGAGTCTTTCAACTATTCTAGCAAATGCTTGTAAACTGGGAAAACTCACCAGATGTAGAGCTAAGACCTGTAACTTGATCGGATCCCTCAACCCATCTTCAAAATGTCAACATTTATCAACTTCTTTGGATACAATGCCCTCAGTATAATTGCAAAAATGTGTGAATTCCATTTTATATTCTATTACTGACATGTTTTCTTATTTCGGCAATAGAAACTCTATCTTCTTGTCATCTGTATAAATAGGAAGAATATACTGCTCCTTAAACTTCTCTAGAACTCTTATGTCATAGTGTTAGGTGCTTCCAAGCTTTGTGACTCTAACCGCCACCAATCATAAGCATGCTCCTGTAGCAAAGATACTGCATACTCATATTTCTGCTCATTTGTACAATGAAGCTCATCAAATACTCTTTCTGCCCGTTCTAATCAAAACTCTACTATGGAGGGGTCATCTTCCCATTTACCATAGAAATAGAGTGCCCCTAATTTCCTCAGTCTCTCAAACTGTAACCCAGATAAAGCTGGATGTGATGCTCTTTTTAGTAGATCTATCATGTTTCTTAAAATATATGTCTATCCTGAACCAGCAATAAACTATTCACGTGATGAGCTGGCACCAGATCTCGATGCAGCAGCTCGACGATGACTTGGTCGCGATGAAGCCCTTGTCTTTGTAGGCTCATTATTTTCAACCTCCACAGCTACTATATATCGTGATTCAGAAGCCATAACCTACCTATATCATAAGAAAATGACCCTAATCAGTAAGCACCAACTTATATATATATATATATATATATATATATATATATATATATATATATATATATATATATCCAAATGTGGGTATTCACATGTGATAAATATTTTTGAAAGATGTTTTTTAAAATCCCAAAACAGCCCAAACAGGGCTCTAATACCAAAAACTGTAATACCCCCTCACCCCAGCCTCAAGTGTCTGGATAAGGAAGTACTACACCAACTTCTTCAAATTATTATTTTAATAAATGGTAGAAAGTCATACAATTGTTTTTCTTAAAGCTCAAGATATAAAAGAGATAATGTACATTTTATTTACATAAAATAAAATTTATAAAACTTCAGGTTAATTACAAAACCATAAAAGATAATTTATAAATCCAAAATAAAGAAATATAAATACAAAAATACAAAAGAGTTGTGACCTACGGTTTTCACTGTCGACTGCTTTACTGGATTAGACTACAACTAGCTCTATCTACAAGCTTAGTTATCTTTCTAAATCTGCGTGGAAGGAAAACTCTCATGCTGAGCTCTAAGCTTAGTGGTGCATAAAGATAAGGCAATATACTATATCATGCAACATGTATTGCCATATATTCGTAACATATAAAAATTCATGCAATATGCTTTATCATACTTTTTATTATCTCATAATATATATATATATACCACTTCATATATTTATATCTCATATTAATTTTACTTTATCATGAACTCTTTTAATTTCATTAACTCATCTATGTCCATAACATCTAGGAACCACTAACGAGGATAACGAGGATAACGAGGTTGTCATCCAGGCAATTATGAGTGTTACCCTGGTATTTATGGTATGCACATACAACTGCCATCATCAATATTTACATATATTTAGGTGTTATCAGTGACATTAATAATAATGTCATTATTGGCTTTAATTATAGGGTCATCATCGGTTTCATTAATTGTGCTATCATAGACATTAATAATACCCTTAATTGACATGTCAAACTATCCAAAATTCTAGTTCTAAGCTAGGTGTGTTCTAGGCCTTAATAAATTTCATTAAAATTCATAAGTATATAAAAAAATAAAAATATATATTCCTTTAGCTTTTATTATCTCAATCATAAAATATTCAACTATGATTTCGTTTGCACATAATTTTTATGAGTCTAATAACTCATTTGATTTCTCATATACCTCATTTATGTAAAATTCATATTATAACAATTAACCTAATATAATTTAAATATTTAAATTTCATTTTTTCTAATCTGCCCTATTTCAAGCATAATTCGTATTTTGTCTCTACAATTTTGTCCTTGTTTCAGTTCGAATTAAATTAAGTAGTCTTCTAGAGATTTATAACCTATGATGTTATCTTTAATATGTAATTTGAATCACTAAAATTGGAATTATTGAGGAAAATATATGATTAATTAAACACTGACTGGTCACTAACAATTTTGCCTAAAATTTTCTGGACATATACTAGGTCCGAAATATATGTATTTTTCAGGAAAAATACATAAATATTTAGATTTTATGGTTTGAATGAAAGTTACATACTTATGTCTTAGCTTTCAAACCCAACTAAGAACACATCAATCCAAATTATAGAGCTTAAGTTATAAGAGTATATGTGATTACTGCTCCATAAATTCCATCATTGCACACACACAATCACTTAATTTAATTTTTACCAAATATACTCCTAAGTCTAGCAAACATGCCTACCCAAAATTTTATCACAAAAATAATGTTAATTTACATTTCAAATGCTCAAATCATGCATCTTGATAATAAAACATAGGCTATTGTATTAAGTTATGCACAAACTTCTTCTTTTTCTCTTTAGGTAGTTTTCCCTTTGCCTTTGTTTCTTTGAGCTCCTTTTTTGTCACTTGGAACTCCTAAAATATACAAAATCATCATAAAAAACTTACCTTATTAAAACTCTTATAAAACCCTAAACTCTTTCTCTATATAATCAAGCTCTAAATGAGCTCAAAACCATATTATTCTTTAATGAAAGTTAAAGAGGAGAAAGAAAACTTCTTACCTATACTATTTCTTCTACTTGATCAAAACTATAGAGATTTCTCTCTCCTTAAAACTTGCTTATTTTTCTTCCTTCTTGCTCTTCTTTGCTTCCTTAGATCTTATTGTGCATGAAAATCAATTTTCGTTGTCTTTCTCTCGTTTTTCTCTTCCTTTCTCTCTCTAGCATAAGCTTTTGGATATGGAGGATGGTGAGGGTGGATGGAGGCTGGTTCTTGAGCAGAAAAATAACTTACAAAGAAGAGATAAGGAAGAAAAAGGAAGAATTAAAAGAATGACCAAAAGTCTCATATGGGTCCCACCATTTTTTTGACCAAAATCTTGACATTTAGGCTTAATTATCATATTAATCTTATTTTTCATGGAGTGGCTGGCCAACATGCATATTTGATGTCCAATTTAATTTTTTAAATAGCAAATATCTCATTAAATTCTCAAATTTTTGGTAAAATACAAATTAACCCCAAAATTTATCAAATTTTACAATTTAGTCCCTTATCGTAATTCAACTTCTTTAAGCTTTCTAAACACTTTATTAGCCATATATCATAATTATTAATCATTATATTGATTAATTTTGGTCAAAATTTGAATATAGACTTCAGTCGATTCAACACGTCAGTTTTGTGACATGCGTGACTCCGAGCCAAAATTAGTTAATATGACATGTTCACATAATCTTTTGAAGCAATCATGTCTCAAAATTTTTTATTGTCACAATATTTTGAAAATTTTAATTTAAATCATTAAAAATGCATGGGTACTCTTAATAATTTAAATTATTAGATTTTTTTAAGAGAAGGGACCAACATTTTTTTTTATATATTCAAAAGCCCGTGGTACATTTTTTTTAATGCATTAGATTTTCAAGGTTTATCAAAGAATGAGGAAGAGAATTTTGTAGGTGTTGATATGGCAAATACCCTTTTGTGAAATTTTTTGTAATTTTAAAATCAAGTATAGGAAATTATCACTATCTAAAAGTTGAATTATTTTTCATCTTGATTTTGGCAGCTTGCCATTTCAGTTAAGTGGACAATTTCGTGGGACATTTTTGTTTTTCCTGCCTCTTTTGTGATATTCTTCCAATTTTGAATGAAACAAAATTTCTAATTTAAGAGACTAATTTTGTTTATGTATTAGGAATTTCATGTCTCATATTCAAGAAACTTTCTTTTCTTTTCCAATTGAGACTAGAAAATATCCTATTTAAAACAATTTTTTCTTTCCCAAATAAGAGATCATATCTTTATATAAACAACATTCATTGGACTTCATTCTACTACCTTCAAATCTTGTCAAAGAGAAGAGTTTTCATAAAGTCCATTTGTCTTCATTCCACTACCTCCAATTCTTGTCAAAGAGAAGAATTTCCACAAACAAAGTGCACAAAGTGAATTTTGTGCCTACAACTTAAATTTGTAACCCAATTTTATAAGTGTCTTTCATATTTCTCTTGCTATTGCTTTTTTTAAATTTTTACATGTATATATATATATATATTTTATCTTTTCAAGTGTCATGTAACATTCTTGTAACATTCTTGCTACAATGTTAGCCCAATTTTTTTTTTTACAAGTTTGAAGATTGTAAAAGCTACAAAGTTTGAAATGCAGTATCTACAATTTTCTTCATATTGTGACTTTAATATCTTGCCTTCAAATTTACGTTTTAGAAGTCAAATTGTTTTATATTCTTGAAGATGGTGTTATTCAAGGAAACTATGTGCTCTACGTCAACCCATTTTCTAATTTTGGACAACAAAACTTTAAATGATAAGGAAGGCACCAAACTTACGGTCTACACTCCTGCAATTGGCGATTTCGCTATTTCATGGTATTTTTCTAATGGTCTCCCTCATTTGTCATCTTGGAGTTTGGAAACATCACAAGAATTCTGCAACTTCAAACTGAATATGATCACATCTTCAAGTGTTATATTATTACAGTCTTCACTGCATACTAGTAAACCTTCATCTAATGGCCTTCAACTATTGAAATATCGCATTCGTAATGGTGCATCTCCATGGACATCATTTTTTTTGGGTGAAGCTACATATACCGAATGCTATTAGGAATATGTTGAAGACATATTAGCAAGCAATAAATGCTCATTGACTATTGTAGGACTTTATGATGTCATTTTCGCTTCTCTCTTCACTTATGGTTGCATGTTGAATATCATATGTAGCTTTTGTGAGCATTGAGATATATTTACAAACACTTTTTGCACTGTCAATAGGGAACAATTCATCTCTTTATGGGATTTGAAAATATTAGGTGGTTTGCCCATTTGGGGCTTTTTTAATGATGAAGTAATTCCATCAGACAAAGAATAAAATGGGCTTGATCATGATAGAAAAGACCATCTACATCGCAATTGTGCTAATCTGTTCCTTGCTTTTTTTTAATCAAAATTGCAAAAAAAAAAAAGGAAGATCACTACAAAATGACTATCACTAATTGGGTGAACATTTGGTTTTGAGGGCCTTCAAGATACATAGAACCTCTAAAGAGAGACAATAAGAAGAGGACATGACGTCCAAGGGAAACTTATAATCATTCCAGTGTCATTGATAAAACTTCACTTCATGCGAAAAAATGTAACAAACCATTCTCCGCACTTCATATAGAGGTTGATGCTTAAGAAGAAGTCTACTTAGCCGCTTTTCTTTCTTGTTGGTTATGCAAGTTTGTGCATTCTGGCAAGAATGTTGGTTTGATATGCCCAAGTACCATCAAAATTGCAAGTTTGATGGGAATTGGTCAATGCTTTTGTCTATCGATTTTAGCAAACATATATCAAAGTTTCAGGGAGATTTCAACCGCTACTAACTTCAACACTTACATCTCCACCTTTTCCGCTTATTATATGTATGGATGGCTTGCTGAAAAATTTGGAACACATTTTACTTCAAATCTTGATAGATCTCCCAAAACGACAATTTTTGTTGGTGAATGGATGACCAATGTTTTTAAAGATTTTGATGCTTACAACCTCTTTTGTCATATTCGCTAATTTAGGTCCCGAGTCGCAAATGTCACTAAACTGACGTGTTGAACTGATCGAAATCTAAATTCAAATTTTGACCTAAATTAATCAAGATAATGATTAATAATTATGATATATATCTAATAAAGTGTTTAGAAAGCTTAAAGAAGTTGATTTATGGTAAATGACTCAATTGCAAAATTTGATAAGTTTTGGGGTTCATTTGTAATTTACCAAAAATTTGAGGATTTAATGAGATATTTGCTATTTAAAATATTAAATTAGACATCAAATATGCATGTTGACCGGCCACTCCATGATTAATAAGAGTAATATGATAATTAAGCTAAGTATCAAAGTATATGGTTAAAAATTAGTGGGTTCCACATGAGGACTTTTGTTTCTCTTCTTCTTTCATCCTTTTTTTCTTCTCCTTATTTCTTCTTTCTTTTCTGCTCAAGAATAGCTCCATGCCACCCTCACCATCCTCCATAGCCAAGATCTTATGCTAGAGAGAGAAAGGAAAAGAAAAGGGAGAGAAAGACAAGGAAAATTGATTTTCATGCACAACAAGACCTAAGGAAGTTAAGGAGAGCAAGAAGGAAGAAAAATAAGTAAGTTTTGGGGAGAGAGAAATCTCCATAGTTGTGATCAAGTAGAAGAAAAAGTATAGGTAAAAAGCTCTCCTTCTCCTCTTCAACTTTCTTCAAAGGAAATCATGGTTCTGAGCTCATTTAGAGCTTGATTATGTAGAAAGAGAGTTTAGGGTTTCATGAGAGTTTTGATAAGGTAAGATTTTGATGATGATTTTGTTTGTTTTAGGATCTCAAAGTGACAAAGAAGCAGCTCAAGGTAACAAAGGAAAAGAGAAAGCTATATAGAGAAAGTGAAGGAGATTAATAAGAGGTTTGTGTACAAATTAAGGCAATAGCCTATGTTTTATTATCAAGTTGCATAATTTGAGCATTTGGCATGTAAAATTAACATTATTTTTGTGATAAAATTTTGGGTATGCATGTTTGCTAGATTTAGGAGTATATTTGGTAAAAATTAAATTAGGTGATTGTGTGTGTGTAATGTTGGAATTTATGGAGTAGTAAACACATATGTTGCTATAACTTGAGCTATATAATTCAGATTAATGTGTTATTGGTTAGGTTTGAAAGCTAAGACATATGGATTTAACTTTCATTTAGACTATAAAATCTAAATATGTCTGTATTTACCCAATATATATATATATATATATTTCGGACCTAGAATCTGTCCAGAAAATTCTAGATAAAATTGTTAGTGACCAATCAATGTTCAATTAATCATATATTTTTCTACCGAACTCCAAATTTAGTGATTCAAGTTGAATATTAAAGTTAAGATTTAGGTCTAAAATTTATAAGAAGACTTTGTAATTTAATTCAGACTGTAATAAGACCAAAATTAAGGTAAAAATAGAATACAAATTCTGCTTGGAATAGGGTAGATTGAAAAAATAAAATTTAAATATTTAAGTTATATTAGATTAATTTTTATAATGTGAATTTGACCCAAATGAGGTATATGAGAAATCAAATGAGTTATTAGACTCATAAAAATGATATGCAAATAAAATCATAGTTGAGTATTTTATGATTGAGATCATAAAAGATAACGGAATATATACTTTTATTTTCTTATAGTTATGAATTTTAATGACATTAATTAAGCCCTATAACACCTAGCTTAGAACTAGAATTTTAGATAGTTTGGTATGCCAATCAGATGGATTATTAATGCCTATAATAGCACGATTAATGAAGCCGGTGATGACATATATATATATATATATATATATATATATATATATATGCTGGTGATGACACTTGTATGCACATACCATAAATGCCCGGGTGGCACTCATAAATGCCTGAATGACAACTCCGTTATCCTTGTTAGCAGTTCCTAGGTGATATGGGCATAAATGAGTTAATGAAATTAAAAGAGATCTTGATAAAGAAAAATGAATATAAGAAAAATATTTGAATTGGTAGATATATATGCTACTGAATAATTAGATAATAAATTGTATAAAAAATGTTCACCATAAAACCATGATAAAGCATATTGCATGAATTTTTAAATGTTAAGAACGACAAGATATAGTATATTGTCTTTATCTTTATGCACCACTAAGCTTAGAGGTTAGCGTGAGAGTTTCCTTCCTCGCAGATTTAAAAAGGTAGCTGAAAATTTTAGATAAAACTAGTTGTGGCCTAATCCAGTAAAGCAGTCAACAGTGAAAACCGTGGATCACAACATTTTGTAGTTTGTATTTATATTTCTTCATTTTGGATTTATAAATTATCTTCTATGGTTTTGTAATTAACTTGAAGTTTTGTTAATATTATTTTATGTAAATAAAATATACATTATCTCTTGTATATCTTTAAGCTTTGAGTAAAAAAAATGAATAGCTTTTTAGAATTTATTAGAATGATGATTTGAAGAATTCGGTATAGCGCTTCCTTATCGTGGCACTTGAGGCTGGGGTGAGGAGGTGTTACATCTTTAGTAGTCCATCAAGATAAGTTTATTCCTGTATGGCTATTGATAAGATAGTTGTTTTGGTTGGTGATAAGAATTTGACTACTAATTATTGGGAATACTTGATAAGTCTTCACTCAATCTTATTGACTGCATATTGCAATAATGACTACATATGTGAGCCATATAGTCCTTATCTACCATTCGAATTTTTTCAAGATATTCCTGGTGATTTGAAGTGACATTTCGATGATTTGACTTTGCAGGCTATGATGCAACTTTAGTTATCATGTACCAAGCTTTATACTTTGGCAAGAGTAAAGCTACCCATTTTAAATGATGGAACCAATTTTGTCACCAAAGACTGCTTGGATTTGTGGAAAGAAAGATGACTTCAAACTTCTTATAGAAAAAAAATGATCATTCGGCTGAAGACTAGTAAGGGTGATATAAAATCTTCTAATGTTAATGTTGCAAAGCCTATTGATGGGTCCCCTTCTCAAGAGCCAAAAAACAAAACAATAAGGAAGAACATTTCCAAGGAAAATACAACAAAAGCTATTTATTGGTAGATATAGAGGATACAACACATAACGCTAAAAATTTTTGAATAGTGTCAACTACATTTGTACAGGTTCATCCATTAGAATCCATGAAAAACACTTCCAAAACACACATTAATGATGCTCATACGATTTAGCCATAGAAGAACAACTCAGGGAAAGCATCAAAAGTAACTCATCTCCCTAATCTATTTGATGTCACTAAACTTTGTGCCAGTAATATGTTCCTTCATTTTCATTGTCAAGCTACAATTCTTGCAATTTACTCTTTTCAGTAACACCGTGCATATGAGTATTCTCAATAGTAGAAATCTCAGCTCGAATCTTGGAAACACTATATTGAATTTCTTGAACATACTTTTTAATCACCTCCAAAGAAGTTTCAATATCCTTTTTCTTAGCATACAAATTTTTGAGTTCCTCTTCAAGTGATGAGCTTAGTTTGTAAGGAAAATTGATTGTTAACAACTTTGCTTTCAAGATCAAGTGAAACAATTAATTACTTTTAATGACTCTCCTGAGTTGTTCTTCTTTGACTGAATAGCATGAGAATCATCAATGTGTGCTTTAGAGGTGTTTTTCATGGACTTTATTGGATGAGCTAGTCCAAATGCAGTTGATACTATTCAAAATATTTCAACACTAAGTGTTATATTCTCTGTATCTCTAATCTCCATATCAAAGTCAGTGAGTGTATGCTTCAAATAAAAAAAGGCAAAATAAGCAAATATCCAAGAAATAACAAAAAGAAAAAAGAAAAAGCAAAAAATTGTTTACTAGCTTATCACATAGGATGATTGTGGAACTAATAAATGTTTGAAAATCTTTTGAGTCACCAAGAATCCATAACTTGGGCCTTTTGAGTTGATTCCAATGATGATCATAATCTTCTCGATCACTATTTAAACAATTTACCAATTTAGCGCTAGATTGTGCTTGAATTGGCTCAGTGGTAATATGGTCAGGTGCAGAAGTCGTAGTTTTTCCCTTTGATGAAGAGTATTTGTAACACCCTTATAACACTTATTCTATACTTACGTTACGTGGGTAAATACGATTATAGCCGCTGTATGCAAAAAAAAAAAAATTCCTTAATTTTAATGACCATAATATTATCAATACTTAATTAATCATTTTTACTTTTTCAAAAATTTTGGCAACATAACGGCTATAAAATATTTTATATTCATCCACAAATTATTTCATTCTTCACGCACATAATAATTTACAAATACCATTTTATCATAATATGTACAAGGTTCATTCTTACAACTTCATATATATGCATGAATACATACATGTCATTATTAGTAATATCTTATTACTATTTTGTTCTTCCATCTGCTCCCAAAATTTGCATACTTGTTCATGCATTTTTCCGCTACTACCTGCACGCAGTTAAATAACTACGTGTTGAGCATTTATATGATCAGTATTGATTACTAATCTAAAAATTTCCATTAATTATATTTTCATGCAATTATATTTTTAATATATCATTCAATTTTTCTTATTAATATATAATTCTTTTTATTATTTTTAAGTACTCTTAATTCACTATTTAATACCTTAATTAATTTTATCAATGTTTTTTTCCCAATAATTTTTTTAATCCTTCTTTTATTTCTTCTTTTCAATTTCTTTTTTTTATTTGTTACAAATTTCACTTAAATTCCTAAATTTCCATTTATTTACACTTATATCATTGACTATATATTATTTACACTTTTGCCACTAATATTATTATTTTTCATTTATTCATTTACTTGATTATTTATCTTTACTACACAATTTAATATCTATCTTCCACTTATTTTTCATTTTTCAATTTTATTATTTTTTGTCACATTTATCATTATTATGATTATACCAATTTTTTTATCATATATTTTTTTTCATTTATCTTCTATTTCTCACTTTCATTATTTTTCTTATATTTTTCACTTATTTCATGTTTATCCTATTTTCCATTTTAATCACTTTTCTCATATTTTATTCATAATTGTCACTTTAATTATTTCATTCATCATTCTCCCTAGTTTCAATCCAATAGAAAATCTTCGGACCGAATATATGGGACGTGGACCCCAAGAGTTATCTAGAAAAATCTTCAAAACTTCAAAAGAGGGGAAGAGGAAGGAGACGAAGCAGAATTATCTAGAAAAATCTGCTAATTTTGGTCCCTTTTATAGTGGTCTTAAATGGGTGGGCTTGGGCCAAACAAAGACTAACTCATTTAGCCCCAATTATGCACTATAAATTATTTTTTATACTTTCCAAGCTCAATTTGACCCAAATTTGATTCCATAATTCATAAAATATTTTTATATGTCTACAAATTTTTTTTTAACTCAATCGGAGTTCATTTTCTGTCTAGCTCACTTAAATCGGACTGATAATTCAATTTTCGGTGTTACTGTAAAATTTTGTTTTCTCTGTCAAATAATCCTAAATATTATTTAGAGTCTATCCATGACTTAAAATAAATTTTGGGATATCTTTTGCTATTTTTCATAGCCCGGTCAAATTACGGTCAACTAAATATTTAATTAAACCAGGTCCCTTTTTTTTAATTTTGACTTTTGAGGACTTATTTAACCTCATTTTCACTCCAAAATTTACCCTTAGATTAGTCATAACCTATATTTTTTGATGATCAAATAAAATATTTTTTACCTACGGGTGTATTTTTGACCTCCGGTATACTGATCAATTTCGGAAACTAAAGTTTACGACTAACCCGGTATTTGGGCCATTACAGTCTTTCTTGGCTTGACCTTCATAAGTAGCTTTTGTTGTCTTTTCCTTGGAAATGCTCTTATTTATTGGTTTTTGGGCTTACGAGAGGGGCACCCATTAATAGGCTTTGCGGCATCAACATTAGATGATTTTTCGTCAACCTTACTAGTCTTTAATTAAATGATCATTTTTTGGTTTCTAGGAGGAGTTTGAAGCCATCTTTCTTCCCACTAATCCATGTAGTCTTTGGTGACAAAAGTTGTTCCATCATGTAATATGGGTAGCTTTACTCTTGCCAAAGTAGAAAATTTGGTACATGATGGCCAAAGTTGCATCACAACCTACAAAGTCAAATCATTGAAGTGTCGCTTCAAATCACCAGTAATATCTTGACTAAAGCAAAATTGTGTACTGAATCTATAAGGACTATATGACTTGCATATGAAGTCATTGTTGCATCTTGAGCATCGACCTCTATATGAAATGCAAAGAATGTCTTATTCCATTCTTTCGTATGAAGTTAAGTTTTATCAATGATACCAGAAGGATTATAAGTTTCCCTTGGACATCTTATACTTTTTTTGTTGTCTCTCTTTATAGGTTTTCTTTATCTTGAAGACATTCGAAACCATAAGTTCACCTAATCAGTTATGGTCATTTCATAGCGATCTTCCATTTTTTTTGCAGTTTCAATGAAAAACAAAGAACAAGTAAGCACAATAGTGTAGTAGATGGTGTTTTCTATCATGATTAATCCCATTCAATTTCTCAGACGATGGAATAACTTCATTATAAAAAGTGTTCTAGATAGAAAAACTGCCTAATATTTTCAAATCCCACAAAGAGATGGATTGTTCCCTATTAATAGTGTAAAGGGTGTTTGTAGATGGATCCCAATGTTCCCAAAAGTTATGCATGATATTAAACTTGCAATCATAAGTGAAGAAAGAAGCAATAATGGCATCATAGAGTCCCATAATAGTCAATGAGCATTTATTGCTCGCTAACACATCTTCAACCCATTCCCAATAGCATTCGATGTATGTAGCTTCACCCAAAAATGTAGAAAACGATGTCCATGAAGATTCACCATGACAGACACAATATTTCAATAATTGAAGGCCATCATATGAGAGTTTACTAGTATGAAGTGAAAACTGCAATAATGTGACCCTTGAAGATGTGATGGTATCAAGTTTGAAGTTGTAGATGTCTTGTGATATTTCCAGACTCCAATATGACAAATGAGATAGACCATTAGAAAAAGATAATGAAGGAGTAAAATCACCAATAACAGGAGTGTAAACTGCAAGTGTGGTGCCTTCCTCCTCTTTTGAAGTTTTATTGTCCAAAATTAGAAGATTGGTTGACGTAAAACACATAGTTTTCTTAAAGAAAACCATCTTAAAGAATATGAAGCAATTTTATCTCTAAAATGCAAATTTGGAGATAAGATATTGAGCTCACAGTATGAAGAAAATTGTAGATATTGCACTTTAAAGTTTGTAGCTTTAACAATCTTCAAACTTGCAAAAAAATTGTAGCAAGAAAGTTACATGGCATTTGAAAAGATAATATATGTATATATATACATGTAAGAATTAAAAAAAAAACGCAATACCAAGAGAAATATGAAAGACACTTATAAGATTAGGTCACAAATTTAAGTTGTGGGCATAAAGTTCACCTTGTAGATTTTGTGGAAATTCTTCTCTTTGGCAGGAATTGGAAGTAGTAGAATGAAGACCAATGGGTGTTTTTTATATGGAGACATTATCTCCTATTTGGGAAAGAGAAATTAATTTTAAATAGGATATTTTATAGTCTCGATTGGAAAAGAAGAAAAAAAGCTTCTTGAATAGGTGACATGAAATTCCTAATACATAAAATAATTTAGTCCTATAAATTAGAAGTTCTACTTCATTCAAAATTGGAAGAATATTGTAAAAAAAGAAGGAAAATGAAAAAAAAATGTTCCAGGAAACTGTCCACCTAGTTGAAAAAGAAAATTTTGTTTAGTCTATTGATTTACTTCCACTGAAGTTTTGTTAATTGGGTATTCTATCACTCAAATGTTAAATCAACAAATTGAATTGTATGTAGGATCCAATGGGCCAAAAGAAGAAAAAAAATAAAATAACAAAAAAAGCTTAACCGTGAAATACACATGCAACTAATGCATGTACCATGAGCTTCGTCATTCTTGCATATCCACTAATGTGATGCTATTTTATTTAGTTAAATTGAAGCTTCTCATCACTTAAAAAAAATCAAATAATTTAAATTATTAAGAGTACTCATGTATTTTTAATGATTTAAAATAAAATTGTCAAATATTATGACAATAAAATTTTTTAAGACATGATCACTTCAAAAGATTATGCGAACAAGTCTCGAGGGGGCATTTGTAGACATGAAAATTTTTGAGATCCATAGATAAATTGAAAATTATATTTTATTTAGTAATTAATTTAATTTAATTATTAAATAAATCTCAAATATTAAATCAAATATTTTCATATGTCAAAACATACAATTGCCTAAAATAAAAGGTATATTTCTTTTCCATAAATGATTTAAGTGTGCATAAATACACTTGACTAAATAAAAGAAAATATTTTTTTCTTTTATGGGTCCCCCTCTTATGAGCCCAAAAAAGAAATAAAGAAAATTATTTCCAAGGAAAAGACAACAAAAGCTACTTATGAGGGTCAAGCTAAGAAAGACTTTTCATCAAAAGAAAAAATTACAACTTTTGTACCTGACTGTGATACTACTAAGCCAATTCAGGCATAATCTAATGCTAATTTGGTAAATTGTTTAAGCAGAAATCGAGAGGATTATGATCTTTATTGAATTGACCAAAAGAGCCTAAGTTGTGGATTCCTATATACCTAAAAGATTTTTAAACAACTATTAGTTCCTTAATCATCCCATGTGATAGGATAGTAAAACTTTTTTTGCTTTTTTTTTTTTGTTATTTTCTCAAATATTTGTTTGTTCTACCTTTTTTTTTTTATTTGAAGCATTCACTCACTAACTTTGATATGGAGATTGAAGATATAGAGGATACAACACTTCATGCTGAAACTTTTCGAATAATGTCAACTACGTTTAGACAAGCTCATCCAATAGAGTCCATGGAAAACACTTCCAAAACACACATTGATGATGCTTATGCTATTCAGCCAAAGAAGAACAACTTAGGGCAATCATCAAAAACAACTCATCACCCTGATCCATTTGATGTAACTAAACTTTGTGCTAGCGATATGTTCCTTCATTTTCATCGTCAAGCTACAATTTTTGCACGGAAGTATCTTCAAGAGAGGTTTACTCGTATACCTCTATCCAAAATTCCTTTAATGGTAGAAGATGTATTTAAGTCTCTTGATATGCTATAGGATTCCAACAATATTAATACTTCAGTTCCAAAGGCACGCTTAGAGGGTCTTTTTCAAAAGATTGAGAAAGTGAATGAGGAGGAATCCAAACTTCATTTGAGCATATTAGAAAGTATTCATGCCAAAGAACTTGATGGGCTCAAAAGGCAATTAAGTGTTTCACTTGCACTTGAAAGTGAAGTTGTTAACAATCAATCTTCTTTGCAAACTAAGCTCATCGAAAGTAAACTGTAATAACTTCGAAGTTTACTTGATATTGATTTTGAAGAAATGAACAATCTCAAGTGGAAACCTTAAACTATTTTTTTTCATATTATTTCTTTTTTTTCATCTCTATGTAATAAGACAACTCTTTAAATACTCAATAAGAAAACAAAAGTTTGATTGTTTCTATATGTTTTTGCTCTAATTGCTCAATTGAGATGAAATATTAACCTTGATCGATTTTTTTTATGCGACTAGACTTGGAATGAATGCAAGCTGCCTACATATTTTATTGCAAAAGTTCAAGTCAAACGTAGTTCAAGTTGAAGTTTTTTTTTTTAATTTTTTAGGGAGGGTTGTTCATAGTTTTAGCTTATGTGGGCCAGTCCGATAGACCTATAAAGCTTATTTGATTCTTTCATGCTAGTCTCTCTTTGAATGATTCACAATGTTCTTAAACAAATTAAATAGAATCTTATTGAATGCTTCTATAAGATCGTTAACTGGCGTATGATATATAGAAGAGTTATGCTGCTTCAGTTGAATTGAGCACATTACTCATCCATTGCCTTATTGTAGAACTCCCTCCCATTATCAGTAATGATGTAACAAGGAACACCATATCGATAGATGATATTGACCCGAATGAAGTCCACCACAGTTTCTTTTTTCATTTCTTTAAGTGACACAACCTCAACCAGTTGTAACTAAATATAGAGATGCCCTCCTGAACTTTTAGGAAGAAGACCAAACATACCCAACCCCTATGCATCAAATGGCCAAGGAGCAACAGTTTGATGAAGCGGCTTTGGTGGCTGGCAAATAATATTACCATAAAATTGACAACTTTCACATTTCTTTGCGT
Source organism: Triadica sebifera (assembly GCA_023653625.1). Lineage (NCBI taxonomy): Eukaryota > Viridiplantae > Streptophyta > Magnoliopsida > Malpighiales > Euphorbiaceae > Triadica > Triadica sebifera. Next base: position 2,796,213 of record CM042910.1, read on the forward strand.
AGGCCATATAATCTTTTACCATTGTTGGCCAGTAGTATTCCATCCATTTTATTTTGAAATGCAACTTAGAACCTGATTAATAGGCCCCTTACACCCTTGAGTGTGCTTATTCCAATGCCTTACTTGCTTCAACTTTTTCCAAACAATGCAACCACACTTCATCAAAAGATCGGTGATAAAAGTGCTTTTAGAATAGACAAAGTGAGATACTCATCACTTTATTTCAACTTTGTGTCGTGACTCATTTGAAAATCTTCTATATTCTAAGTAATCAATCAAGGGTTGACACTAATCTTCTTGTTCAATTTCATAAATAGAAAGAAAGTTCACTTGCCAATCTTTATCTTTTTCCACCACATATGATGGTACAACCTATCTTTTACACAAATGTATTCGAATTTCAATATTGGGAAGAGTCAATGTTGCTGCAAGATTGGCTAAAACATTTGCTTGCTTATTTTCTTTTCTTGGCACATGTTCTATATTGATACTATCAAATCTATCCAATTGTTTATAACATGTTGACAGTAAGGAACCAATTCAGGATTTTTTACTTCATAAAGTAAAAGGATATGGTTAACCACCAATTTGGAATAACCAAACACTTAAAATGATTTATGCTTATATTAGTCGCCACTTCAAAGCCCAACTATAATGCTTGATACTCAATTACGTTATTTGAGCAACAATGAATACAATCGAATGCATATAAAAGTACCTCTCATTCAGGAGAGGTAAAATGACTCCAGCCCTTACACCATCATGTCAAGCTATTCCATCAAAGTACATCTTCCAAGATAATTTTTCAATAAACAATACATCCTTATCTAGTAAATCTTTAGAAAATTCCCAATCATCCGAGATGGGATGGTCATCTAGGAAATTAGCAAGTGCTTAACCTTTCACTGCCTTTTAAGGGGCATAGGTTATATCAAATTCTGGGAGAAGAAGAGCCCACTTTGCTAGCTTTGTAGATCAACCGAATTGAATGAGCTTATAAATAATGCCTAAGCTTTTGAAGGGCAAACATCAATGCTAAACACATCTTCTCAAGAGGTGAATAATTCAACTTAGCTTTGTTTAGAGTTTTACTTAGGTAATATAGTGCAATTTCCTTGCCTTTGTCATTCTCTTGTGTTAACAAAACTCCCAATGAGCATTCTTGAGCAATAGCATAGAGAATCAAATGATGTCCAAAAAACTGGTGCTTGAAGAACTGGATGACTCATTAAGTACTTCTTTATTCTTTCAAAAGCTTTGTTACATGCTTCATCCCATATGAAAAGGAACATACTTTTTCATCAATCTATGAAATGGATGACATCGATCAATTAGATTGGAAATGAATTGATGAATGTATGCCAATTTTCTTTGCAAACTTTTGAGTTTATGATTGTTTCTTGGTGTTGGCTTCTTTGTGATATCATTAATTTTAGATTGATCTATTTCAATTCCTTGGTGTCACACAATGAAACCTAAGATCTTTCCAGCTAAGTCTCCAAAAATGCATTTTAAGAGATTCATCTTTAATTGTTATTTCCTCAACTGTTCAAACACTTGCCCCAAATCCTTAAAATGATCCTCTCTTCTTCTTGTCTTCACCACAAGATCATCGACATACACTCTACATTTTTATGAAGCATATCATTGAAAATTTTTTTGCATTTCTCATCCGTAGACGGCACCTGTATTTTTCAAGCCAAAGGGCATAACCTTGTAACAAAATGATGAATAACCATTTTTGGATACATGTGCATGCAAAAATGTAGGTATTTATATACATGTGCAAAAATATAGGTATTTCTATACATGTGCATGCAAAAATGTCTCAAAATTCAATGAAAAGTTCAACATACTCCTTCTCTTCCTCAACAAATAAATTAGATCTCATAAAAGTTGAGTGAGGATCTTCTAGTATTCCAAGATTAACTTCCTTTAGGCTATCAACTGTAGTTTTAGTCCATTCTTCAAAAGCAGGGGGAGCATCTTCTTCAACTGAAACTTCATCCTCATTAATTTCTTATAAGGTAATATGGTTTACAGTAGCACTCACCATATATTCAATTTCATCAATTAGGCTTGGTGTTTCTTTTGTGACCACTATTGTATATTGTTTGCCCTTCAACATCTACCTTGTTGAGACCACCCATTTGGTTCACGTTTTCATACACAAAGGAAACTTGCTACACATGTCCTTTTGGTCAATGATAGCAATATGATCCTTTTTCACTTTTCCTTTTCCCTTCATTAAAGTTGACACCCCAAGCCTTGTATGAACAGAAGTTCTTGTCTACAATATCTTTTCAGTGCTTTAATTTCTAATTTTATCAAAAGAAGAAATAAGATTAGAAGAATTTCCTAAGCGATCAAGGATTGAAGTTCTCTTTTCAACTTTTTCTCTATCTGGATTTTTTTCATTTTCTATAATTGTTATATCTTGTGAAGTCTCTTTTTTAATTGTCAAACGGAGTGGAGAGGATGCACTATAGCCTAGACTGGCCTGGATGAAACCATAGGTTGACCCTTTTCTCTTTACAATTTTAAAGACTTATTTGTGGCTTCTTCAATCTTCTTGGTAGTATGTGTTGATTCCTCTACCAATTTAGATGTGTTCTTCTAGCCATATCTAGCCTTGACAAGTAATCTATTAGCATTTGGGTCGAAGTAATTGGTCCTTTTGGTTGGCAAATCACCATGTTCAATTATAGGAATTTGGGACAACTTTACAAATCCTCATAATGAAGACTTGCAAATCTTTCAAGACTCAAGATATTTGACTGAAAGACTTAAATATTCTAATATTTTGATGATTTCATTTTCATCTTTTAAGAATAAAGATTTTTCTTCTTTCTTCAAAAGCATTATGAGGCACAAACACAAGCTTAAAAATCTTAATTGTAAGGCCATCACTTGCCTCGTCTTTCTTCTTTTTTAATGGTTCCTTCTCACACTTCTCCTCTTTATTAGATGCTTCTACAGTAGATAACTCATTTTCAACATCAATTGAATTGATGTAGAATTTTGCATATGCAAGACAAGATTCAACTATAGCGAAAGGTTTAGAATCAACATCAACCCTCTTCACTTGTCCATATTGACAATACTTGAAATATTGATAGAGTGTGAAAGAGACAACACCATTCTCATGCATTCATGGTCTTCCAAGCAGCATCTTATAAGAAGTTCTGACATCAATTACATGGAATAATGCATTTGATTCCATGTCATTCATGAATAATGCTAGCCTGATTTTTCCAAGAGTTATTTGCCCCATTGGTTAAAACCTTAGATTATAATACGAATTTGTAATAGTTCGTCCATAGGTATGCCTAACTCTTTCATAGTTTTGAGAGCTAGAATATTAACAGAAGATCCATCATCTAATAAAATTCTATTAAACTTTTGCTCATTGCCATATGTCATGACAAAGAGTGGACAATTATACAGTTTAGATCCAAGTAGCAAATCTCACAACTTTTCTGGACTCGAATTTTTGTTTTTTATTTTGGTTTATAGTCTTTTAGGTCTTCATCAATATTATAACATGAAAAGACTACATCATCTAGCTCCACAGATCCCTTTGGAAAGAACTCTTTTAGAGTAATAGGTACCTTAGGTTTTTGCATGAACTCCTTTTCTTTTTGGATTGGAGGTGATTTCCTCATCATTGCTTGAAGAACTAACTTCTTCACATACTTCTTCACTACTTTAGACCTATTTGGAGCAATTTTCTGTAAGGCATCTTCTTTTTCTTCCTTTTCGCCGAGTGACGAGAATCCACCCTTCATCAGAGTGATCTTCAATTTCCATGTCCTTACTCTTGATGCCCCCAGTTAGGTCATCATTTTGCAGGGTAGTTTGTACCAGTTGGTTCAAAATCTGACTAGAAAAAGCATGCATTGCAATCTCTATAGGTTCAAAAGAACCAAACTTTAGAATGGCAACACGAGGACTTGCACTCATTATTATGGTTACATTAGAGGTTATAGTCTCTTCATCAAACACAACATCTCCATCCTCATGTAATTGCATAATCTTATCTTTTAGAACAAAACATTTTTGAACGGGGGTGGCTAATCAACCTCTAATACTTGCAATAGTTTGGATTGTTTACAGGATCAGCTTCCTCAAGACATTTCATTTTAGGAATCTGAATCAGATTAGCTTCATGCAAGTCTTCCAACATCATGGGAACATCAGTATCAGCAAAAGGGTATTGTTTTTCTTGCCTATCCTTCAAAGTAGTCTTTTTTACTCCTTAGCTCAAGTAGTAGCAGTCTTTACCTCGTTTTTCTTCTCAAACTTAGTGGAAATTTTAAGCGGTACAATACTCACCACAATGGGTTGTTTGGTTTATACTTTTGTAGAAGGCTTACTAATTTTATGTGTATCCTTCTTTTCCTTTCATTTCTTTAGGTCTTCTATAAGTAATCTTTGACTTCCAGCAGTATCAATGTTTAGTTCCATGTCATGTGCTCGAGTAGCGAACTCTTCAAAGGTTTTAGGCTTGATACCTTCAATAATGTTGCACAATCCCCAATGCATGCTTTGAATGCACATATCTAGAACATAGGTTTCAGATAGACAATCCTTTCAGTTAAGGCTCATATTCCTCCATCTATGGTTGTAGTCGATGATAGGCTCATCAACCCATTGATGTGATTTTGTAAGCTCTATCATGCTAACAATCTGATGGTTACTGTATAAGTAATTGAGTAACTCACATTCTAATTGCTCCCATCCACCAATTGTGCTTAGTTCTAAGTTTGTATACCAATCAAAAGCATTTTCCTTCAAGGATGAACAAACTGCTTAACCATTAAATCACCATAAGTACTAGCATTGTTGAAAGTTTCCATGAAATGAGCCACATGTTGTCTTGGATTGCTTTTTCCATCAAACTATTGAAACTTTGGTGGTTGATAATTTGTAGGCATTTTGAAAAGGTCAATCCTCTGAGAGTATGGCTTGGCATATGTATATGATGGTTAAGTGACACTTTTGAATTGGTCTTTAACAACTTCCTTAATAAGATCTTTTAACTGAATATCATTGATAGCTCTATCAACTAACATCATAGAGTCTTTTGTGAGAGTAATTGCTTAAGTCCCCACATATTTTTCAACTTTTGGTGGTGGATTCATCACAATCACTTCTCTTTTTTTAGTTAAACTTTCAACCTTTTCGTAAGAAAAACAATTTGCTCATCTTTCTCTTTATTTGAGTCACTAAGACTCTCTAGGATTTTTGCCATCTTGACAATTTTTTTCTCCAAATAAGTAGTGTTAGTTGTCATAACAGACATGACATCACAAGAGTCGTTTGATGACAAAGGTGTGTGATGAGATGTTAGTGCATTATTGCCATGGGGATGATTGAAATCTTTGATGGATTGTGAGTTGACATCCCATTTTTCCTTTTATGAAGATTGAGCAGGTGATGCCATATCTTTCACCATTTATGGTGGAATAAATTCCTTTCTAAAACAAAGGAAGAGTTCGAGCATATATGTCCTCAATTAATCTTTCCTTGAGGTTAGCTCTTGAGCCAACATCAATAGTGGATTGCATAGTGAAACGAGTAGGTGCCTTGGACTGACGACCACTGTTGTTGTTGCTTGAAGCCATAGATCTTAATTGTTGAAACTTGTGAAACCTTTGAAGGAAAGAGATGAAAGGTAGAGATATCCCACTGGGCGTGCCAGAAATTTTTACACACAAATTTCTTATTTTGAAATTAAAAACAAGAAAAAAGATAAATAAATATAAGAATTGAATTTATTAAAATAAAGGAAATGGGGTACAATCTCTAATAAAGAATTTATACTAATGTAGAAATTAGAGCCTTTGATTATGGTTTAAAGGCTTATGAAGCTTGATTTCAAATCCGTAGAAGATTTCTTCTTCGATTTTGGTGAAAGAGATTGGTTGGATGAATGTTGAACACCATTTCAAGATTCATTTTTGAAGACTTGAACAATCTCGATTTGAAAATGTAGAAGTCTCAATGTTTTGGTTTGGAGTTGTCTTGACGCTTGGAGAGAATTCTATAGAGTTTTACTTGATATTTTGGTTACAGAGTTCCGACAACTTAAAACTTGATCTTATTGTCCCCAATGAAGTCTGAAGCTCCTCTATTTATAGGAAAATTTGGGTTGGTGCCTTTATGGTAATTTAGATCATAAAAAAATAATATATTTTTTTTATTTAGTCAAGTGTATTTATGCACACTTAAACCATTTATAATATATATATATATATACATTTTATTTTAGGCAATTGTATATTTTGACATATAAAAATATTTGATTTGATATTTGAGATTTATTTAATAAATAAATTAAATTAATTACTAAATAAAATATAATTTCAATTTATTTATGGAACTCCAAAAGTTTTGTCTACACTACCACCCCAATATTTATGTAGAAATAAAATAGTTGGCATATTTTCTATAATTTAAAATGCAAAATTTAACTAGTATGAAACTATTTTTATTTAAAATTATAAAAAGTTGTTAATGTAGCATACAAAAACAAATTCAAATTCATACACCAATTGGTTGCAAAAAAAAAACATAATAAATTAACATTCTGCATATATTAATTAAATGATTTTATGTAAAAAGACAATAAGAAATTTTGATAAATTAAAATAAATAAAAATAAAAATCCAAAACAAATTCTGCCCAAGAAAATTAGGTCATTAGCCATGGGGAACACTAAATTGGCTCTCCTGCCATTCCCCTTATCATTGACATGCTAGTCCAAATAAGATTACCTCTCAAATTTTAAAAATAAACCCAAAAACACTACCGCCTTTATATAATCTGTCATTTTTTTATTTTTGTTTTAAATAATATATTTTTAAATTACAAATAAATAGGAACGAATATGCTGGTAGAATTCATCACAAATAACAAACTATTAGTTGTCAATAGAAAATATAATGATAAGACCATTTGAAAAATTAGGGAAATATTTTTGGTTCAAGTAAAATAAAAAATGTTGAATATTAAATTAAAAAAATCAAACCATAGAGTTTTTTCTAACTATTTTTTTATTGTCAACCTCATTCAATTGTACACAAAATATCACTGTTTGTTTGCAATAAATTTAAAAAATCATGCAAGCAAATGGCTTTAATAAATATTACAGAGAAGAAATGGAAAACTGCCAAAGCATTATATTGTGGTAAATTATTATTTTCTGTGGATAGAGCTAATAATAATAATAATAATAATAATAATAATAATAATAATAATAATAATAATAACAACAACAACAACACCAAAATAAAGCTTACAAAAGTAAAATTATGGTACGACGTACCAAATTCATGCTACCACCATACTAAATTAATATAACTTAGGTTGTCTAAAAAATTAAAAATACTAACCTTATAATGCTCAAAAATTCTTTTCTTTGAACTTTTCTTCAACAATCACAAGAAAAATTCTACAAAATTTAAGTTAATAACAAATTCATGTTAAAAAATAAATATTTGTCAAAATATATAACAAATTTTTTCAAACTATTAAATATTCTCAGAAATTTTTGCCTGATATAATTTTCACACTATTTTTTTTTTCAAATGCTTCTTCCACTTACTAATTTTTTAGTAAACTTTTTCTAACTATCAAGTGTCTTTTTTTTTTTATTCTAAAGAAAACAAAGAAACAGAAAAAAATTTGCTAGGCACCAGATAACGAAGATTTTAGTGATAACTGAGAGTGAAATGAGACGATAAGCAGTGAGAGAGTGAGACAGCTTTGGTTTGAATTGCAGGGAACAGTGAGTAGAGAGCTGAATGAGATTGGTTGAACGAATGATAAACATCATTTGAAGATGTAGAAGCCATTTGGTTTAGAGTTGTTTTAATACTTGAAGAGAATTTTGCAGAGTTTTACTTGACATTTTGATTGCATAATTCCGACAACTTGAGACTTGATGTTTTTTTGTCCCCAATGAAGAGTGAAATTCCTCTATTTATAGAAAAATTTGGATTAGTGTATTTATGGTAATTTAGACCATAAAAAGAAATAATATATTTCTTTTATTTAGTCAAATGTATTTATGCATACTTAGACTATTTATAGAAAAGAAATATATTTATTTCTATTTTAGGTAATTGTATATTTTGACATATGAAAATATTTGATTAGATATTTTTATTTAATAATTAAATTAAATTAATTACTAAATAAAATATTAGTCCAATTTATTTATGGAACTCCAAAATTTTCATATCTTACACTTCCAACTTAGAATAGAAACTCAAGGTATAAAAATACAAAGTATTATAGTACAATAAACTGATGCCGGTTAAACCTCTTACACAGCCACTTGAGGCTACACATGAGAAGAAGGAATAAAGTTGACAATAAAGAATAAATTTGGGCTGTTAAGCCATTGAAGACTTTGATACAGATAGGACTCAAAGGCTCAAAGATTCAAGGCTCAAATATTGTTGATATGAATTACATATTTAAATACATAACAAGTAGAGTTCTAATAGAAAAATCTAATACTAAATAAGAATAATAGACTATATAAGAAAATTTAATCCTATATAAGTACAATAAATCAATATTCCTCTATTGAATATATTAATCTGATACATTCATCATGCAGTAAAAATGTCTTCAATATATGCACTTTCTATTACTAATGAGAGGTATGGAAAATGTGTTCCTTGTAATAGGTATGCAATATTATAGAGGAAATTACACGATAGAAATTCTATTCCTAGTATATGGACTCTGTATGCTAATACATTGAATAAATATCTTAATTATTATCAATGAAATACAACTGGTTTGCTTTCTCAGTAGACAAACTCATGCTGTTGTTTTATATGTTATTGTTTATAGCACAAGAGAAATGAAGTGATCCATGAATTAGGAGCTCAACACGATGCCATTAATATTAAACATGCAGCAAAAATTTTGTTTGATGAGTTTTCTTCTATTCTACGTGTATTCACTATTCTTGCCACTAGGGAAAACGTGCATGGCGGTGTTGTCACTAATCTTGCCAGAAGGGAAAACGTACATGGTAATATTAAACTTTTTTTTTTAAATCATTCATAAACTGCAGATTAATGTGTATTTCTGCTAGCAAAATATTATTTTGTAAGTTTTAAAAGTATTGAGTACAATTAATTCAAAATATATATCTCATTGCGAAAAAAGAGATAAATACCCTTCATCACGCCCATCGGGGATGACGGTTATATTAAATAAAATTGTGGTGCTGATTAACAGGGTGTGTGGGTCGAGTTGGTTTTGGCTGTTTCTTGAGAGATGCAAATGTTTATGGCCTTGCTTGAGCAAGTAATATTCCTAGTAGCTTGTACGGTGATTGGACCATTATTAGCTCTTTCCTACGTAGCACAGATAGAGATATGTACACTGACAGATGACAAATGATATTTCTAAAAAATATAGCACAGGACGCGAAGAAAAATTGTAAATATTAAAATATAAAGATAAATTTATAAATAATTAAATTTAAGAAATATAATTAAAATTCTTTTAATATAAAATTAAATAAATATAATATACAATGAGAAATTATTATTTAAATATAAAAAATTTAAAAACACTATCATGATAATAACTTAAAAAAGAAACATAAATTTTATAATAACAATTTATAAAGCATTATCATAAATTTGAATTTTTTGTCTGAGCAGAGAATTTTAAATTTTATGGAAGAGAAAAATACATTTTCAAATTTTACAAAATTACGAAATAGATGCAGGACATTTATGTCAGTGTCTGATGGGTATCAGTGATGGAAATGTGTCGGAAACGCCACACGCTCTACAGTTGCAGCGTTAGTACTTCATAGGCTCTTGATATTGCTTATTATCCCTTCAGTTTTGATAAGAATTTGTCCTCCTTCAATCTGATTGTAAAATTTGCAAGCATGCTTTCGACTATTGTCATGTTCTTTATAGTGGGTCATGCTCTTGCATATGGTCATTATTCTTGAGGCTACTGATACTATTGATCGTGGCAGTGCTCATTCCTTAAAATATTTTCTTGATGCTATTGATCTAGTCTCTAGATGAATTTAGGGTTGATGATTATCCGTCTATTTCATTTCATTTTACCAATGATGTAAACTTAACCACAAAACAGCACTGTCTTTTTTTTTTCTTCTTTCTTTAAACAACGACTTCCTATCTGCCTTTGCTGCAGCATTAGTAGGATAAAGCTGGTTTTTTGAGAAAATTACTTCATTTTGCATTAACCATATACCTCAATTTACTAATCCTGTTCAAAATAAATAAATATATAAATAAACCTACTGATCACCAAATTAAAAATCATCTTTTCTGGCTGCCAAAACCATCATGAAAATTATTAAAATTATGGCCTGATTTATTTTTCTAGTTGAAGAACACGAAATTGTCATGATGAAACACGTCGATATACTCACATAATATAATCAAAATGAATCATAAATTTTTTTTGGGTAGAATGAATCATACACTTTTAAATATTATAAATCTCAAATATTCAATTATAGTTTCGAATCATACATTATTATATATTATATATATATGAAGTACGCACTTGATGATTGTAATATGTAGCCTGACCCGAAATTTATGCAATAATCAAAGGTTTAATTTATCATCAACCAGGTCACCATTGAATCATACAGGTTCCATTTCAATAGAAATTTTACAACAAAACACCATTGAGGAATCGAAAACAACAACTAAAACATGCTTGAGAAAGTCTTACCTGGAGCAGATCCATGACTTTTGATAAATGATAGACTGTCACATAAAAAAAGGGCTATTAATTTATAAAAAAATTCACAGGTTTGGTCTATAAAAAAAATTCATAAACCAGATAAAAGCAAGTAATTTCTTGCACGAGCTTTAACTTTATAGTAATTTAGAAGCTTAAACCAGGTCCTTGATAAAATCATAAATCAAATCAATCATATTTTGCTATGTATATAAAATGATTATTATTTTTCATACATAGCAAATATATTGTTTGGTTTGATTTATTAAAATACATCATGAATCCAACATAGGAATTAACTTAATTTTAGAATTAAAAATAATATAGTTGACTAGTTGAATAAGGTTTAGGCAAGTTTATCCATTAAAACATTCTCGCTGCATCTCACGTAAGAACTCCTTCAAATTCTTGTCTGAAGAACCATTTTCCTTGACAGCAGCTTTCGCTAATTGCTTCCATTTGTTAGCATTGTTTAGCATTGTTTGTCCTTGCTTTGCACCAGGCGTCACTATATTCAAGCATCTCTTAATTTCCTCAGCTTTCGAAATCCCTTCTTCTTCATCATCATAAATACCGGGTACCACTCTCACTCCAGTCTTCCACACATGTTCAATCATCATTGAGTTTGTTGTTTGATCAGACCACTGTGGAAGAGCCACCATTGGAACCCCTGCAACTATGGCTTCCATTGTTGAATTCCATCCACAGTGACTCATAAAACATCCTACCGACTGGTGGCTCAGAATCTCCACTTGATTGCACCACGGCACTATAATCCCTTTCTCTTCCATCAATTTTTTTTTACTTATAATTCCATTTTCTCTTGCTACCAGCAAGAATGGACGATCAATATCGATTAACGCTTTCACCACTTGCTCCATTTGCGCCTCTGATATCGCAGAAATGCTTCCAAAAGATACATAAATCACTGAAGATTCAGGCTTTGTGTTAAGCCATTCGATGTGATCCTTTGATCCCTGGTAAAGATCACCTCCAAAAGATTTATCTGATGTGTCTATGCCATCAAGAAAGGCTGATGGTATCAATGGACCGATTCCAATTAACTTATACTTGTTGATTGATTTTAAGGCTGAAGTTTCAAGCTGGTCGAAAGTATTGATGAGTATTGTTGGGTTGGTTTCTTCATCAAGAACTCGGAAATCCTCCTTAAGATATTGAAGTGCAAAACTATGTCGTTTTGAATGCTTAGGGAAGAAAAAGGAGGGAAGATCAGAGCTTGTGAGAGATGGCAATCCAGGTAAGTTGAGAGAAAATGAGGAACCACTGACCAGCTTGTCAATTTCATCGGCATAGCCATGGTGGTAGTGGTAATAGATCGCGAAAACGGTGGCGGGTTGATTCCAAAGGAAAATGGAAGGCAAGTGAAATTGACGCGCCACCTTTGGCACCCAGGGAAGCAGAAGGGAGTAAACAATGCAAGTAAAGGGATGACCCTGCTTATTAGCTTCAGTAATTATTTGGGGGAAAGTTTGAGAGCCGCGAGAGGTGAGGTGGGAGACATACTGGCCGAAGTCATCGGCGAGATCGTAGCCATCATCGTATCCATCGGAGAATGTTGCGAAAGATAAGTCCGTAGTAATGTTGGTTTTAGCCATACGGCGGTAGGCGCTGGTGGTTATGGCGAAGGTGACTCTGACGCCGATTGATACTAATCGTTTAGCGAATTGGATGCCTGGATTTATGTGGCCTTGGCCAGGGAATGTGACTACTAGGAGATGAGGCTGATGAATCATTGTTTATTTAGTTGAGGAAAGTCAATACTAGCTAGTGGAAATAACTAACTGGCTTGGACTGCATGGAATGGAATAAGAGGGCTATATATAGCAAAAGTTTTTAGACAAAACCAAGCTACTGGGAATAACTATCCGCCTTATTATTTTATTACCAATTGACTCTTTTTTTAAAAAAAATTAGACAGTATAATTCAGTTTGAATTAAGAATAATATAAATTGAAGTGTGTAGTGTATAGGTTGTCGTTAGTTGAATTTGCAGATTGAAGTTGCTTAAAAAGATTATTTTATATTAGTAGACTTATGACTTGTCTAATTTTTAAAAAAATTATTAAAAAGAATCTTAATTATTAATAAAATAATAGTAAAAGAGTCTAAATTATCGAAATAAAAAGACTGCACATTAAAAAATTTTAAAAAAAATATGGGATTTGCCAAATTTTTATATTAATTTTTAGTTTGATAGCTAAAGGATTTTCGTGTTTGTTGATGATAATAACACCATCCATTCATTAATTGAATTATCATGGACGTTTTGTTTTGTTTTGTTTCTATCTACGGATGGCATAAACCATACATATATTCAGCACAGATGTATCGTAGATCGTCTAAATACCTAACCTGAAATGAGATAAAAAAAAAAAAAAAATCTTCACCACTTGCGTTTTAGCACTTTGTCTTGAGGCTTGAAGCTGCTCTATATATGCCTGTTTTCAACTGTGTTGAATATTTCTTATTTTGCTCTAACATTCAGTACCAGAAAGTCAACAAGAGAAATACAGTTAGAAACCACCATTTTAGGGTTTAGTGTTTCTAAACCTTATGATCCCACTGCTCTTAAAAATTAATTTGTAAACTGTTTAGTCTTAAAATCTTAATTTGCGTTCAACCCATCTTTTTTTTTTTTAATATGATTAATTTGCGGGTAATATTTTTAGTCCTTAAACTTTTTTTTTTCTGTTTAATCCTTACACTTTTATTATATATCTATATCGAATTCAAGCAGGGACTTAATATATAGTAAAAAATTAAAGTTTATGTCCCAAGCAATTATTATTTTTTAGTATATATTAGGTCACCGAACTATATTATATTTTCTATTGATCATCACTTATATATGCTGAAAACAATTAAGGACTATGATAGAAGAAGTGAAATAGTTTACCAAATTAAATTTCACGAGCAAAATAATATTTTGGCCAAAATGATCGTCATTGAAAACAAATTGAAATTTTGGGAATTGACCGGTACAAATTAAACTTTAAGATGGTTGATTTATAAGACTTAAATTCAAGGACTGTGAATGCAATTCATCCACCATTTTTATTGTAATATTGTTTTCAAAATCCTCCATTTTTGTCATAATTTGGTTTGGGACACAAATTGTTGTCGGCATCAATTTTGCATTGACAAAAAACAAAAAAAAAAAAGGAGGATGAATGCACACTCAATGATCGATCAAAAGCAGCATTCCATGATGTAACACTAGATATGGTTGATAATTGGATCATCTCGTATCATAATATATCATATCATATTATACATATTATATAAAGCAGAGTTAATGAGAATTTTATATTATGCTGATATGACACTTAGGACCAAACATTATCTTTTCCATTTATCTTTTTTAACAAAATTTTGATTTTTTTTTTTAAAAAAATTAGCAATTAAATTAGTAGTTAATCTCTAATAAAAATTTTGATAATAAGGATAAATGTCACATATTAATAAGAAATTTAATGCGAATAAAATTGTTAGTTTTAACACATAGATATTAAAGCATAAATATTATAATATAAGATTATGATTCGAATACTATTTTTACTCATGTGGTCAACAAAATGCTCAAGAGTCCAAACAATTATATAAATTTGCTAATATTAACATTATAAATATCATGAAAAAATGAAAAAAAAATTATGTTGATCATATTATGATATTTATTTGGCTAATGATATTTTTAAAATATTTTGGAGAAAATAAAGGATATTTAGCTTCAAACTTAAGTATTTAATTTGTTAAGCATAAAAGGTTTTTTTTTTTGTTCTTATAATGGATTAGAATAAAGGATATTCTAAGATTTCTTTTTTCAAAATCTTAGTTGTTCAATTTTATCTATATATTTTTCTGCTAAAATTATAGTACGTAGAAAATTTATATTGATTAAACTATTGTTTTATTTATCTTAAAATTAAATTATATTATCACTATAAATTTTAAAAAATAAACTATATGTACTGCCCATTAAAAAAATGTTGTAAGCATTCAATACTTTCACCTTTTTTATTATTGATTTTGTTAAACCAACAATAAACGATTCATTCTAGGAGATAATTAGTATCATTAGCAAAATCAAATATAAAATTAATATAAAATTTAGTAAATGAGAAAACAACAGGTCCTTTATAATTTTAACATTTAGTCACTGTTAGTAACACCAAACTAAATTATAATCTAATTTGATAATAAAAGTAATCTAATTTGATCAATAATTTGTGTTTGTTAAAATAGGTTATTTGGAAAAAAAACTAGATTATAATTTCCAAAATAAAACGCTAGTAGAACTAGTTTTTTTTATAAGCTAGTAGATTATAATTTTTCTTTTTTTTTTTTAATTTTTTTATTATTTTATAATAATAATAATATAATTATAAAATTATTTAATATGTACATATATATATATATATAATAATAATAATAATAATAATAATAATAATAATAATAATAATAATAATAATAATAATAATAGAATGTTATTTGATAAAGATAGAAATATTTATTATATTGGGATAAAATATTTAATATTATTTTTATATTATTTAATATATATATATATATATTATATAATTCGTTTATATTATGTATTTAAATAAATTTTATATAATATTTTTGAATAATATAAACATATCATTTTATGTCATTTTCTATTTTTCAACTAGTTTACCAAATACTTTTAATTAAATCAGCTAAATTATCAGCTACTAAATTTTCAAGTGCTAAATTATTAACTACAATTAGATTATCAACTTAAAGTTAGATTATCAACAAGTTTTACCAAACAGAGTTGTAGTATATAAAACATTATATAATTGAAAATAAAGATAAATTATAGACAAATTTAAACACTATTATACCCCCAAAATATAAGAGATTAACATTTTATAACTCATTATAATCCAACTAAAATTAAAAAAAAAAAAGGATTGGATGGATTTAAAGTCTCTAGATTTATTGGTTTGATTTATTTACACCACTTTTCAATAGTCCTATTCTTAGTCAATTTGTAATAAATGGAACTTTACATATTTAAAATTAATAATTTTTATAGAATGGTTTAGTTTCTTATGGTCGTAGTTTGAATTAATACCAGTGAATTTTGACTACAGTAAATATAGAAAACGGAAAATGAAATAATTTTTTATAATATTATCGTGAAAATTTGCTATATAAATATATCTTTGGTAAATGTGGCCAACAATGATTTGGGTGGTTAAGTGTCATAAAATACTAGATACTCATAATTCTACTAATTTTCACAAAACTCAAAAATAAAAATATTAAAAATTATGTGATATAATTTTTTTATTTTAAATCAACTCCTAATTCCTAACAAAATACTAGATATATACCAATAATCTTGATAAGATAATCTTATAAAATAAAAATAAAAATATTTAAAAAAACACTATATGGTATTGTAATTTTCTGTTAGAAATCAAATTTTAAAATTTTGAATAAGATTTTAATCTTTAAATAAAATAAAAGTTATTTTTTGAGAATCAGATTTGTAATTATAAAATTTTATTTTAATTTTAATAGTAAAATGCAAAAAAAAAAGGATTTCATTGAATCAATAATATTATGCAGGCCTAACAAATTATTTTTTTTCGTTCTTCTCTTTTCATATCTTGATATTTAATAATCAGAGTTAAAAATAATTATTGAATTAGGATATAATACTTTAGATGTTGTAAAGCATTTGCTTCATGTAAAATTTATACTTAAATCATTATTCTTCAATTTTAATATTTCAAAATCTTTTTATAAAATTGAATAAAACTTATATGGATGTTATTAATAAAGATTAAATCTAAAAAATAATATTTATTTAAAACTTATATATTTATTTAAAAATAAAATATAAAACTTATATGGAAAAAATCATATTTAAAAATAATCTTTATTAATTTAAAAATAAACTATATACATATATTGTGGTTGTTAGGAAAAAATAATCGGGGTTAATAATAATATGTATAATTAATGACCAAAAAAATCTTATTGTTAATTGGACACCTAGTTTTTGACCACTTTTTCAACTAGACAAGTATGGGTTCTTTTTTTTTTTTTTTTTTGTCAATTGGACATGTAACTTACATTTGGACTATTTTTCAATCTCATGGTTAACAATTTAAGAAACATTATGATGGATTATTCCATGCAAATTAAGAAATAAGAAATTTTATTCTTTAACTCAATTTAGACAAAAAAATAATTAGTCTTTAATTATATAATTCAAGTAAATAAGATAAAACTCAAAGTTAAAAAAATAAAAATTATTATTATTATTATTATTATTATTATTATTATTATTATTATTATTATCTGAGGTGAGTAACAATGACACTTCGTAGTTTTGTGATTCGAATTATTTATTTACGTAGAAATGTTCTTACGCCCAAAAACATGTGATTCTTTGGCTGATTGCATTGAGATTTCAATTTTGGTTTTTTTTTTGAAGTGAATTCTGGGTATTTTTAAAATTTTAGGAAACACACATTTTCTGATTTTTAAAACTTTTCGTTTTTATTTTATTTGCATATTATAACTGAAATTTTAAATTTTATTAAGTTTATTGACTATGAATTTAACTAACATTGGAGGAGTTTTAAAAGTTTAATAAAAAAATTGACATTTTATTTTTAATTGTAACTTTATTCTGTTAGGCTTGTTAGCTAAATTCAAAGTTACTTTGGGGCTAAAAAATTTCAGAAATTAAAATAAATAAATAAATAAATAAGGCATTTTTTCTAAATTTCATGGTCTAGATTTTGTAGGTTTGAGTGAATATCTTTTTCAATTATCGATTTTATGTTTCCTATAATGCACCAATGAATAAATTTTAGTAGTTAACATATCAATTTCTCGTTTAAACAATGAAATGAATAGTTGAGAGATTTAGCACGTGTTTGCCAAAAAAAATATTTTATTTATGAAAAAAGTTATTATTATGACCTCAATGAAAATTGACATTAAAGATAATGAAACAAAAATTGTACACAAAACAGTCAGAGTTGGTTGAACATTTAATATATTGTCTGGCAATGGTTTCTAAACACCTATATTGGCTAATTTTTTGAATTTCAAATATAAATAATGGTTTTTAATATCAAATTAAAGAGTGGAAAATAGAGAATTCAAATTTTGAAAAGAGCTTCATATTTGGGTTTTTTCAATGTAAATATCTTTCTCATTTCTAATTATAAATTTTGTTGTAATTTGTTTGGAAAGTGAGAAAGTGTTTCTTTTTATTTTATTTTCTTGCAAACTTAGTGCTTGAGAGGTTGTCTTTTAGCCTTGAAAATAGATTGTATACAAATATGCATAAGTTGTAAGAATTAAAATTACATTAGTGTTATATCAATTCAGACTATTTAAAAACAATAAAATAACAAATTTTCATGTTGATGTAAGTTTTGGAAAGGTTAAAATATTTAAGTAATTATTTTTGTGGGGTGCCATGAAGCCTATAACTGCAGTTAAGAAAAACGACTGACGGATGTGCTGACGATTTTGGTTCCATTATTTGTTGGAAAGTTACATGTTTATTCGTTTTCACTCAGAAAGTGCTTTTGATCAAATTATTGATTGAAATTTCTTTTTTTGATCGAATTATTTTCTCCCACAAAAACAATCTCTCCCTTATGCTTCTGCCAGTACATCCTGTTGGTGCATTGCAGCATTAAATCCCTCACATATGCTATTGGCCTACCGTTAAAAAATTAAACCAACTTGCTCATTGAAGGAATACTAACACTGCTCTTGATTGGTCGATGAGCAGAAATAATTATTTTTACAAATTGTTTATTGTGCACTAATAAAAAAAAGTGACTGCTTTTAGTATTGCTCTGCTCATAAAGTTTAAAATTTTAGATTAAAGATTTTTTTTTTTTTGATAAAAAATACTTCAATTTAAAAAAATAAATTTTATAATTCCGGTAGAAAAAAAAACCCTATAAATAGTTTCGTATGTCCAAATTAATAATAAAAAAATACAATTCTTGTCATATCATTAATATAAACTAGAATCAAAGAGATTCTGATGAGGCATTCTCTACCAAACAAGAGAAATCATATATATATATCATGAATTAATTTTTTTAAATTAGCAATTAAATTGATAATTAAGTTCTAATAAGAGATTGTACATTATTATCTTCTAGAATAAATATCATATATTAACATAAATAAAATTATTAATTTTTACCTCATAAATATTAAAACATAAGTTAATTTATATCTTCTTTTTTTCTGGGTGTAAAACCACCAACTTGCCGGTTTGAAATTCTTGCCCAAAATCATGATTTTCAAAACATGAATAAAACATGGACGGATATAGGATGGGAGCAATTCACTCGTTATCCTCTAAAATATTTTTTAATACTCTATTTAGTCTTTAGAATTTTTTTTATATATATATAGAATCTTGTTTCCATTAATAATGAAAAAATTAATCAAATGTATCAAAATACGAGTATTTATAGAGAATAATTATAATAATTTAGAATTTATATATATTATTATATCATTATAAATATAAAGTTTTTTTTATTCCAAATTATATATGAGTGCTCAAAAAATTATAATTTTTTCTATACATCGATTATTTTATATAACTTTTAATTTATTATATATTAAATTAAATTTATCCCACCAAAACTAAACTACAAATCCGCCCTAAAATAAACCACAGAAAACCACAACCATAACAGAACCATCAATCCAACACACAAATAATTATCAAACCATACCTTAGTGAACCACCTAAAGCTATAATTCAAACAACGGGTAAAACCTAAGAATGACAATTTATGTCATGTCGTGTCTAATCATGTTGTATTTCAATTGGATATAATACGATTATAATAAATACGAACACGACACGATTAACTAATCGTGTCAAAAATTTGAAATACAAATACAATATAGTTAAAATCAACGTTAACACGATTAGACACAATTTACTTAATGTAAATAAATATGTATAAATTATACGACATAACACAATTAGATACGATTAGACACGATCTACTTAATATATTTAAACGTATACATTTTATACGACACGACACGATTTTACTTAACACGACACGATATGATTATACACGAATATTCAATTAAAATTTTAATTTAATCAATTGAATTTCAATTTAATCAATTTACATTTAATTAATAATTTTAATTTAATCAATTTAATTCATTTATTCATATATAAATATGTATTATATATATTTATAATATTATAATATATATTTGAATTTTGAATAACACTAAAATAATTAGTCATATCTTTATAATTTATAAAATAATATATTTTTAATCGTGTCTTAATAAGTTAGACAGATAAAATCTGTTTATGACACGATTTTTCTCGTATTGCAATCGTGCTAATACAGTTATGACACATATTCGTTTAACTCGTATTTATATACAGTTAAATCCGTATTATTTTATGTTGTTTAATTGTATCGTGTTTAAAATTGTCAGGTATAACCCATAACCAATGTATATTCTCTCTCTTTTTTTCTCTTTCTTAAATTTCTTTTTTCATTCTTTTATCTTTAACTATTTTTAGGAGTTGTTGATAAGTGGAAAAAAATCATTATCCCTTAACTAAAGAATTCAAATTTAAATTTTCAATATAAAATATCTTTTAAATTTGGGAAAAACATTTTTCTCTCTTCATAGACTTTTTCTGGTGAAGATCATACTAGTTCACAGTCTAATAGTTATAAGATACTAAATGGTTTAGATTAAAAAAAACATACTAGGTTCCAAATAGGACAAATTTTTTTCTCAAATGAACTAGGACTTTATTTATTGTGTATAAAAATATGTAATTAATATCCATAATATTTTAGTTTTTAAATATTTGCATTATTTTTAATAAAACTGATTCAACTTAATATGCATTATTTAGAAATTGCTGGTTTATATTCTGTTTGACATTGCGTTTGAAAAAAAATATTTTAAAAAAATAATTTTATTTTTAATTTTTTTGAGTTTTGAAAATTATTTTTGGAGAGAAATATATAGAATGTTTAAGATTGCTGTTGGTATTCAAAAAATATATTTAAAATTTTTTTGATTTAATTGATTGATTTTTTAAATTTTTTATAAACTACTTTTCTCAAATATACTTTTGAAAAAATATATATTTACTTGTTTATCTCTAAAAACGTTTTTTCTAAACGCAATGTTAAACGGACTATAAAAATATGTTTGAAATTTCTGTTGGGCGTCCAAAAAATATATTTAAAATTTTTTTGATTTAATTGACTGATTTTTTAATTTTTTTATAAATTTTTTTAACAATTTTTTTGAAAAAAAAACATATATTTATATGCTTTTTTGTAAAAAAAAATTTTAAAACTCAAAAAATTAATTTTTTTTAAAACAATTTTATTAAACACAATGTTAAATAGACTAAATGGAATTTTTTTAAAGATAAATTCAAAAAAACAATTTTTTTAAAAAATTAAAAAATTAAAAAAAATTAAACTAACTTTTTAACGACAAATAATAATTCCAAACATCTTTTCATAGGATGGCATATGTAGCAACAAAGTCATCTTTATAATTATTACCATTTGGGAGTTTGTTGATCTGTCGGGGGATATAAATCCTTATCAAAGTTGGACTTGTTCTTTCCTATACAAGTTGCACCTGCACCACAAAGATGTACAATTTGATATTTCAACACACTCCGACTTTGTAAAATCGTGTTGTCGGTCATTTGGCATACGAATACGATTAGCAACATATTATTATTATTATTATTATTATTTGATTTAAGAAATTCCGTTAAGAAACATTTTCTTCTTGAAAAATCAAATTGTATATTTTTGTGCTCCTCAATTAACACTTGTGATTTTAATTTTTAGTAATTTTCTATAAGAGTGTCTTTTTCATGGAATTTTGTGATAAATATTATTGATGTATACCCACCACATATTTATATACACAAACAATAAAACAATAAATATAAAATATAAAATAAAAGTCAAGGAGATTTTTCTACAATGTTGATGTAAAACTCTATGAAAGTGTTTGAAATTGTTGTTAGCTGTCTAAAAAATAGATTTAGAATTTTTTTGATTTAATTGACTGATTTTTTTAATTTTTTATAAACTGTTTTTCTCAAATCTATTTCTAGAAAAAACATTTATTTACCTAATTCTCTTCAAAAGCAGTTTTCAAAATTAAAAAAATTTAAAAATAATTTTTTTTTCCAATCCCAAATGAACCCCATATGAAAAGGAAACACCTTTTCTATTTACTTTTTTTTATATATATATAATTTAAAAAGTTTTTAATATTTTTTAGCAATTAAATTAATTTAGTAGTTGAATTCTAATAAAAAATTATATATTATTGTCTTCAAGAATAAATATCATATATCAATAAGAAGTTTAATGCAAATAAAATTGCTAGTTTTTACCATTTAAATATTAAAGCATAAATATTATAATAACTATTCATTCTATGAGATAATTAGCCATGCATGGATGAGGCTCGCATTTCTTCATTGGACCAAGCAATAATGCATGTTTTCCACAATATTACAATATACTTTCAATAATGAGTGTCTATACCGTATAAGCATTTAATGAAAGTCAAGAGTATGTTGCTGTGATTGTTTTTACAATGGAAGACTTGAAAATTAGGTTGCATCAACGATGGATATATGTGGCAAATCTTTCTTCAAAATTAGCTTTCAACTAAGGAAGACTAATTGGGAAATTTGTTTCAGAATGGTGACCACAGGTCCACAGCACTATTGTCCACTCGCTGACACAGCTTCATCCTATTGATTCATAGTTATCTACTGTTGGGGAGGGGTTGTTTTTCCATCCACTGTAAATGGTGTGCGAGTCTCTATTACTAGGAGTAAAGCCCCTCATACCGCTAGAGTAGAAACCCTTAACGTTATATAGCTGTATTTATTTCTCAAGTAAAGCTTCTTTTTTTTCTTCAATGCTAACATTATTTATATTTATTCAACTTTATGAGAAATCGTTTTAAGAAAAAAATAATAATTTATACTATATTTTATTTATTTATTTTATGTAAAAAGAATAATAATTTATTTATTAGGTTAATTTAATTCCATCTTACATATAATTAAAATGGAATTATATGATCCTTTATAAATTAAAAAAAAAAAATCAATCTCCTTCCCATGGATAATATTAACAGATGACATTTCGGTGACGTCCTAGGATTTATTTTCAGCTTGAACTAAGAAGCTAGGGCTTACTTTGGATTCCAAGTGTCTGACCATGTTCATGTAATAATTGTCACATTGTTCAATTTATTTAGAGAAAATAATTTGTCTTTAAAATTTTTTTTATGTTTAGCTGCAACACTAGAAAAATAAAAAAATAAAATAGTACTTTATTTTTTTATGTTTAATAAATCTTGAAAAATAACTTTATGTTCTGAGAAAGGAAAATTGTTTTCTCTTATTTTTGAAATATTTTCCATTGATTTAGAAAATATTTTCTTTTGACTTATTTTCTGGAAATAAATCAAACATTGAAACATAAGAAAAAATATTTTTCAAAAGAATATTTTTCGAAAACAAATAGAGTCAAAAGAAAGAAAGAAAAATTTTGAATATTTCATTTTTGAGTTAAACTATTAGGGGTGTTTAGAATTATTGTTAGGTCTCTAAAAAACATGTTTAAATTTTTTTTATTTAATTAACTGATTTTTTTTATAAATTTTTTATAAATTTTTTTTCTCAAACCTGGAAAAAACATCTATTTACCTGATTCTCTCCAAAAACAGTTTTTAAAACTCAAAAAAATTAAAAATAAAAGTTTTTTCCCAAAAATATTTTTTCCAAACACAATGACAAATGGACTCTTATTGTGTATGAGAGCAAAATTAATTCATTAGATTTTTTTGGCTTTTTCTTAATAAACTGAAATGAATATAAATAAGAAAAGAAAGAGAATTAATTGATGAAAATATTGAAATTGGTAGCCAAACAACATGGAGGGAGAATGCCTGTTATATAAAATGAACCCTTAGACCATCTTTACCGTTTGGTTGGGTATAATACAAACCGCTAAATAGCACATTTATCCTTCAAAAAAGTTAAATGTTCGTCCAAATTAGCAGAATAATACCACATGTACAAAATATTTAGACATAAATTAAAAGAAAACAATAATATAATTAAAAATGAAATAAACAGAATATATAAATTGTAAACTCTTTCATTTCAATCAAATTACTCATCTCCTGTCTCTTCACCCTTAAAAAAATCTTGACAAAAATTATTACTAAATCCTTTATATTTTTGCTTTTTTTTTTCAATTTAATAATAATAATAATAATAATAATAAATTTTATTTAAAAATAAAAATAGAAAAAAATAAAAGAAATCAAACTTATTCAAATCAGTAAAAAGGAAAAGGAAAAACGAATGATAAAACAAAACCCCTTGCGTTTTTGGTTCTTTTGATTTGAGCCTCTCTAATTTTATTTTATTCAATCAAATCCTCTTGTTTTATTTTAAATTAATTTAAGCTCTTTTGTTAATTTAATAACGGTGTGTGCAGCGCAAATGATTGAAAAAAAAATTCATATTTCATATTCTTCTCTTTTAAAATTTATAATATTTTAACTACAAATCAGAATTTTAGTAAAAAAAAAGAAAATTAAATATATTTTTTGAAACAATTACATATAAAACTTTATCACTAGGGGTGTTTGGAATTATTGTTAGGTGTCCAAAAATCAGATTTAGAATTTTTTTTAATTTAATTGACTAATTTTTTTAATTTTTTATAAATTGATTTTTTCAAACCTGCTTTTGGAAAAAATATTTATTTATCTAAAAAATTATTTTTAGAGAAAAACAGATAAATATTTTTTTTTTCAAAAATTGATAAATAAATATTTTTTTTAGAAACATATTTAAAAAATAATTTATAAAAAATTTACAAAATCAGTCAAATAAATTAAAAATAAATTAATATTTTTTTAATATCAAACAATAATTTCAAACCCTTTTAATCGATTTTTGTATTGGAAAGCTTCTACTGGCTGGTTTCAATTTTTATTTTCCTTTTAAATTCTGGCATGTGGGTGTTGCTTTCATTTCGGGGTCCATTTAAACCTAACTTTGCGTTTAACATCACTTTCTTAGTTGATTTTTGTCTTGGAAATTTTCTACAAGTATAGGTTCCAATTTTTTTTTTCATACTAAAATAACATTTTTATATCATGAATTTAGATTTATATTACATTATGAATCTATTCTTTCATAAAATCGTGAATTTTTTCGGAATTGAATATTGACAAACTAATTAATATAAAACATGTTCATCAATTATAAAATACATATTCATCATTTTTGAACTTATAAGTTCATTAGATATAATTTACAAATTTTTTCACTTAGAGGTTAATTATTTTGAACTAAAAATTTAATGATTTAAAAGTTATAGGTTAATTGTTTATAAGTTATAGGTTCATCGCTTATAATTTATAGGTGCATCAATTTAAAATTTAAGATTCATCATTTAGAAGTTACAGATTCATTATTTGCAACTTGCTTCATCATTTACAGATTCATCGTTTACAATTTGAATATTCATCATTTGAAAAATTACAGGTTCATCATTTTAAAGCTACAGATTTATCGTTTAAAATTTATAAGTTCATCGTTTACATCTTACAGTTTCATCATTTTGAACATACATATTCATCCAAATTCATCATATAGAAACTATAGATTTATCATTTAAAATTTACAGATTTATCATTTATAAATTGCAGGTTCATTTCTAACCTCCAGCAACATAATTTTCTCTTTCTATATTACTTATTTTTAGTTTAAATATCTTTATTTTCAACCAATTTCTTTCAAAAAATTCAAAATTACTGTTTTTATTCCAAGCAACAAAAATACTAAAAGTAAATATACAAAATAAATTCTTTTTATCTCTGTGAACAAGAAAAAGAATAAAAATAATATGCAGAAAAATAAATAGAATACACATATCTAGTTAAAAAACGATATCGTACCAATTAATATCATACGAAATATTATACATTTAGATGTATAATATAGTTTTGTGATTGACATGTGGGTGTTGCTTTCAATTTTAGGTCCACAAAAATCCAATTTGCTTTGGCCTTTTGGTTTATTAGTTTTTATTTATACCTTGTAATTAATGACATACGAAATATCATACATTCGGATTTATAACATAATTTGCAATTGACATGTGGGTGTTGCTTTCAATTTTAGGTCCACTAAAACCCAATTTGCTTTGGGCTTTTCGTTTGTTAGTTTTTGTTTGTAACTTGTAATTAATAGAGATAATTACTATTTATCTATATTATTTGACATATTACACTAGTATCACTCTGAGATTTTAAAATTATATTATTTATCCCCTCTATTTTATCATATTATACTAATAGGTCATTCTATTATAAAAAAATGTTAAATTTTTAGCAAATGACAAAATAGCAATTTTAAGAAAAAATTATTATTTACCACTGAGGTTTAACATATTACACTAGTACCCCTGAGGTTGTAAAATTATATTATTTATTTTCTCTATTTTATTTCCATCAGATCATATAATCATTTTGTCAAATTTTAATAGTTTTATCTTTAATATCAGAGCTAGATAATTAACAAATACTAGAATTACCTCTAAATCTGCTTTCTTTATAATATTGAAGTGAAAAATAGTAAAGTGTCTTTCTTTTTTCATCTTTTTTTATATTCTCTCTTTTTATGATCTAGGTTAAAATCAAAGCAAAAAAAAAAGAACTATAAAATTACATAATTCAAATTAATTTCAAAAGTATAAGATATTCATTTAATTATTTCATATAAAACATTAAAATTATAAGTTGATTTTATTCTATTTATGTTAAATAATGTTTTACTAGAAATAATTAATTATTAGAATAAGAATATCCAATTAATTTATATATAAGTTTACTCTAATTTTTAGAAACATAGAAAGAGATGAGAAAAAAAGACAATTTACTTACTTTAATAGTATAAAAAAAGTAGATTAAAGGATAGTTCTGATATTAGTGATAAAACCATTAAAAATTGACTAAAAAACTACATAGTTTAATAGAAATAAAATAGAGGGGATAAATAGTATAATTTTAAAATTTCAGGAGTACTAGTATAATCTATCAAACCTCACAGGATAAATAGTAATTTTTTCTTAAAAGAGTTATTTTGTCATTTGTTAAAATTTTAATATTTTTTCTAACAGAAAAATTTATTAGTATAATATAATAAAATAGATAAAGTAAATAATATAATTTTAAAATATCAAGAGTACTAGTATAATACATCAAATTATATTTGAAAATTTAAATATTTTATCGTATTTAAAAATGATTTTATAAGTTAGGAATTTGAATAGATAATATTTTGTAGTTAATAAAAAAATTAATGATTAATCCATTAAAATTAATTGTTAATCAATTAATGATTAATGGATTAAAATTAATGGTTAGTCTATGCCCGCTTTTATAATTACGTGATGGAACTTGTAGTGTTCCCGAAAATTGGGACGATTTATAGTTTTCTGGGGACCCACATTCACCAATTGAAACAAAAATCCTAAAAATGCATGACCCATAAAATACCCAGATTATAAAATTTTAATACCCACTTCTACAAAAGGATGCCACGTGATTATGAGTCACATGTGATTATTAATTAAATACTAATTACATTTTCTGTCAGTTTATTAAAATATTTTGTCTTTTTTACTTTCATAAAATGTAGCTAAGATTTGATATATTGACTGAAAAAGTTTATTATGTCATTTTTATTCATAATTTATCTTATTCATAATGTAAAATACTTTATGATTATTAATCACTTGGACGAACATATGACTTTTTTTTGAGTGACAATTGCTTTATTGATATGCGGCAGAAACGTCAAAGAAGGATTAAATGAATTAAAAAATAACAATAAAGGGTTCAATTTATCGAAAGAAAAATACATATGGATTACATTATGAAAAGTCAATAAGTGCATGAACTAACTTAATTATAGTTTTTGCCAACATTTCAAAGGGCAAATAATGCATGAATGCAATTGAACTTCTACCCTTAATTAATTTATCTAATCAAAGAGAAATTCAATATCAAACAGTAATAATGAAGAAATGAAACAATCAAATCACATCATAGTAAAATTAAGTGATCCAATATAAATGCAGAAGTTTCTAAAATCCCAATTGATCATTGCTTACTATTTCCAAAATTACCAATTTCATCAAGAAATAAGAATAATTTAATTTGCCTTACTGCTGAAATTAGAAACAAGGATGCAAATCAAGAAAAAAAAATTACATCCAATTTCATTAAGAAATAGAAATAATTTTCTTTGAGCCATTGGACTTGAAAGCATTGTTGCCACATAGTTTTCTCTATAAACTCTAACTCCCTTTACTTTTAATACTTGTCTTTCAGCTACACTTTTATCATCCTTTTATGAATTCAAATGAAGAAGCTATGCTAAAATCTCTTTCTTCCTTTTGTTAAAATTGCCAACATACAATGGCTCCAATTTGTCAATTCGACTGAACATGAAGCAATCGTTTGGTTCCATCCATATGAGGATGAAGCCTGCCAATTGAATTGAATAATTGCACTGCAACTGTCATCCCTACTCCACATTGCCTCAAACCGAAATCTGTTACTCCTTTGAGTATAAAAAGCAAACCCTTTTAGTACAAGATCAATCGGTGTATAATTTGACCCTGAGTGATTCACCTGAGACAATCTAGCCAAACTAAACAATTAACGCTATGAATTAGAAACCAACGCTCTATCCACCAGTTCTTCTATGAAATCAGATCCCATCCTCCAGTTTTCCAAGTAAATAAATAGCCATGGAAATCCAAGTTCGAAAGATTGCTATCAAAAAACAGTTTATTTAAAAGCATTAATGAATAAATAAGGTCTAGGAAGGCCCCCTACTTTTTCATAATTCCAAGCAAATGTTCATTTGATCACTCAGCACAACAATAAAAACATGTTAAATGCCATTTATCAGAAACATTATCAACTAACGCCTCAAAATGTATACGATGAATTGAGAAGGAAAGCAGAGTAAGAGAAACATCGTCATTCCATGTTAATGCAACCTTAGTTTAACTCCAGTTTTGGATAGGAATCTATGACTCTACTATGTTATATTATAATATCGGTTAGACCAAAAAAAAAAAACTTTAATTAGGGCAAGTTTATTTGTTACACCTGTCCATACACTCATCAAACAAAAAGTGGGGTAATGAATTCAATACTCAAACCCTGAGTTGGATAAGAAAGACTTTAGATTGAGATGGATTTCAGAAATTGAATTTTAGATTTATTCAACTTTAAGATAAAACCTAATGTCATTAATTTAACAATTTGGTCATCTAAATTTTTGGTAAACAAAACTTGTTCAAAGTGCTCCTTCGGTCACCGAAATTACATTCTTTATTTTTCCCCCCTCTATCAAGTTTGCTAAAATCTCCTAGTCGTCTACATCATATAATATATATGTTGGATTATGGAGCGCCCATGATGAGCCGACCCATAAGTAATAACAGCCCTATTAAAGAAAGAGTCAGTTATTGGATAAGAATATAATTCCTTATAAGTGAAAGTCACAAAATTTAGTAGGCATGTAACTCAGTATAAGTGGGAGGGGAAAAAACTTCTCCTACAAGTGTGATGTTACAGATTCCCATTATAAGTGGGAGGTGAAAAGGCTTCTCCAACCAACTTAAATATAAGAAAAGAAACAAAAGAGAAGGAAAAGGGAGTTACAGAGAATAGTGATAATCACAAAGCAATTATTTTTTTAGATAATTTTTGTCTTCGATTAAGAGTGTAGTTGTTGTGAAAACTTCACAAAGTCCTATAGGTGATTTTGTGAGAAACTGCAAAGGAAATCAAATGGTGGCAAATTTATGAGGAAGGTAATTCCGCTAAAATCTCCAAGTTCATTATCCTTCATTGGTATTAGATTTTTTTCCCCACTGATTTCAAAATTTACTGTCACTCCTTTCATCTTTCTCGAAAATATAAACTATGATATGTGGCATAAATCCGTAGAGATCATATTAGGCTGTGATTTTCATATTATATTTTTCCTACATGATATTGATCTTATGTTCAAAATCTGGTGTAAATGGATTCGTGATTTGTGAGAAATTTCATTTTTGGTAATTTTTTTAAGCATAACTCCACGTATGATGAACAAAATTGCATGAAATTTTAATTGTATCTTCTCCTATATATGATGATATGATCTAATATTTTCATAATTATAGGAGTTGTGTAATTTGAGATATTTGAAATTAAAATCTATGGAATTTTCTTGAAAACATGTTGAACGCAGATAGTCTTGACACAAATATCTCTCCACAAGTCACCTCCGTGTGCGGCAGGCCTTATATTTTTAAGAGGTTAGTTTTGAGAGATTTCCAATGGTATATTATTCATAAAATTGCATTATCAAATAAACAAGATATGGGTGTCGAAGGTAGACTACTCGGAATGGTTAAAATTGTAATTTTCTGGGCAGAATCTTTTTGGGGCTTGTAAGGGTGTGTCTAGTGGCTTTTAAGGGCATGCTTGCTGTCGTTTTAAAAGTCTGTTAATGAGCTTTAAAATGGTATAATATTTTTATGTGTGAAGCGTGAAACAAATTCAAAATTTGTGTTACAATGATATTTAAGTCTAATTGATATGTGATATGTATGAACTCAATTTCATGTCTTTTGATCAAGTTGTATAAATGTTTGTCCGAGTGGGAGTTCTAAATTGACAAGTACATGGCTCACTTAGAACTACTATTGAGTTGAGTTAATTAATTTGTAACAATTGAGTTAGAAAAATATTTGTATGTTTAGATTTCGTGTGATGAAAACAGGCTTCTCAATATGGACCTAGTGCATACCATTGTTAGTCTAAAATAAAATTTGCTACAAAAAGGAACATTATGTATGTACTTATATGTGTTATGTCACCGATATATGTAGAAATTTTTTTGATATGGCTTTCATTACTGTTATCATTGATTTGAACAAGTGTGATAAATCGAATGGTGACAATTATGATATTTGGCACCGTAAGATTCAATACATCCTTAAAGAATAAGATGTTCTAGAAACCTTGAACAATGTAATGGTTGAGCCAACCAATGGTAACACCAAGCAACATAGAAGAGATCTTGAGGCTTTCAAGTCGAGAAGAAAAAGAACAGCATAGCTCATATTACATTGCTTAGCAGTACGACTGATGATCTCATATGCAAATTTGAATCTTATCCAGCGACTCAAACTATGTGGATCGCATTGAAGGATGAGTTTGGGACCAATTCTGACACAAAATTTAGGAGATTGACCATCAAATTTAACACTTATAGATTACACCCAAGTACAATGGTGAGGCAACGTTTGAAGGAAATATCAAACATGATCAGGGAGCTGAAATTAGCTGGTCATAACCTTTCTAATGAACAACAAGTGCAAGTTATTATTAGATGACTTTCTATTAGCAAGGAATATATGAAGGTCAATATGACTCACAATGAAAGTATTAAGATTTTTGAAGATATTGAACACCATCTTGTTGTTGAAGATGAGCTCTGTGAGGCAGCTAAAATAGTTGAGCAAGTTTTACTAGAATTTTTAGCTCAAAGTAGAAAAGAAAAGAAAAAAAAAAACAATCCTAAGCATAAGAAGTATTGGAACAAGAAGGGATATGGAAATTCTGTCCAAAAAAGTAAACCTCAGTTTAAAAGGAGAGGAAAGCATGGTGGTATAAAGCTTGATATGATCAAGGTGGAATGTTATTCCTGCCACAAGATGGGCCATTTTATATGGGATTTTCTGGAACAAAATAAGACTCAGGAGCAACATACTACATAACTAGAGATAAATGATCATTTTTATAGTACCATCGTCTACCTTCCTTGAGCATATGACTTTATATAGGAAACAATGCACAAGTTGAAGTGAAATGGATTAGTACATACAAATTAGAGTCGCATTGTGTTCGAACCCAACTCCACAATGATATGTATTATATGTTCCAAAAATCCAACAAAACTTGGTTTCAATTGTTTTTTTGTTCTTAAATTAGATTTTAGTATGAATTTCCATAATAATTCTATTGACATTATTCATGGCACTATTTTTTGTGGTTCCATTTACTTATATTTTTATTGTATTTGATCTAATTTGTGGTTCTAATTATATTTTTAATGGCCATGGTTGTTTTACTTTATCAACTGCCTCAAATTTGGATGCCAACGTTTGGCATGCTAGATTAGAACACATTAATTCTAAAAGAATGAATAAGTTAGCAAAAGAAGAACTATTGGGATCTACAACTAAAATTGAAATGTCAATTTGTGAACATTGCCTAGCAGATAAAACAAATAAAAAAACCATTTGGAAAAGAAACTTGAGCTAAATTTCCATTGCAATTAAACTTTTTAGATATATATGGTCCTATGAGTGCGAGAGAAAGACATAAAACCTTATATTTCATCTTGTTTATTGATGACTATAATTGCTACAATCATATTTATTTGATCTCTCATAAGTCATAAGCATTAGAGTTGCATAGAGAAGAAATAGAACTTTGCTTGAAATGGTTAAGTCTATAATGATACAAGCTAACTTACCAATTTCTTAAATGGAAGATGCATTGATGACTGTAGTCGTTGTATTTAACTGTGTGCCCTCCAAGTCTGTTGCTTTCACAACTACAAGAAAATATTGAAATAGCGACGTGAATTTAATAAAAGAATTTTAAAAAGAACTAATGATGACTTTGTAATAGATTAGCGAAGGCCATCTATGATAGATAATATTTGTTCCTAAAATCTACTAACTATGATGGCAAAAATTGACGCTCAATATGATAATGAATTTGTAAGAGATTAGTGATGAAATTATAATGATGGAACTTAGTATATAAGCGTCCAAATTTTGTGACGATTTAGTAATGCTTTAGTGAGAGCACTTTTGTAACAAATACTAACTGTGACTAAGCCAAAAAAAAATTTTATAATTAAGTGTCAGATTTTTAATTCATCGCTAATCTAAAGGTTGAGCAATGGAATGTCTTTGTCGCTAAGTTTTTAGTAGTTTTATTTTTATTAATGATTAGTGACAAATTGGATTATATTGCTATTCTGAAAGTTTAGTGATTGATTGTCTCTATCGCTAAGTTTTTATTAGTTTTATTTTTATTAATGATTAGCAACATATTAGAATCTATTACTAAGCTTTAAGTGATTTTATTTTTATTATTGATGAGTGATGGATTAAAATTCGTCGCTATTTAAAATGTTTGGCGACAACTAGCCTTTGCCACTAGGCTTTTATTGGTTTAAATTTTATTAATGATTATCAATGCATTGAAATTATTGTTAATTAATAACAAATTGTCTTCGTAGCTAAGTTTTTAGTGGTTTTATTTTGATTAATGATTAGATTCATCGCTAATTATAATTGATGGATTGTCTGTCTTTAAGCTTTTAATGGTTATATTTTTTTTTTTATTAAAGGTTAAGGATGGATTGGAATTCATCACTATTCTCAAGGTTTATTGATAGATTGTCTCTGTCACTAACCTTTTATTAGTTGAATTTTTTAATAATTAGCGATAGATAGTAGATTGAGATCCGCTGCTAGTTTTGATTGATTATTAAAAGGTTAGTGATCAATATAATTTTGTCACTAAGGCACTTCGTTAAACAACACCATTTTTATTCTGAATATGTGCTTATTTAATACTTAGCAATGGATATAGAATTAGTTTATAAGTGCAAAACCAATAAAACATTATATGTTATGCACTTTTATCAAACTCGTCTTAGCCAATGTGTAACATTGTTATCAAACCTAGCCCTTTATCTCTTTTTCTCTGTCGCTGCTTGATTATCACTTGCATTTGTTCCCTCACCATTTAGTAGTGCCCTCTGAGCTACTCGACCTTCAAGAAATTGCATTTTCGCTTCTATTTGCACCCCGATGTTGCTACCACCATGTTTATCTCTCCATTTTCCTCCATATTTCATCTTCCTAATGAAGCCCCAAATCTCTCTTCTTTATCCACATGCAATGCAATAAGAAAAGTAGAAAAATAGAAGTAGCGATTTAATAAGAAATCATAAGCAACAACAAGAAGAATAAGGTAGTTCACTGCTCCACTCACGTTGTGTCGTTGTCGACATGCTTTCGTTCTCTTATTCTCCAAAAAGGTAGGTTTCTAGGGTTTGTTCTTTATAATTTATATATATATATATATATATATATATATATATATATATATATATACTCCTCTCTCCGGCACATGCTGATATTATCTGTTAATCTATGTTACTATTAGAATGTGGCTGGTGTGAACTAATTTCATGTGAAAGTTGTTGGTTTGTTATTTGTTGCAACAACAAGAATTAACATCTCACCTTCACTTGTTCTAGAATTTTTTCAAAGGAATGCATGTGTAAACAAAGATTAGTTAGATGTTCTTAATGAAGATGCGTTGCCTATGAAGCACAAACACGAGAATTGCAAAGCATGTTACATTTTTGACATATTTTTATCATTAACATCTACTAGATACTGATACAAAATATCATGCATGCATTTTATAATTTTCTAAAAATTAGAAACATATTTATTAAGCCAGAAATGTATTTTTCCTTCCAAAAAATCTAAAATATTTGGCTGACACCAATTACTTTCTCTTTATCATTGTTCATATCTTCACCTTAAATCAAGAAATTTTTCGCTATCCATTCATCATCACCACCATTTCAGCTATTCCTTCATTGTTCGTATGTCGTCACCACTATTCTGTTTGTTCTTTCATTGTTCGTGTGTCATCATCGCCTTTAATAAAGAAAGTTAACACCTTTTTTCTCTTCATTTTCTCTCTGTTTGTGGTCGAATTATGATTATTTGAGTTTTAATTTTTATTTAAGTCAATTTTCAAATTGTTTGACTTTATGGATTCTGATAGAAGTACAAAAAGTTCAAAATCTTTTATAAACTATGATTATGAAACTTTTAGAATTTTAGTTATGATTTATAAATTTTTATTATGAAATTTGTATTTTTTTAAAGTTTATTATCATGTTGAATAATAATTATTTAATATACTTGATTGTATGTCATTTTTTTTAATTTTACATAAAAATAAAAAATTGCAGCTATATCCTTAAATTTAATTATTTATAAATTTGCTATTATATTTTTAACATTTATACATTTCTAACGTGTCCGTGTCCTATACTTTTTAAAAATGTCATTTTCAGTGTTTGTTTCCGCATTTGTATCCGTATCTACGTCCGTATCCATGCTACATAGCTTGCTGTGCAAAAATTTTGTGCTTGTGTATGAGCTACTGGATGAAATCATTGTAAATATTCTTTCTCTTTCTTCCACATCTTTCTTTTGTTGGATATTATGCATAGGAGTTCACAGTTAGACTTCTAGGCTAGAGGACCCATAAAAGGGTACTATTGATGCAGAAAATGGTTTAGAGGCATAATTGGTATCGGTTGCTCATTATAGTTTCCTTTTCTACTTGATGTTTATAAATATCAAAAGTATTCCCAGTATCAAATTTCTTTTTCCTGTGCTTTTCTATTCGAGCCCATTGAATGTACTGGATGATACTCATATAGAGGTTGAAGGATTTTTTGAGACATTAATTATCTATTGTCAGATATTTCTGGCTGAGAAGGGAGAAGTTAGTTTAAGCATTGGATTGTCATTTAGAGAAAATGGTACTTCTAATAACTAAATTCGTAGTTATATTCACTCATTTCTTTCATAGGTTGAGCATGCATTTGATCTTTCACTTATAAAATTGAAAACTTTTACATGTTTATCTGGTGAATTGTTGTTCTTTGTGACTTTTACATTGTAGAATTGAGAGATTACTTATTCCAGGATTTTGGTTATGTTCAAACAGTTTCCATTGAGGTTTTGAAGTCTTATGTATTTAATGAGCCAATAGTGATCAATGATGCATGTATACCAAGCCTTGGTCCTGCCACCATCTTTGTGGTATTGATTTGCAGAAGCAACTACTTGTATTATGTTTTGGCTATCAATATGAGCAAACATGTTAATTAACTTTTTCAATTTTGGTTGCTGTAGCAAGGGGCCAAAAGAATGCCTGGAACGGCTGTTACCAAACCTGTTGTGGCCAATAAACCTCATGGCAGGAAGAGAGAGGAGATATTTGTAAATTTAATTGAGAAAATTAGTGTGACATTCAGCTCTAGCGTGAGTATGCAGTGTCATTATACTAAATTGGAAATATATATATATATATATATATATATATATATATATATATATATATATATATATATATATATATATATATATATATATATATATATATATATAGGCCTCGCTTCCATATTACTGCATTAATTGAAGAAGTGGGATCCCTTAAGGTGACTAAAGCCTGCTTTGAAGAAAGTCAAACACCTTCCAAAATCACCTACCAAATCAATGCTCTCAATCATGCAACAGCTCCTTCCATTTATAAAGCACCAACGGATACTTCTAGAAATAAGGAAATCAATGCTAATATAGTAAAAAATGCAACTGTATCTCTGGGTATTAAATATAGAGGATTGAGCTCTAATTATTCTCACTAATTATTAAATTTTCTTTTCTGTGTCAGTCTATATATTTGTCCTTTGTATCTCTTGCAAAATATAGAATGAGAATTATCCTTCTTATCAAAAGCTTTCATGGTATCAGAGCTGATTGAAAGCTCAAGTAAATTAATCCTCATGGCCAATCCTTCCTCTCTCAAATCTCTATCTGAAACTAAACTCTCTTTACAAACTCTACAGCAATGCTCCAGCCTTATATCACTAAAATTATATAGTACCAATTACCTGCTTTGGCGATCTCAGATGGAGTCGTTAATCCAAAGCATTGACATGACTCATCATCTCATCGAAGGTAGTGCACCTCCCAGCAAAATAATCAAAGAAGATAAAGCAGAACCAAATCCAAACTTTGCCATTTGGAAAGAGAATGATGGACTTCTGACTGTTTTTTTGTTGAGAATTATTGATACTGAAGTGTTGGTCTCACTCGAGAACATTGGCATAGCCCACAAAGTATGGAAATCAATAGAAGAGCAAATCCTTCCCACCACAGTGGAAAAAGAAATGATTCTCAATGAAACACTGATGTCATTAAAGAAAGGAAATTATTCTCTTGATGAATACATCAAGAAATTCAAAGGACTATGAGATAGTCTTGCTGCTATCAAAAAGCCAATAGATGAAACTAAGAAAGTCTTTCAATTAGCAAGAGGACTTGGAGCTAAATATCATGACTTCAAAACTGCTATGCTCACAAAACCTCAATATCCTTCTTTTCATCAATTTGTCATGGCACTCCAAGCTCATGAACAAATGAATAGTGATGATATCATTGAAGATAACTATTTGCCAAGACACGATCAAGCTTTTGTCAGTCAACAAGGAAGAGGACGCGATCGGAATAGAGGAAGATTCAATTCTAGAGGAATAGGTTTCAATCCGACAGCCCGTCACAGCTCTTTCCCTCAAACCAATTATCAATCAAACAGCAACAACACTGGAGAAAATTCAACCAACTACAACAATGCTAAGCATAATAAGCAAGACAAAGATAACATAACATGTCAAATTTGTGGAAAATTTAATCATTCTGTTATCGAATGTTGGAACAGATTTGACCATTCTTTCCAACCTGAGGATCAAATCCACAAGGCCTTGGTAGCCATGAATCTAAATCAAAATGATGATCCAAACTTGTATGTTGATTCAGGCGCTACCACTCATATGGTTAATGATCCAGGTAAACTCTCAAAGATAGCACATTGCAAAGGTATTGATAGTATCTTTGTTGGTAATGGAGAAAGTTTGCTTATATCTCCTATTGGAGAAGGTAAAATTTCTTCAAATAATGGAACCTTAAAACTTAAAAATCTGTTAGTAGTTCCTAACATTAAAAAGAATCTCATTTCAGTTGGTAAAATGGCCGAAGATAATCCTTGTACTATTACCTTTGATGCTAATTATTTCTTCATTAAGTCTCCACAGGGAAAGTTCTAGCTAAAGGAATAAAACATGAAGGCCTATATTGTAACACCTAACTCCTTATACATCTATATACCGTATATACTGATTTTATATTGTTATTACGTATGGAACAAGATTAAATAAAATTTAAGTTTACAGCGAGAGTAATTTTTTTTTAACTCATCTCATATTATCAACAATAATTTCACAATCAATATAGAAGCTTTAATTATAGCCTATAACATCACATATATTAATAAATGAAACATTAAGTTGAATCCATTTATATATATATATATATATATATATATATATATATATATATATATCTTAGTACACATTCATTGTAATTATACATATGCAAGTATTCAACCCCCAAACATAAATGAAATGTTCTTATGCTTATGTGGAATGCAAGGAGAGAAAGTGAGAAGGCTCGGCCTGTGACCTTTGATCCATGACTTTTATATGCACCTCAATATGAACTACTAATCTTCTCTACCTGAAAAATGATGCAATTTGGTGAGTTGCGACTCAGTGAGAATAACCATCAAATGAGTACTAAAACACCAAACATTTCATAATAGCAAATAACAAGTATAATTAATACATACTTTATACTACATTTCATCATTCAATAACATATAAATATAGATAAAATCAAGTATTCAATAATTGCTCTTTACTTATGTTTATGCTTATTCATTTTATTTTGTTGTGAGCAGGTTAAACGAACATTGTCCCGGGTTTTCATGTGAACATTTGTCATGTGAACATTTGCATTTGCATTTACATTTGCTAGCTAGCTTGATCATTTGTTTCATTTGTACATTTGTTGGGACATAGGCCTCTTCTTTTGCTTTGCAATGTCGATTAACTAGTCACAACGCCTTTTAAGTCATTATTCATATGCATTTGTACTTACATATTCATCAACCATTGTATCTTATCACATATACCATACACATACCACATATATACCTCATATGACAACACATATACCATACATATACCACATATATATTTCATATGCAACACATGTACCATACATATACCACATATATATACTTCATATGCAACACATATACCATACATATAACACATATATTATACATATACCACATATATATACTTCATATGCAACACATATACCATACATATACCACATATATATACTTCATATGCAACACATATACCATACATATACCACCTATATATACTTCATATGCAACACATATACCATACAAATACCACATATATACCTCATATGTTAACACTTATACCTTGCATATACTATACATATACCACGTATATATATCATATGTCAAACATATACCTCAAATATACCACAAATACACAAACTTATATGTACCACAAATGTCACAAATTATTCATCATCATATTTTCAAGGAAAAATCATCACAATCATATAACAAACAACATTCATATGCACTAAAGAATTCAATTGATAATTAGACTCACATTTTTCCTTTGATTCCAACCCTTAACTTTGTCTACCCCCTTCTTGTATATCTTTAATTTGTCTTGAGTCTAATATTGAAATATAATTAGTTAATTTATGACTAGAGAAACTTAATGTGGCTTAAACAAATTAATATACATTATTCATATCAATAATTAAAATATTTTTTATGAGGCAGTGTGACCTTATGAGACTGTTTTGACTATAACTTTTTCTGTACTTGACCAATTAATCTTATTCTTATTCCTAATTAAAATTAAAATATTTATATATAACATATTAAAATTTCAGACCAATTGGATCACTGTACAATTTTTGGTGGAATTTCTAAACATATTATGATTTCTGTCCTGTTTTCTGCCCTTAGGCAGTTTCAGGGTACTCATTTTGGTTCATCATAACTTATAATCTATACGTCATATTTTAATAAAAATTTACAGAAACTTATATGGGTTCATATGGAATATTTTTTATGTTTAAAAATTTTATCAATTATGTCTCTAAGGTCTTCAAATTAACACAAACATTTTACTGGTCCAGAATAGAATTGGCTTCCGGACCAGTATGACTTCCAAAGGCTATACCTTAGTCTATAAATAACATATTAAGCTTAAATTAGTACCAAAATTTATCTAAGACATATACCTATAACTTTAATATTTTGATCATTTATAGAATCGATCTGTAAGAAGCTCAAAATACTTAAACAATTTTCGGGACCTGTATAGGGCACTCAGTAGGCAATTCAAATCATAGAACAGTCATGGTTCCATTCACCATAACTCAAAAATTACAAGACATATGAACCTGAAATTTGGTATACAGATCTATAACACATATATCTACAATTTATATGTTTTTAGTTACTTCAAATATTGGTTTTAGCATACCAAAACCTAATAAATACAGTAGCTAACTTACTCAAGGTTTACATCCGGACTAGTTTCAGTACAAAGAGGATATCTCATTATATACACCACATCTTGCAAAAATATTTATATATCCATAAATATAAGACATAAAAGAACAACTTTTGTGTTTTACACTTCTCCAAATTCAACCCTTAAGATCATCAAAACCATAGTACAAAATACTGCCTATTTATGAACCCTAATCAATATAATCAAGCTTAACACAAATTAATTGTTTACTCACCTATAATCACCATTGGTTAACCTTGTTGCTGTAATTTCTGGAGTAAAAAGTGAAGAAGATGTTGCTGGAATTCAAAAAAAATGGAATGAAGCAAAGAGAAAGAAGAAGAGGAGGAGGAAGAAGAAGAAGACTTTACCTAATAAGTTAAAAACATTTGTCTTATTTTTCTCATTTTCTTTTTCACCCGACCCCTTTTCCTTTTTTTATTTTTCTTTTTATTTTTCTTTTCCTTTTTATTTTCTGACTTTTATTTATTTATTTATTTTTATTTAATTATTCTTATTATTATTATACAATTACATGTATCTAGACATACTAGTCAATACCAAAAATATAACTTAATCCTTTTACTTCAATTTAATTAATTAACTATATTAAATTTAATTAATTCAATCTATTTATGTATTCAATTAAATATTAATTTCATATCATTTTCATCTATATTATAAAACATACATGTGCATTTCTATACAATTGCAAAATACTTGAAAATAAACTAATTATATATCATGAATTTATTTAAATAAAAATGCATATTATGCATGTGGTCAAGTGATATATATATGCAAAACGTATATGTGCAAATGAGATGCTGTAAAAATGCGTATGAGAAAAGTCAATGATGTTACATATATATTTTAGAGAACAATCATCAAGCTTTCACAGCGTCTACTAAAGCAGTACCTCAGTATATTTGGCACCAACGCATGAGACTTTACATTTAAATTTCTTAAAAATATTGCATTCAAAAAATTCTATTAATATTTCTAGTTAGGACAAACCACAAACCATTTGCAGTAGTTGTCAAATGGGTAAAAGTTGTAAAGCCCCATTTACTTTAGCAAATAAAATTTCAAGCTTTCCTTTAGAAAAGTTGCATTGCCATTTATGGGGACCTGCTCCCATTGTTTCATGTCAACTTTTTCGATACTATGCCATTATTGTGGATGATTGCACTAGATATACTTGGACATTTCCTTTGAAACAAAAATCTGATTTCTTTAAGCATTTTATTAAATTTCAAAAACAGGTTGAGAATTTCTTTGACAGGAAAATAAAAATTCTTCAAAGCGATGGTGGAGGTGAATTTACTTCAACTGCCTTCGAAAATCACTTGGCAAATTGTGGAATACATCATCAATTCTCATGTCCCTACACTCCTCAGCAAAATGGTATAGCCGAAAGGAAACATCGTCACATTGTAGAGACTGGTCTTACAATCCTTTTTCAATCTCACCTCCCTACTAAGTATTGGGTGGATGCTTTTCTCACTGCCACTTTTTAATTAATAGAATGCCCTCTTCCGCTATTAATATGAAAACTTCATATTCTAAATTATTTAATTGTGATCCTGACTATAACATTTTAAGAGTTTTTGGATGCAGGTGTTTTTCTTATTTGCAAGACCATGGGAAAAATAAGTTCTCCAAGAAGACATATCCTTGTGTTTTTATTGGATATAGTCTCATACACAAAGGCTATAGATGCTTATGTCTCACTACTAACAAAGTGTATATCTCTAGACATGTTGTGTTTGATGAAAATGTTTTTTCTTATGCTCCAGCTCAAGAATCCAACCCCACAAGCAAATTGGAAGTCACTACTTTTCCTGACAACATAGCATATCCAAAACAACACTGTAATCCTCCTCAGAAAGGGACATCTTCCAGCAATCAAAACACCGTTGTACTAATTCAGAAAGGGACTTATAGTGATCAAAAGATACCGCCTTGTACCCAATGTGAATCGTTACATGAAGATACAAACAATAGTCAAACATTTGAGGAATCCATTCAAGATCCTATGAATAACAATTAGACCCTTCTTTTTAAGACAATACAACTTTGGTTGATTTCCAAAAAAGTCAAGTTGTTTCTACTCAAGCTCAAAAAGAAACAAATTTCATGAATGCCATCGACACAAGTCAACGATCAAATATGAACTTTAGTTCTCAAGATATTCAAGACCCAATTCAAATTGATTCTATTTCAACTTTTAACAACCTACCAGATTTAACTCATAATCTAATTGTTGATTTATCTGATACAGGTTCTGTTCCAGCTCCTCATAATTCACACATGATCACTCGATCACAATTGCGAATGCACCTTGAACTAAATCCACAACTAGCAAAAGAAATTCAGCAACTTCAATTGCAAAAGGAAAAGCACGCCCTAGTCACTTATAGTGACGTTAATGTTCCAAAATCCTACAAAAAGGCTCTACAAATACCACATTGGAAAGAAACCATGGAACAAAAAATACAAGCTCTCCATGAAAATCAAACTTGGCAGCTCGTTCCTAGACCACCAAATAAAAATATCATTAGGTCAAAATGGATTTTTCGAATCAAATTCAAAGAAGATGGAACCATTGAACGCTATAAAGCTCGTCTCGTAGCTCAAGAATACACTCAAGTCAATGGATTAGACTATGAGGAAACATACAGCTCGGTTGTTAAAGCCACCACCATACGCTTAGTGATCACAATTGCCACGACATTGAAATGGAAGATGAGGCAACTCGATGTTAAAAACACTTTTCTTCGTGGGCACTTAAAGGAGACTATTTACATAGAACAACCTCCTGGATTTAAGGACTCTAATGCCTCAGACTTAGTTTGCAAATTAAATAAATCTCTCTATGGTCTCAAACAAGCACAACGTACTTGGTTTAATAGATTATCTCAATATTTAATTCATATTGGTTTTATATGTAGTAGAGCTGATCCATCTTTATTTATCTTGCATGATAATAATATTGTCATACTTATGCTAATTTATGTTGATGATATTGTGCTTATAGGAAATAATGAAGACTCTTTTCACACTCTCATCAAGAAGTTAAGTTTAGAATTTGCATTAAAAGATCTTGGAGAACTCCATTATTTCCTTGGTATTGAAGTCCAACACTCAGGCGATGAGGTCACCCTTTCTCAAACTCAATATGCAAGAGACCTTCTTTAACGAGCCAAATTAATCAATAGCTCTCACTTCAAGACTCCTATGGCAATAAAAACTCAACCTTCCCTTCACGATTCTCAACCTATTGATGCCACTGAATATCGCAGCCTTGTAGAAGCATTACAATATCTTACTTACACTAGGCCAGACATAGTTCAAGCTGTCAACAAAGTGTGCCAAAAACTCTAAACTCCTACTCTCGAAGACATGAAGGTGGTAAAACGCATTCTAAGATATCTTAAAGGAACTCTTCACTATGGAATTAAATTTCTCAATCGAAGCTCTCTCTCTTTTTATGGTTTTTGTGATGCTGATTAGGCGGGATGCCCATTCACTCGTAAAAGTACAACCGAATATTGTATTTATCTTGGAGCCAACTGCATATCATGGTCTTCAAAGAAGCAGCCCACTGTTTCTCGATCAAGTTCGGAAGCTGAATATCGGGCATTAGCATCAACAACGACAGAAATAGTTT
The DNA here is from genome assembly GCA_023653625.1 of Triadica sebifera. Lineage (NCBI taxonomy): Eukaryota > Viridiplantae > Streptophyta > Magnoliopsida > Malpighiales > Euphorbiaceae > Triadica > Triadica sebifera. The sequence continues at coordinate 2,840,219 of CM042910.1, forward strand.
GGATCACTTTTCTACTTCGTGACATTGGCATCAAGCTACATAACGCACCACAACTCTTTAGGGACAATAGAAGTGCACTCTACATGACAATCAATCCTGTCTTTCATGCACGTTCCAAGCACATTGAAATAGATTATCACTTTGTTTGGGAGAAAGTTGTTGTTGGAGCTCTCACTACTTGTTATGTTCCCTCTCAACAGCAAATTGCAGACATATTCACAAAACCTTTATTAGCGGTTCCTTTTGTTACTTTCCGAAACAAGCTTGGAGTCCACTCAATTATTCCCTCCAGCTTGAGAAAGGGTGAAGAAAGTCAAACACCTTCCAAAATCACCTACCAAATCAATGCTCTCAATCATGCAACAACTCCTTCCATATATAAAGCACCAACAGATACTTCTAGAAATAAGGAAATCAATGCTAATATAGTAAAAAATGCAGTTGTATCTCTGGGTATTAAATATAACATATTGGACTCTAATTATTCTCACTAATTATTAAATTTCCTTTTCTGTGTTAGTCTATATATTTGTCCTTTGTATCTCTTGCAAAATATGGAATGAGAATTATCCTTCTTATCAAAAGCTTTCATGATGTTTGTCTAAAAGCATCCCTGCACCTAACCTCTATGTTATCCCCTCACCAAAATACATAAACAAACAAGTAAAACTTAGTCACTGAAATATAGTCTGATTGACCTGCAACACTTTCTTCAGGCTGAAGTTATAATTAAAGTGCAAGCTGAATTCCCCTCCAGTGTGACTGCAAATACTATACTTCTACAGATGCCCCTGGCAGCCTATACCAGCGGGTATTTCTACCCTCAATATGCAAAATTTGGTCTGGATTAATCATCAAAACTAATAGCTCAAAGCTTAGATTCATTAGCTACCAGAAAATTGGTTAGTACGCTGTTGTATGTTTCATTCTTCATTCATTTTAATTATACGACATGGGTGGACAAATAATGGCTATAATATCCCAGTGGTTGCTATTCAGCGGTGAATTTATGTAGTTCCAATTGAAACTTGTGTAATAATGAAATGACTTTTATTGACTAAAATAAGGCATGGGGATACTTGTTTTTTTGGCATGAGGATTTTGTTTTTGCTTACTTTTGTTTGATTCACATTAAATTTTTAGAGCGATATTGGATCACTCGGGTTTTTTGCAATGAGATAGAGTTTTTTATCTGTAAATTTAGAAAAAATTTAACTTAATTTGTCGCAATGTGGCTTGCTCAATCCTCATTATTCCTCCCTTATGCCTGGGCACAATTCTGTTCTCCTTATTCTTGTTATCTCTAGCAGCATTCCCAGCAAGCTCCAACCTCCAAACTCCAAACAAAACAGAACCCACAAATTAAAAGCAGAAATCGGAACTCACACCAAAATCACTCTGTCAACAGAAACCTTAAGCCTCTCGAAAATTGCTTCCTTTATGTTCTTGTTCGCTGTTTCTTTGACTTACAATTTCAGAAAATTTCCAATTTTTCCACTAGTAGGAGTTAACAAAATGGGTATTTGATTAACAACTATGCCTCCATATATAACTAGGTAATTGCAAGAGTCGGATTTAATGTAGGAGCTGAAAGGCTTCTTTGACATATTGGGTTTTGATTTCATTGGCTTCTCTGATGGATGTCTGATTTAGGGCAGCATATACTACATTAACGTTTTCATCTTTATCACTCAGTTTTATGAAAATGTTTGTATGTGTACGTTTTTCCTGTCTTTCCAGGTTTAATTTGACCTCACTATAATGTGCGAGGGTTCAAACCAGCTAAAAGTTAGGAGTTTAATCTTCCTCTACTTAAAAAGACTCAAAGTCATTAAAAAACTACTTTGGTATTACCTGTGGATTGTTTAATAAAGATAGATGACCAATTAGGTGTCAACTGTCAACAAGCAATGGATTGAGTCAGTTGGGAGGACAATATAGTTTTCCAAGGTGCACATGCGCTTATGACATAGAGTATTTTAGGTTATGGGAGATGGAAGAAAATTTCATAATAGATGGGAGAGAACTATGAATAACTTCTTGTTTTCATTCTAAGCCGGTTCTTGATGTTGGTATTGCCACCTTGCTCCCTGTTTTTCATGTTCTTTTCTTCCCTTGCCATATCCGTTCAAGATGATTTCTGCCTATCTCATAGTCATGACCTTATGTTGAACCATGCAAAATCATTATATGTTAAATCTGAGTAACTCCACTATACAAACGAATGTTATATGAGTAAATCTATATAATTTTATTCTGAATTAAAAAATTTTCTAATTTATATCAAAGTATTTGTAGAACGTGTATCTTTATAATAAGCAAATCTTATTTACTGTATAAATATTAATATGTATTTAAATAATAATCATAAGCAGAATAAATAATTGGGTTGGACAACATCCTAATATTATTACAAAATTTATCCTTAATTCTTCATCAGAGACAAAAACTCATATGTCACTAGAGCATAAATCTTTAATTTTACTTTTTCATTATCAAGAAATCAAGAGTAACATGTAAGATTAAGGATAATGAATTTGTTCACCTAATGTTATAGGTGGAGTTGAATCTCAAACTTAAATTCTTGATCAGAGATAAAACTTCATATGTCACTAGGAAATAAATCTTTAATTTTACTTTTTCATTATTAAGAGATCAATGAAAATATTTATATTGTACTATAATCAATTAATTGCACAATAATTATTATTTTTACATATATAGCACATATTATAATTATTAGTCTATAAATTTCTTATTCAAAACTTGTTATGTCACTTTCTTTCTACTAATCAAAGTTCCCATCTATCAATCAAAATATCTTACCTTTTATACAATAATCATCCAAAAGCTTGGCTAAAATTTTCTTTTTAATGGGTATCCTAAAAAAATTTTAAGCGAAAAGAAAAAAACAGTTTTCATCTTCGCTTTTTAATGATTCTTTACAAAATTCACATGTATAAGATAAAAGTGATTTGAGAGTTTTATGTTAGCCCATTGAGAGCCAATTGATAATTTTCCAATTTTAGATAATTAAATTAATTTATTTAATTTAGAAGTTAACAATTATTAATTGTTACCGCTCTTAATGGTAGTTGATTATACTATCCACAAGAAAAATTATATCCTTCATTCTCTCCCAAAATAATAATTTTATATTTTTTTTATTTACTCCAAAAAGAGTGTTTTTTAAAAATATAATTATTTTTCAGTTTTATATTATATTTCTATTTCATATCAATAAATATGATAACAAATATGATTTATTATTTCTTAATTTTTTGATAGTGCTCTTCATTAATATAAGAATATATTAAGTGAATATATAATTTTAACAATATTAACTATTTTCTTCATCTATTTGAAAATAGAAGCAACCTATTTCTTAGGATTCAAATTAGAAAATATTTTAGATTCAAATCAACCAATAATATCTCAAAAAGAATAGCAATTATTTAACTGGAATTTATATAATTAATTATGAAAATATCAAATTTACATTAATTTTAGTGTTTGGAGTTCGGACTGAAAATTTGTGTAATACAATATTAATACTAAATATTTCATCAATAGAAACTAATAAAAAAATGTATTCAATTGGTTTTTTATTTATTATTAATTAAATATTTTATAAATAAAAATTTAATTAATTTAAAATTAATAATTAAAAATTAATTTAATAAATTTAATAATTCAGAGAACCAATTAAATAAATTTGATAAATGTAAATTTCGGATAAAAAATATGCCTTTTTGTTTTGATATTCTCATATAGATAACATTGAATGTTAATGAATAATGTATAGTATGATATGCCCTGATGAACTTATTTAATACAACTCTAATAACAGGGTAAGTTAAGTAAGATATCACCTTACTCAACTCATAAAATGAGTGGGCAAGGGATGTTACTTTCTTTTTTCTTTTTTTTTTTAACCAAATGTATTCCCAATAAATTGAAATTAATTATATTCGTATCAGCTAAGATTTCGAAAGAAGGTAAAATATTTTTACAAAAATTTTAAGATAGTTGTACACACATAATTCGAACTCAAAATTTCTGATTAAACCGGAAGAGTTTTCAGGTATTACATTTAGTTTTCCATAGTACGAATTAGTAATATGGTAAATTAAGTTTTGATTGAGTTTAACATTAATAAAATTTAATCCTTAGAAAACAAATCTTTTAGTTGCAGCCAAATTCTATTTTTACAATTTTGTTATCAATTTCGATCAATTCAAAATCCTAAATATACAATTAATTATCTCGTAAAAGTTTTGCTCTTTCTCTATATAAATATTATTAAATCATAGAGCGTCAGCTCCTCTGTCCAAGAACATTGTCAACTTGGTTTCTCTTGCAATCTACATTATCTGTAAGTCAATCTCTCTCTACTTATACAATCTTTTCTTTTTTAAGTAGAAAAGGATTAAGGAATGATGAAACTGTTCGTCTTTATTTGTTCGACCGAAATTTGCTGTTTTAATTTCAATATTTCAACTTTTTTAGTCTGGGCACAGAATAATTCTTCTTAGCTTCAATTTTTAGCCTATGCGATGCTGGCCGACAGGCTGGCATTGATGAACTTTAGAAGAGAGATAGAGAGATGGGTTGTTGGCAAGATTAACTCTTGATTATATTTATTTTTTCTATTAGTCCGTGTTTGAATAGATTGTGCGTGATTATAGGTTCTAATCTCAGGCCAGTATTAGGCTGAATAGATGTTCAATGGGTAGTTTAATATGGGTTGAGTTGGAGATTTAAATTGGTTATTTCCTGAACTATAGGGTCTTTTTTTATCGGTTTGATAATGCCATCATATTCAAATGGACTGATCTTACCAAGTCTGTCATAATTTGATTATGGTTCGATATGTGCATGTGCATGTGATCATAATAAACTTATATGCTTATGAAATTTTTTTCATTGCTCTTCTTTAGATCTTTGCAGTTTGACAATTAACTTCGCGCTTATTCCTTGTTATGTTGCATATTGCAGAATTTGGATTAGAAGATCAAAATGAAAAGTGGGGTGATATTATTGCTTCTCTTTTGCTTGAATATAGTCACTTCTGGAGTGGTAAGGCTCAAAGAGGATCACTTTCTAAGGAATTTCTTTTCATTTCGGCAAAAAATTGTTTTCCACTTATTTTCTTTTTCATTGTCTTGCAATCAGGTTGTCCTAGCAGCGAATGCGGTGATTCAGAGGAATGGAAAGGAGAATTCTTTCCTGGAATTCCAAAAATTAAATATGAGGTAAAGATTTTTCTGATATGTTTATCTTTAAATGTTAACTCATATTTCAACTTCATAGTGTGCAATTATTTAGTTTATAAGCATGACTTTTTGTGAGTCTTCTAATCTATTTTTTGACATCTGGAAAATTGCTTAATGATTTTGTTTTCTCAATATTTTTTTTCCTTGTTTTATATATCTTTCTGTCATGGAAATTTTATTCACGAATGGTTGATATTCAAAATTTTTCTCTCCCGAAAATGCATTTTTTTTTGTACATAAAGGTAAACAAAACTTACAAAACAAACACACTGACGAAAATAAGTAACACTACAAAAATTATGAAAAAGCCAACTATGAATCCCTGGAAGAGGATATAGGATAATATGACATCCTAAATTAAATTTTTTTTGCCTCACTTAATATAAATTTTACTGTAAAATTGGTTTCGCAATATATGTGAGAGAATTGCACAACTTCAAAATACGAAACCAAACCTTAATAGCATAAATAAAAGTCTTGACAGTTGCCTAAAATATGTCAATTTCTTGAATTATCTCCACCACACAGCAATTATCTGATTCGTCTTGGATTTTAGCAATATTTAAGGACTTGGCGAGCTATAGGCCGCCCAAAGTTCTGCCCCTATAATATCACAATAACCCAAACTGAGAGCATAACCCCGAAGCTCATCACTGCGCCTTAAAAGGCAACCACCGAAAGCTTGCCTAGAGCCATAATTATAGGGCCCATCTGAATTAAGCTTAATCAACCCGTTTGAAGAAGGTTTCCAGGCTACCAAAAGAGATTCGTGGGACCCCATTTTCATTCTAACATCAATCCTTCTTGTTAAGTCAATGATAACACAAACCTGAGCCCATATTTCCTTGATAATATTGTTAGTTGAAAATACCTCTATTTGGAAAAGGAACCCATTACGTCTTCTCCAAACCCACCAACAACATACCCCAAAAATTAGATTCCATGGGACGCCATTAACCTCATCTCCCTGCAACAAATTATTTTTCACCCATTCTTGTAAAGAATAGTTCAAATCAAAGAAATTACTCCATTTCGAGTCATGAAGGAGCTGCTGCCATATAGGTTTCGTCCAGCTACAGTCCCTCATTATGTGCATAGCTGACTCACTTTCCACTCCACAAATTGTTCGTATATCATCCACATCCAAATGCCTTCTAACATGTTCTCTATTAGTGAGGAGTCGATCATGGAATAAAAGCCAAATAAACATTCTAATACGCTGAGGTCCATCCCATCTCCAAATCTTATTCCAAAAAGGAGTACCATTAACTGAATTATCCTCCATTAAACTTAGATAAGCTGATTTCAAAGTGAAAGAACCTGAAGCCAAGGCACCCCAGAAAAACTCATCATTTCCCATGTCTGGAGTCGGGGGAATAATGGCAGCAATAAGAAGAAGAATTGCACTAGTTAATTTTGTCTCAAACTGTTCCCAATTCCATAACCCAGCTGGAGTAACATAATCTGCAACTTTTTTATTCAAATCCGTTGCATCAACCTCAGCCACCACTTCCTCCCACAAGGCCTTAAAGCCTGGAATCCAGTGGTCAGTCCAAAAATTCACTTCCTTCCTATTCCCGACAGCCCAGCAAATACTCTTACTCATATTTTTCCATACCCGACCCATATTCCTCCAAATAACAGTGCAGCTTTGAGGAGCAACCATATTATTTCGCACATCTCAACTAACTTTATATTTAGAAGTGATGACCTGAACCCATAGCTTCTCCTTGTGAGTCAAAAATATCCAAGCTAATTTCATGAAATGAGCCCTATTTAACTCTTCCAATGATCTGAGGCCTAAGCCACCTCCATCTTTTGGCCTAGTGACAATATCTCAGGAAATCAATGAAATCTTGCTTTTATCTTGATCTCCTCCCCAAATAAATCTTCGAATCAGTTTTTCTATTTCTTGACACACTGAATTAGGAAGCTTAGCTGTTTGCATAATGCACACGGGCAAGGATAAGATAACAAATTGTGCCAGAGTCACTCTACCAGCTAGAGAAATTTTAGTCACATTCCAATCGGCTAATTTCGATCTAACCTTATCGATCAGATACTGATAAGTAGCCTTATTAGATCGAGAATGCAAGAGGGGAACACCAAGGTAACGACCCAAATCTTCAGTTTGTTTAAAACCAAAATTACTGCTGATTTCCTTCCGAAGCATGGAATTAACATTTTTAGAAAACAAAATCTGAGTCTTTTCATGTTCAATACTAGAATCAAGAAAATGAAAAGTTATGTATATTACCTCCTGAATCATACATTAGAAACTACAAGATAAAAGATTTATATACAAGAAAAATAGAGATAAGAAAACTACCAGCTATGAAACGGTACCGTAACATAAATAAATAAGAAAGCCTAAAACGGTGAGTTCAATATAAAACAAGCTCTATATATTTTCATCCCCCCTCAAGTTGGTGCGGTGTGCAGAGTCACCAGACCCAACTTGCCACAGAAATTGTCAAAGGCAGAAGCTGGCAGTGCCTTCGTGAAAATCAACAAGTTGTGTGGATGACGAAGTGTGATGAGGAAGAAGAAACCCGGACTTGTATTTATCACGTACCAAATGACAATCAATATCAAGGTGCTTGGTTCTTTCATGGAAGACCGGGTTAGCAGTTATGTGAATGGAAGCTTTGTTATCACACCATAGAGGAAGTGGAAGAGAAGTAGAAATCTGGAGATCTTGAAGCAGAAAATTAATCCATTGAAGCTCACAAGAAGTAGCTGTCATACTACGATATTCCACTTCAACAGATGACCTAGATACCGTACTTTATTTCTTTGTTTTCCAAGAAATCAAAGTCGATCCAAGGAATACACAAAATCCAGTAAGAGAAGGACAGATATCTCTACAGGCTGCCCAATCAGCATCACAGTATGCAGAGAGCTGGAGCTGATTGTCTCGTGGATAAAAAAGTCCCTTATCAACCGTGCCTTTTAGATAACGAAGTACATGGAGAGCAATGGTGAAATGTGAAGTTCTGGAGATTGGACATACTGGCTTAATTGCTGCATAATAAATGTGACATCAGGACGAGTGAAGCCAATGTACAACAATCGTCCAATAAGCCTGCGGTATTGTTGTGGATCTGTTAACAATGAACCTTCATCTGCAGTGATGATTGTACCTCTGCTAACTGGTGTAGAAGCTGAAATACAAGTATCTAAACTAGCATCATGAATCAAGTCAATGATATATTTCCTCTGGTTGATGAATATACCACTAGAAGACCTTGCAATCTCGACCCCAAGAAAATACTTGGTTGAGCCAAGATTTTTGATAGTAAATTCTGCATCAAGATAAGCTTTGACTTGTTCAATGGCTTTATCTGAAGTACCTGTAATCAGTACATCATCTACATACACCAAAAGAACCATGAACACATCTGACTTATGGTAAAGGAAGATACAATGATCATGTGCAGATTGGCTAAAACCATAAATCCTCAATTTTTGACAAAATTCCTCATTCCATTGTCTAGATGCTTGATGCAATCCATATAATGACCTAACAAGTTTGCAAACCTATCCTGTAGAGACATGTGAGTAACCATCTAGAGGAGTCATATAGATATCTTCATCAACATATCCATGAAGAAAAGTGTTGTTAATATCAAGTTGACGAAGTGGTCAGTCTCGAGCTGCTGCAATAGCCAATAGGAGCCTAACAGTGACAAATTTTGCAATCGGTGAAAATACCTCAGTAAATTCCACTCCTTCAATCTGACTATATCCCTTGGCAACTAAGCATGCCTTATACCTCACAATTGTACCATCTAGATTCAATTTCAGCTTATAAACCCATATAAAGCCAATTGGCTTCTTATTGGGAGGTAATGTAGTCAATTCCCATGTGTTATTTTGCTCCAAAGCTTAGAGTTCTGCCTGCATGGCATCAACCCATTTTGGATCCTGAATAGCTTCTTGGTAAGTACATGTGTAACGTCCGTTAATTAGGATTTAATTAGAATAAGTATATGGTATAAATAGAAAAAACGTGATAGATAATAGAGATTAAAATAGATGAAATAAATGATTAAATTAGAAATTAAAATAAATTAAATTGATAATCATGACAAATTTGATTAAATTAGGCCACATAATAAAATTGTATTTTTGGTAAAAAAAATTTAAAATGACTAGATAAGTAAATATATGAAGATGATGATAATAATAATAATAATAATAACAACAACAACAACAACAACAACAAAAAAGTGAACAGTAGACATTGTAGAAAAAAGAAAAAAAAAAGGCAAAATCATGAAAGTGGGGCTGAAGTCAAGTTAGACTTCTTTTAGCCCTTTTGCTTCCAACTCCAACTCCAACCCTCTCCTTCTTCTTCTTCATCATCCTTTTTCCTTCCACCATATCACAGCCCAAAATCTTTATTATCTTCTTCATAATTTGCAAGAAAATTCGTTCCAAATAAACCTGATCTTGGTAAGAAATATCTTTCTCATGATTATTGTGTTATTATAACTTTTTGGATTATGTTCTTCAATGTACTTCGTTCATTTTTTTTATTATCTTGTAAATCGAATTTGGGGAAGTGTTAACATAAAATTTTTTCAAATATATCCTGTGTATCTTTTTGCCAAATTTTATTGAATGATTTTGAGTATATGAAGAGAAATGACCATTGGGGTGAAATTGGTTCAGGGAGAAGTATTAACTGAATAACCTACGATTTTTGTAAAAATTGATCATCTTAGTGGTTTAATCTAAGATTTTGTAAAACATAAAAGTTGTAGATATATGTGTTATTTAGGTCTCTGCTAAATTTCGTATAAATTGTTATTGTGTAGGTTGAGTTATAGTGAAAGGAATTATATATGTTCCTTGATTGATTAGTGTTCTGGTACCTGTGTAGCTCCAGTAACTTCGTCCTTATATTTAACCTATTTTTAGATCGAATTAGTCAAAGTTAAAAACATTACAGTTTTAATTCTATATCTTATTTAAATTTCTGTGAAAGTTTCACCTTAAATTTTCATGTATTTTGTGAGTTATGAGTTGAACAATTGAACTGGTTAGGTTGATACTTTATGTTGAACTAGTTATATATCCTCCAATATTTCAGAACCTTAGAGACAGATTCTGAAAATGAGCTAAACATTAAAAAAAAAATGTTACAAATTAACTTATATAACTGTATAAAAATTTTCAAATTAATTGAAGCTACACATTGAAAGTTATGAATTTTTGAATTGGGTACCTCGAAACTGCCTAAGGGTAGAAAACAAGGCAATATTTAAAATTATACCAAAAATTATGCAAAGGTTCAAAAATTATGAAATTTTAGTATATTTTAGTTTTACATGTTATATTTAATCAGGATCAAAAATTATATAAATTTGATAAGTGTAGAAAAAGTTATTGATCCAACAGTCCTTAGAGGTCTTGTTCTAGCTTAAAAGAAATTGTAGTTATTTATTTAAATTATATTAAGAATAAATATTTTATCAAGGTATTAATTAATTATATTTTAAAATTAGGATTTCAACAAGAAGAAAACCAATAAAAGTGAACAAGCTCTGAACTTATATTTTGGAAAAGAAAAACCGTATCGAGGTTTGTACATATAATTATTCTAGTTGCCCCTTATGCATGATTGTATGTGCATGATATGAATTATTTGTCACCATGATGAAATAATATATTATGACACGTTTTCATATTATAAAAATGTTATTAACTATGAACTTAACATTATGCTAATATTTTATAAAATATCATGCTATTATATGAGTTTGAAATAAATTGTGCTTATATTATTATGTTAATATGAAATGAGTATTGGTTATAAAAACAAGTAATTAGTGGTGTTAATTGCCTATTTCTCTACCTGAGGACTGACATAGGATAAATGGTGCACCATTAGGGGGAATTTTCGGTACCGATATTGATATGATTTAAGGACAAAGTGGCTATAGCTCCAAGAACGTCCCTGATCCTAATTACACACAGATAAATGATTATACTGGGTCAAGGTGTAACGCCCGTCAATTTAGGCTTGGATAATTAACATATTTAGTGATCGTAATTAAAATTATTTGAAACTAAATTTGGAAATAAAATATAATAAAAATATTTATAAGTGAATTTTTATTAAGTTATGTGCGTTAAATAAAATAAATAGAAATGTTGGGTAAGTTAATAATAATAAGATAAAAACCAAGGATTTAAGTGGATATTTGGCAAAAACAAGGAGAGACCTAATAGGGTATTTACCATGAGTATAAAAATGTTATTTTCTTTTTCTTCTTCCAAATTTCAGAACACTAGCCTCCATCCCCCTCTTCCATACACAAATTCTCTCTTCTTCCTCTCCTTCCTCTTCCTCTCTCCAAAAACATAAAATAATTATAATAGCTTAAGGTTTGAAGAGGTTAAGACTTCATTGTGTCAAGGTTTAGACATCATTGTGTCAAGGTTTGTACATATGAGTATATTTATTCCTTTGTGCATTTTATTTGCATTACAATGAGGTTTGATGTTGAAGGAAGAGTGAACAAATAACTTGTTGTGTTTGTTGGTTTTGTTAAAAATTCATTTGGAACAGTATTGATTTATTTGACCATATCTTTTGTTCTGGAATTTGGATCGGGATGAAATTTGTTGGAAATGAAACTAGACACATAGAAATAAAACTTTTGTGAATATTGTAAATACTATATCTGACTCTAAATTGGTCTAAAAAGTTTTACAAAATCTCAGATTTGAAAGTACCTAGAAAATTCAGGGTAGTTATTTTCTGAACATTCTATGGTATTTTTCTTATATCTTTTATTATAGAAATTGGATCAGGATGATATTAGTTGGAAATGAAACTAGACACATAGAAATAAAACTTTTGTGAAGATTTTAAATACTATATCTGACTCTAAATGGGTCTAAAATTTTTTACAAAATCTTGAATTTGAAAGTACCCAGAAAATTCTGGGTAGTTATTTTCTGAACATGCTATGGTATTTTGCTTATATCATTTGTTCTGGAATTGGGATCGGGATGAAATTAGTTGGAATGGAAACTAGACACATAAACCTAAAACTTTTGTGAAGATTTTAAATACTATATCGAATTATAGGTTGGTCTAAAATTTTTTACAAAATATCGGATTTGAAAGTACCCAGAAAATTCTGGGTAGTTATTTTCTGAATATGCTATGGTATTTTGCTTATATCTTTTGTTCTGGAACTTAGATTGAGATGAAACTAGCTAAAAATTAAAGTAGACACATAGATACAAAAATTGTATGAAGAGTATAAATGTTATTTACGATTTATTTTGTACCTAAAAATTGATACAAAATCTCGGACCTAAGAATATTCTGAAAAATACTGGACATATTTTTATTGAGTACTATACGGTTATTTGGACATAACTTTAGCTAGAAAATTCAAATTTATATGATTCTTTTTGTATATGAAAGATAAGACATTAATCTAAAACTTTATAGAATACTATAAGGTCAAATTCAAATAAAAAATAGTTGAAATGTGCAATCCAAAATTGGGACAGAAATCTGTCCAGAAATAAATATTTAGTAATTTGGTACTTTAAATAATGGGTGACATATATATATATATATATATATATATATATATATATATATATATATATATATATATATATGTTTTAATTTTAAATAATATGATAATACTTATATTTAAAATTATTATTGTGTATTGACTAAATTAATATGATGTGTTGTGGTTTGAGCTTTCAAATGAGATAGAGAAATTTTTATATGTGCAGGGCATGTAAACCGAAAATTTTTATGAATATGAGAATTTTGATGATTTATATAAACAATAAGATGATAACATCAATTAAGCCCAATTCTCTAATTTATGACTAGAAATATGATAGATGACATGTCATTGAGGGGTTGACGGTACCGTAGAAATTATGATGATATGAAAAAATTCATTATATGGACAAGGTGGCTTAAGCTCGGATGAGAGCGCCCTTGATCCTAAATGCATGCAATTATTTATTTTACTCAGTCAAGATGACTTAAGTTCGGGTGAGAGCGCTCTTGACTTGAGAAGCTCGGTTGAACAATTATACAGACAGATATAGATAGTGAGCAGGGTGGCTTAAGCTCGAGTGAGAGCGCTCCTGTTTCACAATCTGCATCCAAATAGTCCAGATTTAGAGTTTTGGGGCTATAAAATATAAAATATTTTAAAAAAAGAAATACGGAAAAAAATTAGTTATCAGGTAAATGAAACAAGGAAATAGAATTCATAAATGAGGTATGAATATGAATTTACCTTTGTAAATTATGACATGTATATGTGTTGAACCAGTAAACCAGGTATGCAATATTCCATATTGATATATGATAAATTGATTTCTTGTTTTTATATTGCTATAAAAATAATTATGATATATGGATTATTATTTATGATTATTTATATACAAAATTGGATAATACGAACATGGAATTTTTATGATATATCATAAGTGTATGTATGAATATTTATGCACATATGTACCACTAAGCATTACGTTGTTTAGCGTGTGGGTGTTTTCCCATACGCAGGTTCGGAGCCTATAGAGAGAAGTTGACAGGAAGAGAAGCAAGCTCATACAGAGTCAAATAAAGTAAATCCACATCAGAGGGTTGGTGTTTTACATGACATGCATTTTGTTCATGTCCACATGTCATGGATGATTAGTATAATTATGGTTTTCTAAAGTTTTACATGTCTTTTTATGTTGGAAACATGAAATTTTATTTGGATTATATGTATTTTGTAAGCATGAGGATAATGAAAGTCCAAACATATGTTTAAAAAAAATGTGGTCACAATTTGTTAATTCCGCATATAAAATAGACTCATTAATTGAATGACATATTGTTATCATGAAAAAAACAATATATTAGTTAACATATGAAAATATAATAACTAAAATGGAAGAAATTTTAATTCAAACGAATTTTAAGGTAATAGACAGGTGACATTATCCTATATAGATGGGATTATTCCTAACTATATAAGAGGATGTTACACAAGGTGGCTGAAGCTCCACGAGCGTTATTGACTTGAGATTATAGTGAGTAGGGTGGCTTAAGTTCCGCGAGTGCCCCTATTTCATACCCCGTATTCGGACAGTCCGGGAATGAGATTTTGGGCTAATAAATTATAGAATGGAATATAAAATTTATTACTTGATGTAAGTAGCAAAGTATAAAATGCTTGCATGAGGTGGTGCAAATTTAATTATTAAATGAGGTTGTTATATTTATTCTTTTGTGTTATATATTTATTTATTTTATATGATAAATATGTAATAAAAATTTGATGTGCCATGAATTTATTTGAAATTTGATATGCCATGAATTTATTTGAGATATGCATTTGTGTGACTGCTTGGAGAAAACGTTAATACTTATATGTACCACTAAGCTAGAGATAGCGCGAGTTCTTCACACGCAGGAATTAAAGTTGTAGATAGTAGATAGTGAAGTTGATCAGGAAGAAGTCCAAGCTCATATCAGTAGAGACACAAGAAGCATAGTTAGAGGGTTGATTATCTATTATTATTTTTTTAGTTTGACTATGTATATGGTGTGGTAGACATGTCTCATATATTAATATTGTGTATGTAAATAATTGTGTAACATAATCGGGTGTCATATGTGTATACAATATAATGATAAATATATATTGTTAATTAGAACAACTTACCTAAACCAATATAAATAAATAGATTAAGTTATTTAAAATTAAAAAAAAATTCAATTCGAGCAGATTATCGAGTTAAGCTTGTGACATCCTTCTTATATATGTGGGATTATTCATAATATATAAGTGGGGTGTCACAACATGGCTCTTGAATCTGAGACAAGTTAGACACAAAACACATATGTGCATATGTGAATATACCAGTAAGTGGTTTATTAATGGTTCTAGGATCACAAGTAGTAAGATTTATAGTGAAATCTTGTAACTAGCTTGGTTGTTTAATAGGTCTATTACTTCTCCTTGTAGGTAAAAGAGAATTAGAGATACCTGAATTTTTTACTGAAGTAATTGCTAATGGTTGACATATAGGCATCTGCATAGAAGAAACAGAAGTAGAAGGAAAAGGAATAGGACCTGGTACAGGCGAAGAAGAATTACAAGGTTCTGTCTCGAATATAGGATAAGGTAATGAAAAATTGGAAGTAATACTTTGGTTCAAAGTCTTGAATGGGAAGATATGTTCATGGAAATCTACATCCCTAGAAACAATGATGGCATGATTTGCTAAATCAAACAATTTAAAGGCCTTTTGTCCTGGTATATGACCTAAATAAATGCACTTTAGATATCTTGGTTGAAATTTTCCTAAGAAAGGTACTGGATTCCTCAAATAAGCAAGACACCCAAAGTTTCTTAAGAGATCATAGTTTGGTAGTTTGGAATACAATAGCTCAAAAGGTCTTTTCCACCCTAGAAGAGTAGTTGGAGTCCTATTGATTAAAAAAGTGGCATGTAATATAAACTCACCCCATAATTTAGTTGATAATCTTGCTTGGAACAATATAGCTCTAACTACCTATAAAATGTGTCTATGTTTTCGTTCTACAGCCCCATTCTGTTGTGGAGTGTAGATACAAGCCTTTTGATGCAATGTGCCATTAGACACACATTCCCTACTTAGAAATTCTCCTCTATTATCTGTTCTCAATATTTTCACCTTTGATTTAAACTGTGTTTCCACTATCTTAAGGAATTTCCTCAATATGCCTATTGTTTGTGACTTATATCTCATCATATATACCCAGACACCCTTACTACAATCATCAACTAGTGTAAGAAAGTAATGTGCTCCATCTAAAGTA
This sequence comes from Triadica sebifera, assembly GCA_023653625.1. Classification (NCBI taxonomy): domain Eukaryota; kingdom Viridiplantae; phylum Streptophyta; class Magnoliopsida; order Malpighiales; family Euphorbiaceae; genus Triadica; species Triadica sebifera. The sequence continues at coordinate 2,856,353 of CM042910.1, forward strand.
GCTTCTTTATTAGGACCCCAAATGTCAGCATGCAGCAAATCAAACAAATTAAAAGTTCTAGAACCACCAATAGGAAAAGAATTTCTGGTTTTCTTTGCTAGAGAACAAATATCACAAGGCACATCATTAACAATATTGTCTTTATTGAAAAATTTCAAATTTGCAAGTAAAATATTAAAGGGATGCCCTAACCTACTATGCCAAATTTGTACCTCTTCTGTAGTTGTCTGATTGATAGAATTGGTAACAAAACTAGATTGTGGTTGTGTAATTTTATTACAAGGATGACCTACGGTATTGTTATCAAGAACATACAGGTTGCCAATCATTCTTCCAAAAGCAATTACTTTGTCACTCTTCAAGTCCTGCAAAAAAAAAAAAGCTTGGTCAGTAAAAATGAGTTTAAGGTGATGTGATTTAGTTACTCTAGTCACTGATAGAAGGTTATGGTTAAAATGGGGCAAATATAGGACATTGTTTAATTGAAGTATGTTGCAAAGATTGATGTTGCCTACTGATCTAACTACAACTGTTGTTCCATTTGGCATATGTACTTTTATGATTTGGGATGTTGGGTTTAGCTCACTGAATAAATTCCTATCTGCACAGATATGATTAGATGCCCCACTGTCTATGATCTAATATGATACACCTTTACTCTCAATCTCTTGCAAAGTACCTGCAAAGTCATGTACTTCAGCAAAATTCATGTAATTGTCAGCATGTATCTTATTGTCTTTAAGGTACTTGGACACTTCTTGTTTAATCACGTCAGCCACTCTTTGTTGACTTTTCCAGCCTGATGCATCTCCATCAACAGAAGCTTCATGGTCTTCTTCTGATTTGGCCAGATTGACCTGAAATTTCCCTTGTTCTCTTTGTCTCTTTTGCTTGAGCTTATTGTACCATTCTGGCACACCTGTGAGCTTGAAGCAAGTGTCCTTTAAATGTCCAGGCTTCTTGCAGTAATCACAAAACTTGTCAGTGTTCTTGTTTTCTTCCTTCTTCTTATATGTATTTTTATTACCATTGTGCCTATTCACTTGTTGAGTCTTAACAAACATTGCACTTCCTTCTACCTCATGATCTAACCCATATGAATCATTCTTTGTTTTTCAACTCTCAGTATCATAGAATGTGCCTTATTTACAGAAGGTAGTGGGTCCAACATCAATATTTGGTTTCTCGCTCCATCAAAATTTTCATTTAAGCCCATCAGAAATTGCATGAGCTTATTCATTGATGTAATTTCTTCCATCAACCTACCTGCTCCACACTCACATTTACCACAGGTACAATGTGGCATTGGCCTTAATCAATTGAGCTCATCTCAAAGCTTTCGAAGTCTGGTATAATAGACATTCACAGCAACATTTCCTTGTTTCACAGATGAAATTTCTCGTTGCAATTGATACAGCTGGGGTCCATTGCACTCCCCAAAATTCTTTTCTAATTCTTTCCAAAGATCTCTAGCTGAAGCCATGTAGATGAATGACTCAGCTATGTCTTTCTCCATTGCATTTAAAATCCAGGATATTACCATGGAGTCTGCCTTGCTCCACTGATCATAGTTTTCAAATTCCTCATCAGGCCTATCTCCTTCCGATTCAATGAATCTCAATTTTTTTTTTGGCTTTGAGCGCAATCCTCATGGACTGACTCCACGTTAGGTAATTAGCTTCATTCAATAGATTAGTAACCAAAATTATTCCAGGATTACCAGATGAATGTAATCGTAGAGAATCAAAATCCATATTGTTCCTCATTTCATCATATTGTTGATTAGTATTTCTATGATTTTCTGTCATATCGTAGGGAAAATCAAAGCAATTGACAATAATTAATTGAGATTACAAGAAACTCAGTACCTCGCTGAGATGAAGAAGAAAGAAGGATCACGTTCTTCAAAGAAATTACAAATTTATACCTTTTCTGCAACTTCTCGAATCAAAAACCAGAGCGGCTCTGATACCATGTTCAATACTAGAATCAAGAAAATGAAAAGTTTTGTGTATTACTTCCTGAATCATACATCAAAAACTACAAGATAAAAGGTTTATATACAAGAAAAATAGAGATAAGAAAACTACGAGCTATGAAATGGTACCGTAACATAAATAAATAAGAAAGACTAAAACGATGAGTTCAATATAAAACAAGCTCTATATATTTTCATTTCAAGACTTACCAACTGGCCAGAACACTCACTGAAATGATCAATGACCTTTTTAATAGCCTCCATCTGAGATAAGTTAGCCTCCCCAAAGAGTATCATATCATCTGCAAAGAACAAATGCTCAATCGAATAGGCCTTCAATATCCTTCATCAACTGCTTTCTGGATACCATGTGCAAGCCTTTCAAGGCAAAGCACAAACAAATACAGAGACAATGGGTCTCCTTGCCAAAGGCCTCTAGTAGGACGAAAAGTTCGCGAAATAGAACCATTCCAGATAATTTCCATGGAACTGGAATTGACACATCTCAAAATCACATTTATTAAGTGATGAGGGGTATGAACCCCTAACAAAGTCTCCCGTAGGAAGTGCCAATTAATTCTATCATAGGCTTTAGCTAAATCGACTTTGATAGCCATGAATCCAGTGTTTCCCTGCCTTATTCTCATGCTATGTATCACCTCCTGAGCCACAATAATGTTATCTATAATCTGTCTTCTGGGAACAAAGCTAGCTTAAGCCGGAGAAATAAGAACAGGCATGAAAGGCTTCAACCGATTCACTATAACCTTCGTTACAATTTTATAAGGGACATTACAAAGTGAAATCGGTCTAAATTGAGAGATAGTAGCCGGATTATTTACCTTTGGAATGAGGACAAGTAACGTGTTGTTCATCCTTGGATCTATATCACCTCCCATCAGAATACGTATTATCTCTTGACATATATCAGAACACATAAGGTCCCATTGATTCTGAAAGAAGCCCGCATGAAAACCATCACTGCCAGGTGCTTTCCAAGGCTTCATGTCAAAAAGAGCCTTTTTGATTTCTTCATTATCCACAGGATGAGCCATAAAATCCATTCCATCATTATAGATTTGTGGAAATCTGTTACCAGTAGTATAAGAAGGTCAAACCTGAGCCTCGTCCGTGTAAAGGGCTTCAAAATACAAGGTTGTCATTTCACAAAGCAAATCCTGGTTATCAACCCAATCTCCAACGCCATCTTTTTACTTTTCAATCCTGTTTCTTTTCCTTCTTCCCATGGTGCATTGATGAAAAAAGGAAGTGTTGCAATCACCATAGTTCAACATATCACTTTTAGACTTTTGAAGCCACAACAATTCCTCCTGATATAGAGTAACTTCTACCTCAAGTTTTAAATCTTTCTCAAGGCAAATAAGATTATTGGAAGGTTTATTATGTGTATCAAGAGCATTCTGAATACCTTTAAGTCTTGCCAAGAGATTCCCCTTCCTTCGAAAAATATTTCTAAAAACTTCTTGGTTCCATTGAATGAATTTTGAAGAAAGGCCATCAATGGATTGCACAAAGGACCCATTAACTCGCCAATTTTGCATCACAAAGGACTGAAAATCATCATGTGTCATCCGTGCTACTTGAAACCGAAAAGGTCGATTGACATGAGAAGGATTAAAATTGCACATTCTTAATAAGAGAGGTCTGTGGTCAAAATAAAGTCTTGGAAGATGATGAATGGTCACTTCTGGAAAAAGATTTCTCCAAGACACATTACTGAAGCCCCTATCCAATCTTTGCAACAAATTACCACGTTTCCATGTAAAAGAAGGACCCAAGAAACCCAAGTCAATTAAGGTAGACTCACAAGACCACTTCTGAAAGTTTTTGCACCCGCCTACTCGATGCGTAGCACCTCTCTTTCTCTCCTCTGCTGACAACATAGCATTAAAGTCGCCCATGAGTAACCAGCTACTATCAATACTTTGCTGCATACGGGATAACTCTGCCCATAAAGCTTTCCTTCGAATTGGAGGACTGGCATAAATAGCAGTGAACAAAAATTTCCTTGCATCTGTATCAGTAATCTCCATATGAATGAATTGGGCATGATTAACCAAAATTTGAACCCTCCATTCATCATTCCATAAAACCCAAATTCCACCTGAAAAACCACACGCTTCAAAATGATGAGAAAAATCAAAATTTAATTTTGAAATCACATTATCTGCTTTTTTACCTCTAATTCGTGTCTCCAAGAGGATCAACATCTTAGGTCTGTGCTGGTTGATTAGAAAATTCAGGTACCTTCCAAAAGAGCTACTTCCAGCCCCTTGGCAATTCCAGATAAAAATTGACATAACAAAATAAACAGAAACAAAAGGATGGCTTAGTCCCTCAGGTAAGGATCCCTGAGTTCACCAGAGTCTGTCGATGCAATCTCCTCTGCATCATCAATGTAATCCTCCTCCATATCTGTAACAACACCCCCTACTTCACGTGTTTCCTCACAATGCATGTGATGTATATCTGGTGGTCTACCACTGAATTCATCATCCTTTTTTCCAGGTTCAAAAACCATAGCTTCAACCGAATTGGGTACAATAGTTTCCTGGGAATATTCCTTTCGTATCCCACTACTGAATGTCTAAATGGGTCCAGTGTGGTTGGAAAATTTTTTACGTGGGCATTATTTGCATGGTTCTCCATTGATATATCGTCCACTATAGAAGACATGATATTCTTTCCATGCAGGGAACTAATTTTCAAAGAATTAGCCATAGTGGGACTCTGACGTGGCAGATCTGTTTTGTCACTTTTAGAAGTGTTTGCATCAGCTTTTTTCCTTTTTATGCGAGTCTTTTTCCCCTCAGAATGAGTAACTGGGTCCACTTCTACTTCATGCTCAACAAGGTAACTAGCTTCATTTGAGTTAGCTTCCAAATTATCAGGCTCCTCCATATCCGCGAGATTTGAAAATCTCGTTCCCGTATTTTGAGGCAAGAAATCAGTATTTTTTTCTGAAACTAGAAGACTTGCCCATTTTCTGTTGATCCCTTCCTTGTTTGCTAAGTTTCCTCACTGGTTTGGTAACTTGCATCCATGGTCCAAAACTTTGTTCCTCCAGTGGTGGCTCCATCCAATTTGGATGATTAATAGAATCGTGTTGATGAATTTTAGAATGTTTCTGCAGCTCCTCCTTACAGTTTTTCTCCTCATGACCATAGACTCCACAGCCGTAGCAAATAATGGGAAGTCCTTCATATATGATCGGTTGGTCTTTCCCTTGAATCTTAATATTTGTGACTAGAGGCTTTGAAAGATCAAGCACAACAGCCATACGTGCGAATCTATCCCTGCTAGCTCCAATATCTGTGTTATAATCAATTTTGATAATTCTGCCAATAACTTGTCCAATTGCTCTGAGCGTGCTTTTATGATAATATTTGATAGGCAACTCTGGCATTCTCACCCAAACTGTTGTAAATCTTGGCCATGGAGTTGCTTTAGAAAAAGCATATGTCCAAGGCTCAATGGTTAAATAATGATTATTAATCAACCACGGTCCATCTGCCAATGCATGCATATAATCCTCCAAAGCTCTAAATCTCACCAGATAATACCCATTCTCCAACTCCATGACTGTAAACTCAGAAGAGGGCTTCCACATGATTTTAAGTCTATTAAATAACGTCTTATAACCAACCATAGCACCTAAAAGCTTGATGACAACGGATTTCTCCAAGCTCTTATTAAGCCGAGACACCAACTCCTCTGAGAATATAATCTCCTGCCTATCTCTAACTAGTCATATAACATCATCTCCATCCGTATCATTAGTTGCTGTGAAAAGGGTCGATGTCTTACCATTCATCAATTTGTCTCTAAAGGAAGCCATGTTATTAGTGGTTTCCTCATTTACTTCTGTCTCCCTGATATCTGTTTCCATTCCATCATCTTCCCCTCCATTTCCTGCACCATCATTCTCACGAAATCGAACTTTTTTTGTAGCCCTGGTTAGCGTTGGTGATGAGGGATGATCCCCCTTCTTGAGAGGTTCAGAGAGAGTTTCAGAGCTCATACGTTTGAAGCTTTTTACGTACAAATAGAAAATGCATCTTTAAATATTAAATATATGCCTTGTAACACAGGGTCCTTCCAGCAAAAATCTGCTTGCATTCAAATGGAATGATGCAGAAGAAGTGATTCTTGGGAAGAAAATGAAGGTGATATCTCATTCTTAAATATGATATTTTATCAACTGATTGGTTGTTACTGAAAGTTATTTCCGGCCACAGGATTGGATGAGATTCAGCGTCGCATTTTGGCATACATTTGGGGGAACTGGTGACGATCCATTTGGTGTACCCACCAAATATTGGCCTTAGGAGGATGGTACCGATTCACTGGCTATGGCCAAAAGAAGAAGTAATGTTCATTTGTATTATGCAATGGTTTCTTTGCATGATGTGGTTTATAAATAGCATGGTGTATTCATATGTTTTTATTTTGATACATGGTGCAGTGAGAGCCAACTTTGAGTTCCTAGACAAGCTCGGAGTTGATAGGTGGTGTTTCCAAGATAGAGATATAGCCCCTGCTGGAAAAACAATTGAGGTTAGTAGGGTCTAACTGGTTTCTCACTTCAGCGTTATAGTGTTTATAATCAAATCATTCTTTTTCCTGAATGTGTTTCCATCTTGATGATCTTCATTTTCATTGGTCAAAAGACAGCATGCTGAAAATGTTTGATTCGTTGAAAGTAATGCGAACTTGGATGAAGTGGCAGCCCTTGCTAAAGAGCTCCAGGTATTATTTCATTAATAAATGGGCCATAAAGTAGAATGAATTTGACATAGTCTTTCTCTGTATGCCATGCCTCACTTCAGCAGACGTTGTTACTTTCTTGTTAATTGCTTGATCTGCTTGTTACATATCTATGTTTTTTATACCCCCTTTGATTATAAAATTAATATTATGAAATATTTGATCTTTTCTAAATCTGCATTTTTAATTTGGAAAGTTTTTTTGCTTCCTTTTTCTTGTAGAAGATTTTCAAATTTCCTTGTGGCCTTGAATCATAAAACCTCTTTGAACTAGGGCCCAGTAGTCATTGAGGAAGTATCAAATGCCATTTCAGCGAAAATGGAAATTATATGTAATCAGCAGTCAAATACCACGGTGGACTTAAAGATTCTACACCTGTCACCCAATTCATGTTCACTACTGCTACGAGCAGTGACCAGTTGTCAGACAGATCTTAGTGTGTATCACAGTTTAAGAGACAATCTTGAGCTCATAATTTATGCAGAATTTTTTTTATAAATATTTCTTCCTCTTTGTTCACTGACAAATGAAATTTAATCATGGCCGAAACTCAGCCCATTCACTGTTGGGCAAAAGCCTTGTGTAGCTCCCATCTGAAAATTTTATTTCTTTTTTGGCATGTTGGGAAGGCCACCTTATTGTTGCTCTCCATAATCATCATTTATTCAGTGGTCATTCCTTTTGGAAATCAATTTCGTTGATATACTTATTATACTTGCCACTGCTGCACTCTTAAGTGTTGGATGCAAGATGGCCTTTTTTATGGTTCTGTTAAGATCTTATGCTTGATGCTAGGGCTGTTCATGAATGTTAATTAACCAGCTCACCCACCCAACCCAATTCGATCTGTATCCAAAAAGCTGGTATTCAAATGATATGATTCAAGTTGGGTTGGATAATTATATGTTAATATCTTTTGTGGGTTGGTTTGGTTAAATTTGCCAAATTATTTACTAAATCAACCAAATCATTATGTCACCACTATTTGCTTTGTATAAATTTTTAGATCATTTTGTTTTCTTTGCTTTTAGAATATAATTCAACTCATTATGCAGCGTGCTTTTTCAATTTTATTATTATTATTATTATTATTATTATTATTATTATTATTATTATTATTATTATTATTATTATTATTATTATTATTATTATTATTATTATTATTATTATTATTATTATTATGTTTGGGGAGGTAAAATCTAAATTTCAACAATAAGAAGATTTGGTTTCACCATAATAGATTAAACACTTAAAATAAACTTCTACTAAAATTATTGCCATTAAAATAGGAATTTGTCGAAGGCAATTTAAAAATTATATATTTTTTTTTCAAATTTGTGAAGTTTAGCAAGGACAAAGGAAAGGGATATGTATTTTTACTTTTTATGTATGAGAGGAAAAGTTGCATTATATCTTCACACGCAGTAATTAAAATATTTTTTTTTCAAAAATTATAGGCAGGAGTAAAAATAAAAAAAAAAAGATGATGAAAAATTTTTAAAAACAATTTAGGAGGAAAAATGAACAAAGAAATTCAAATCGAATGAATGAGTTGTATTATTTTATTTAAATGCAACTATTATTTTAATTTGAATATATAAAGTATTTTATTTGAATTAAATTTCTCAGTATAAAAATATAATTAAAAAAGATAATAGTCATGGAAATTTTTTAGATAGTATCAGGGGAGTTTATCAATTTCAGGATTCTATAATTATAATATTCTGGTAAAAAAATGAGATGGAAAAATCATAATTTAAAAAAAAAGAGCTGTGCAAGTTGGGTTAAAATTGGTGTAGAGCACTTCAATATAAAATAATATGGATTATAATTGGGAATGGGCTCAAGAAAGACTCTCGAAAAACAATATCGGATTCTATTACAAATATAATCTGATCCAACCTGTATTCAACTTGACCCAAACAGAGCTAATGCTTTTGGATTGGATCAATTTTTAACAATTTATCCATTCAGTAGTTGTTCTATCCGATTGGATTGGTTTTATATCGAATTTTGGACCAAACTGGCCCATGAACAGCCCTACTTGATTGCTGCTTTTATTATACACCAAAGGCTGTTCTTGTTGCTATACTTGCTCATCAAGTCCTTTTCCCAGTCAAATGCTTCAATTTTCGATTTTTTTTCTTGTGCAGGGAACCAAGATCCGACCGTTGTGGAGCACAGCTCAGTTGTTTTTGCATCCTCGTTACATGCATGGTGCAGCTACTAGGTACTGTGTACTTATTGATAGTTGAATGTGTGCTAGAGATGACATTTTGATTTTGTAGTCATTGACTTAAGATGCAGCTTGTCCTTTGCAGTTCCGAATTAGGCGTATATGCATATGCTGCAGCTCAAGTTAAGAAGGCAATGGAGGTGTCTGCACAATCTAAATATTGCACAGTTGTGAATATAGCCTGCAGTACATACTGCTTCTTGTCTTAGATGCTAAGTTTGTAACTTTATACATTTATGAACAGGTCACCCATTACTTGGGAGGAGAAAATTATGTCTTTTGGGGCGGTCGTGAAGGTTACCAGTCTCTTTTGAACACTGATATGGAAAGCGAGCTTGATCTTATGGTATTACGCAACTCTTTATAAAATGTTTGGATTCATGCTTTCATATATCTCATAAAATTAGTTTTCATATTTTCTTTCTACTAGCCTTAGGTTTTCCAGATATTTTAAACTGCAATATTTTTTTTCTACATGGATGCATATATTCTTTTAACAAACTGATGCTGTTGTATGAAAAGGCAAGATTTATGGAAGCGGCTGTTGCTTACAAGAAGAATATTGGATTTAATAGTAAATTATGCTCATCTCATAACATGTGCCTCATGCTAGGACATAGTGAATTTGTCGGCTTAAAAGCTCAAACTTGAATAGAATAAAATACAATATTTTCGTTCAGATGGCATATAAAAAAACTAACTAATTTTTCAATATTCTCCCTTCTGTTTTCTCCATCTCTGCCTCTCAGGAATTCTGCTAATTGAGCCAAAGCCCCAGGAACCCACCAAACATCAGTATGTATCATAACTTATTCATTTATTTATCTACTGTTTTTTTCGTCAAATGGCTTTTGTGTTTATGTATGATGTTATTTTGTCAGGTATGATTGGGATGCTGCAACAGCAGCTAATTTCTTGCGAAAGTATGGCCTTCTAGGTAAATGTTTTGACTTCATCTTAATTGCTTCTGATGTTATGGCATTCAACTATGCATGCATTCAAATAAAAGAATTGCTGTATTTATGTGATATTTGACATTTGCACGGACACTGAAATACATGTGTTTGCACACATGTGCCCCAAATATTTTAATGTGGTGTTTTTTCTTACTAAAATTTCAATATTAAATATGTCTCTTGATGGTGTTTTCTATTTGTTGTGATGATTAAATTTAGAAGTTGTGTCCCTCCATTTCATTTCGTTGGAGATTCAAGCTCAACATTGAATGCAACCATGCCACTCTTTCTGGTCACAGGTACATCACATGCCATCTATTCTATGCTTCTTTGTTATTTGTGATATAACTGCCATGTATCTCAAATGCTTATGCATTCAATAGCTGTCATCATGAACTTGAAACTGCAAGAATCAATGGTTTACTGGGAAATATTGATGCGAACACTGGTGATCCTCAAATTGGTAAGGAATTATCTGTAACCTTCCTAAATTTTGCCTCTTTTATGCATAAAAATCAACAATTTGACTGAGATATAAGGATGTAACACAATGTCGCTGTTATCTCTACAGGATGGGATACAGATCAGTTCATGACAGATATTGCAGGGGCAACTATGGTTATGCTTAGTGTCATAAAAAATGTAAGGCTATGTAAGTTTCAATTGGTTGTGAGAATTAAAGACCTTGCTGTTTCAGATGGAATGACACTATCTGGTTCACCTTTTGTTTGATAGAGGGTGGATTGGCGCCAGGAGGGTTAAATTGTGATGCAAAATTGTTAGTTTCTTAGTAGATTGTTTCCTTCTTTTATGCAGAAGCATTCAGTATTTTATCTTATATCTCTACACACTGTATGGTTAATCCTAAAAATTACATTTGATTTGATGGTACTTAGGCGAAGAGAGAGTCCAGATGTTGAGGACCTATTCATTGCTCATATTAGTGGAATGGATACCTTGGCTCGTGGACTCCGAAATGCTGCTAAATTGATTGTGGTGTGGTTTTTATTTTGCAATTGATTTGAATTCTTATAGAAGATATTTTCTTTATCCTGATTTTGATATTAAATGAACTATGTGATGTTAAACCTCAGAGTTTTGACACTGAAATAGGAGCATTAGTAGAGGTAGCATGAATCCATTTTCATGACCCTTTTTTCTTCCAAGATTTATTTTTCTGGCAGCTAATTGCAAAAAATGTATCCATCTTCCAACAGGCTGGTAAGGCTGATTTTGAATTGCTGGAGAAGAAAGCCATCGAATGGGGCGAACCAATTGTTCCTTCTGCTAAGCAGGTATGGCCATGTAATTGTAGCTCAAGAAGTTTGAAAGAAAACTAACCAGACCATGCCTAGCCGAGGTTTATGCATTATCTGGGAAATAATTTTTTTTTTCCTTCTTCAATTGATTTTCAAGTCATGATTGAATTCACCTTCAAATATCACTGTAAGCTTATGGCGAATCAGTTCATCTTATTCTTGCAAATTGAATCCTTAATATGAGAATGAATGGTAACGATATATAAGTTTATATCAGATGGTTGACAGTGTCTAATAAGTTATTTGGCTGTGATGTTGCAGGAGCTTGAGGAAATGATTTTCCAGTCTGCATTATAGCAGCCCAAAGTAATAGTGTTGATACTGCTCAAGGAAGACCTCCCTACTATTAATGTTGCTTTGCAATTTCTTTTATTAGAGACAACATAAAAAAATGTAATAATTGATTTTATTAATTTTAATATATCTTATTATAATTAATTTGTTTGTATTAAAGAAAAAAAAAGTTTGATAAAAGATGGGAGGCCATATGCTCAACACTTAGCCTCTAACAAAATCTTGTTGGTAATGTTATATTAAAAGAGCAAAAGGAAAACCCATAAAAGCTTTCTTTGAGATTAAAAAAAAAAAAAAGGAATTAAAAGTAAGAAAGAAAGAAGAAGAAAAAGATGAAATTTCAGTTATTAATTGAACTAAAGGTTTAGCTTCTGTTTTAACTTTCATTGTTTAATAAATTGAAAACTAAGGATGTATAAAATAAAACAAAAGTTAACTTTTTTTTTTTAATGAAAAGTTGAAAATCTCAACTTTTTATATTGAAAACTTTCTTTTAATATTTAATATCTATAATAATTTTTATTATACATTTATACTTATATCAGCTTATAATAATTTTTCATTGACTAAAAAATTTTATTTTATTTTATAGTTTTATATTTAATTAATTATTTTTTTTATATTATATATAATATACATTTATGATAAATAAGAAGGTATTACATATATTACACAAATATATTATGTGACAATTATTCATAGTTATTTCAAATTTTATATTTAGTTTTCTACAGTTAAGTTTCACTGTTGTTGATTACTATAAACAGTTAATTACCACAATTAGTTGCGGACAGTTAACTATTATCATTAAACTAAATAGACCGTAACCTTATTCAATTCAAAATCTTTATATCATCATTCATATTTAATAAATTATTTTTTTATATTCAATATAGATTGACAAAAATAATAAATTAAAAAAAATACCATAGATTCCGAAACCAACGGAAAAAGTTGAATTAGAAGAAGTGCATAGATTACATAACAACAGTAATATATATTCCAAAATTTTGGTTCAGACTTAGCAGATGCAATCAATGGATTTGATTTTCAAATATTCAAAGTCGAATAGCTCAAACTCAAATACCATGAAAATAGAATTAAAGTGAACCAAACTGACAAAAGAATTTTTAATTCAATTAATTCAATTTTCACTTTTTAAACATTAATAATCGAACCAAATTGAATTAAAAAAAAATCGAAGTTTAAAATGTTTCAACTCAAACCGAAATTAAAAAAAAATGGTTTGTTCATCCCTATTAATTCTCAGCCAAACGTTTAAGATAAATCTGGCTTTCCCTTTACAAGTTTTTAAGCAAATAGCAGAAGCTTGAGAAACAACACTTAACAAAATGAAGCTGCAATTTCATCTAAATATCATCATTGCCCTGCAACTCATCAACCCTAATTGGCCTGATTCAACCCTAACCCTAGCTTCAGCTTCAGCTTCAGCTCCAACTCCAACTCCTTGGCCTGAACAATTCCATGCTCTTTTATACATGAATTAATTTGAGCACAGGTCACCTTCAAATGAGTGATTTATGGTATGATTGGCCTAAAGGCCGGAATGTGAATATATTTCAGAAACAACTATCCATTGTTTTATATGATATAGAGTGGAATAATGGAACTTCTTTCTATTATACCCTTGAAGAGCCATTTGCTTGTGAGATTATGGATTTTGGTGTGGGTATTCCTAGACCTGATTTTCTTGATGGGTCTGTTTATCTTGGGACTACTCTCACTGATGGCTTCTTGTGTAATGTTTGGGAAAAGGTTGATTTTATTTGGTACTATGAAGATGTTTACACTAAGAGGCCTGTTAGATGGGATTTCTATGATGGCATTTTAATTTTTTTTTTCAATTTCTATGGCTGCAATTATTCTGTTTGCAATTAATATTGGTTAATTAATCACTTACAAATTCTAAAATTTGATAATATTGGCAGGTATATCAACACATGTGATGACATTTGAAGTTGGTGCAGTTTTGGATGATTCATTGACTCAAGCACCTGCCTATTGCTTCAACCAAGACAATGACATATAAATTTCAGTTTCTATATTCCTAACTTATATGTATAACATTAATATCCTCTCAAAAGTTTAACCACTCGTAATAAGTCATATTAGAGTGATTTTAGTCATTTACTCATAAATGATTGTTGAGATTAAATCTTAAATGTTTTTAAAAAGATTCATTTTTGTATGAATCATTAACATCGCCATAACATGATTCATCATATTTGAGTGAACTTCAAGAGATCATAATCCTTGCGGCTTGGACATCCTGAACAGAGAAGAATGGAGTCACAAGTTTTGTGCTCGTGGAAAGACATCGGGGGAATTTGCACTGTCCCCTTTCTTTGCTCCTATTTGTGAAGTATTGTGGGGATAATGCATAAATTAGTGATTTTTGAAAAATAATGAATAAGAGATGAAGTTCAATGTATAGTTTTCGCATTGAAAATACTAAAAATTTTGAGATAAAGATTCTTGTTTTTTTACTAACAGAAAGTAAATAGGATAATTAAATTTCGAAATCACGTGGTCAAGAGCAAGCTGGAAATAACGTGTAAGTTGTCATAGTTGCTAAAAGGAAAAATGTCCTCTCTGCAATGTTGGTTGCCATTTTCTCATGCTTGAAATCTTGTATTTTTGCTAGAATAACTACATAAGTTCTAGACTTAAGCTAAATTATCCAATCTATTAAATTAAAAATGATTTTTTTTCATAAATATGAAAAATAATTATATTCAATCTTAAAAAATAGTTTATAATTTGACAGTATAATCATAGAAATAGTTCCCTCAACTATTTTACAATCACTTCGTTTCCATTTCCAAGTATAAACACTCTTAATATTTTTCTTATGGCTAACCTTTATAACTAAAAAGAATGTCACAGCCCACACAGCAAGAGACCAAAAATAACAACTAAATCATCGTTGCTTTTCAATAAACAATTAGCACTCAAAGATTTAGATTTAATTCAAGGAAAAAAAGAATGAGAAATTAAAAAAATTATTGATTTTCATATATCAACTCATCCCATAATAAGAAATTACCTTTTTTGATTTTTTTTATTGGAAAAATTTAAATACGTTAATAATGTTGCTCAAACAATAACCAAGAAGAAAATGTTGAATTGATTAATAATTAAAATTTTTGCTAAAGCAAATACCAAAGAATAATAGAGAGGGAAGAAAAGATATGAGATACACAAGATTTATAGAAGTTTAGGTGTTAACGAACCCTGTGTTATCTTCCCAATCGCAATTGAGTATTTTACTAACTCAAATAATTACAAATATAATTTTATCTAACTCACTTCCAACTATGGTGTTTTACTTTCTTAGCTAATACTTAATCTAGAAAACTCTTGTATTTTAATGTCTAACATAATAACCAAATTCTTGTGTTTTAATGAATCACACAAAAACTCTTATAAGTATTTCACTCAAAACCTAACTCACTCAACCATGAACAATTGAATAAAGTAGTTGGAGATGTTTAATACACAAGATTTTACAAAGCTTAAATGATTGATAGTTGATTTTCTAACATTTGAAAGTCACAAATATATTGTATTTATATTTCTTCTAAGAAAATAAAGTCGTTTGAAGTGCAATAAATGCAAAAATAGTAGTTCAACAATTTTTCCGTTGATGTTTGATGGCTTTCTCTTTCCAAATTCACATGTATGATAAAAGCTTCATAGGCATGAATGTTCTTGGCAAGCCATGACTTAAGTGATTAAGTTGGTTATGAATGGATCTAGAAAATTTTGCATGTTTTTTCACATGTGTGATTAAGTCTTTACGGACGTGACAATTCATTCTTTATGAGTAGGTCAATTCTTCATGAGTAGACCAATTCTTTACAGTTGTGAATAATTGAATATGAAACTTTGACAGCACAAGACTTCACGAGCAAGGCCAATTCTTCCACTGATGTGAAACTTCTATTTCATGGGTGTGGTTATTTTCTTTAACAATGGTGAATAAAAGTCATGGGAATGACCAATGTGTCATAGGCGTGAATGACTTCTAAAATTCACTCTTTGAACTTTAGTTGACTCAATTCAACTGACTTTTTAGGTTTAAAAAATATTTAACCTGTCTAAATACTTTAAACACAAAATATAGTTAAATTTTTTATTACTCAATTATTTGTTATTATCAAAATAATAGAAATATCCCTTAAGGTTTAACAATCTCCCATTTTTTATGATAACAAACAATTGTGTAATATATGGTCAAAAAGAAATGATTTTCTCCCCTTCAAAAGATATTTATAGAAGATTGAATATAAAGAGCACAAGCATGAAGTTCAAAAAGAATTCACTTAGACCAAAAAAGTTTATATGGCACACCAATCAAAAAACAAACAACACATAAACAAACAAACACATACATGTATTCATAAGCATTAAATATATTGCATATTTTTTCTCCCCTTTTTGTCACAATAAAAAAGAGAACAAAAGCATTAATAAACAAACAAATGAGAAGAAATGGCAAACTCATAAAAGATGGAAAAGCCAAAATGCATTACTAAAAACATAAAGCTACATGGTTTTCGATTACAAAATGTTCAAACCAAGCTTTGATTACAAATATCAAAGCACCAAAGCTTCCTAATCACTAAAGATTTCTAAAACGAAACTAAAAAGATGAAAGATATATCAAGACTTAACTTTATAAAGTTAATCTCGAAGGCGAGCCACCTCATCCTCGAAACTATCAATGTAAGACTCTAAGAAATCCTTGAGGTCCTCAATCTTTTGGTCAATGGACTGTTAAAAAGCATTCATGTGAACTAAAGAGCCCATCAACTGATGTGCCAAGTTAAGTGTAGAGCAAGATGTCTTGCCAGCTGTTGAGGCACAGTAACACCTGTTGGGGCCTCAGAAAGCTCTACTGGAGCTTTTTTTCTTTACTGAGTCCTTGCAAACCTGCATTAAACTCATTAGAGTTGCCTTCCTCCCATAAAATCTCATCTACATGAGTCTTGAATATATAAAAGATGTCATCTTTGAAGACAACTTTAATAGCAGCTCCCATCTTAATGAAGGAATCGACATTGGGTTGATCTCTAGGAGATGTCAGGATGATGATGTATATATGATCCTTAAGATCTAGAAATCTGAGCTCCATCGCTAGTTGAGTGACATAACTTGTCATATCCGCTAATTTAGACTAAAGTCAAGCGAGTTGTTAAATCGACTCGTCAGTTTGACTGAAATCTAAATTTGGACTTTTATCGAAAAATAATGAAAATAATGGTAATTAAGTATGGAAAATATCTAATAAAGTGTTCAAAATATTTAAAGATGTTAAATTTCGGTAAAGGACTAAATTGTAAATTTTGAAAAGTTTAGGGGTCAATTTGCAATTTATCGAAAATTGGAGGATTTAAAGGGGATAATCATAAATTAAATGCATGAATTGGGACATAAAATGCATATGGAGGCCAGCCACACCAAGTGGCAACCCTTAATTGGCCATATAACATGCATGAATGAGACATTTAATGTATATAAGCTTAGGTGTCCCATAATCGATTAAGTTTGTCATTTTCTCTTAATTGTCTCTCTTCTTCTTTATCACTTAAACATCTAGAAGACTTTTATCTTTTCCTCAAATCAGCCAAGCATAACACACCAAATGGCATACAACAATTAGCCAAATGATGTGCATGAATGAGACATTAATTAAAGCTTCTAGATGAAGCTTAGGTGTCCCCCCCCCATTTTAATGACTTTTGTCACTTTGTTCTTGATTGCTTCTTTTTCTTCCTTATCCATTTTTATTGAGGAAAATTATATTCTCTCAAACCAGCCATGTTTTCCCTTGTTCTTCCATAGCTAAAGCTTGATTTTAGAAAGAGAAAGTGAGAAAAGAGAGAAAAAGTAAGGTAAAATCTCATTCTCATGCTTAAGGAAGCTTAAGAGAGTAAGGAGAAAGGGAGAAATTAGGTTTATGAATTTTTAAAAATCTGTTTATGAACTTTAGGAACTCAAAGTGACAAAGAGTTAGATCAAAGGAGCAAAGGAAAGGAGAAAGAGAAGTAAAGAGAAAGAAAGGAGAAAGAGAAGTAAAGAGAAAGAAAAGAGAAAAAGAAAGGTTTGTGCATAATCTAAGGCAATAGTCTATTTTAATTTTGTTTTAATTGCATAATTTAATTATTTGGCATGTTGATGATTTTGAATTAATATTAATTGTGATGAAAAATCTTGGGGATGCATGTTTGTTAGACTTAGAATTTAATTTGGTAAAAATTGAATGCGATTGGTTGATATGTTCTTTGCTGGAAATTGATGAGCAGTGTGTACTTAAATTATTATAACTTAATTTCTGGAACTCGGTTTTCCATGTTCTTTATTGGGTTTGAAAGATAAGAAATGGTATGATTATCTACGCCGGGTTTGGCAATGTTATCTACGCTGGGTTTGACACTGTTATTTATGTCGGGTATGGCATTATTATCTACGCCGAGTTTGGCACGGTTATCTATGCCGAGTTTGGCACGGTTATCTACGCCGGATTTGACACTTATATGCGCACATCATATTGCCCAGATGGCACTCCTAAGTGCCTGAATGACAACTCCGTTATCCGAGTCAGTGGTTCATAGGTGTTCTGGGCATAAATAAAAACATAATTAAGGAAGTTATGGAACATAAAAGAATTATTGAAAATAAAAATGGAATCATGAATTGTGGCATGGATAAAAAGAAGATTTAGTGTTATACAATAAGGTGGTAATAAAATAAATAAGTATGAGATAATATAATATAATTTGATGTCTATACATGCTAAAATACCATGATTTGCATGAGAATGATGATTTGATTATGTTAAACAAAATGAGATACAATAAATTGATGTTATGCATACTAGAATATTATGAAATGTATGTTTGCATGATTTGATCATAAATTGTTATATGACAATGCATGTGACATTAAAAATAGTTTATTGTCTTATTTATATGCACCACTAAGTCAAGAGCTTAGCATGAGAGTTTTTCTCACGCAGATTTAGTAAAGAATAAATAGAAGATAGTAGATAAAGCTAATGGTGACCTGACCCAGTAAAGCAGCGTATATCAACCACCGTGGGTCACACATCTGTTGTATTTATGTT
The DNA here is from genome assembly GCA_023653625.1 of Triadica sebifera. Lineage (NCBI taxonomy): Eukaryota > Viridiplantae > Streptophyta > Magnoliopsida > Malpighiales > Euphorbiaceae > Triadica > Triadica sebifera. The sequence continues at coordinate 2,875,074 of CM042910.1, forward strand.
TTAAATTTTATTTTATAGTACTTGTAAAATAAACGGTACACTTTGTAAAGAATATGTTATTAAATAAAATGTATTTTTATCTTTGATGTTATGACTTTTCTTTTATGCTGCAAAGTAAATAAATGGTAAATAAAAAAAATAAATGATTTTCAGGTGTTCAAAATTTAATAAAGATATTTTAAACGATGAAGTCAGAGATAGCACTCCCTCATCCGGGCATGAGCTGCTGGGTTGAGTGGGTGTTACATAACTCCCAATGAAGATATCACTACAAGGCTTTGTGGTGATGGATAAAAGGTGAGAAGCAAACCACCTCGATAAAGTAACTGACTCACACTTTTGAATCCACTCAAACAACTACAATTCAGACTTTTCTCACTAAACCATTGATGTCTCCTCTAGCAAAGATGTTGTAAGTGAGGAACCGATGAATGTAGTGGTGAATCATAGACTTTAGATATGTGCTCATCTTCGTCTTCACATCCCAATTACAGTGGCTTCGACAATGCCTATAGGAGAAACTTGCAATGTGCTTAAAAACTCCAATGTTCGCTCTTTAAAGGTAGGATTATAGATATTCATGAACTCTAGCAACCTGAATTGCCTCATCCAAATCTTCATGTCTTTTTTCTAATCTTAGTGTCTTCGTACAATTCTAGTCAAAGGTCCTTGAAGAAAAAATGGGACATTTTTATAGAGTAATGTACATTAGATGGTAGTTCCTGTGCAAAATTATGAACATAAAGTCTGTAGAGAACTTTGGAGCAGTGTTTTTCTTCTTACCCTTGGAGGAACCAGCTCTAAAAGCCATGATGAGAGTAAAAAATGAAGAAACTCAAAGAAAATGAAGAAAAACCTAGTCGTTATAGATAGAGCTGAAGATGTAAACCTAGGGTTTCAAAAAATCCTTGAAAACACGAGTATAACTTGCAAAAGTTTGGGGAAAATGGTGTAAAAAAAAGGTTTAAAAAGTAAAAACGAAAGAAATTTGAAGTAAAAAGGTCTGGAAATGGTCAAAATTGACCGAAAATACCAAAAAATCGTGGCTACCGACGTGAGAGCATAGACAAAATAAGAGAAAACAGTAAAATTTTAAGTTTTATATTTCTCAATTCATGCCTGTGAAGAAATATTCATGGGCATGGCACTAAACATTCATGGGCAGAAGAAATGTGACGCAAACCATGAACAAAGGCGTGAACGAGTCTGGTTATTAAGGTTCATATGTTTACGGTTGTGACAAAAATGTTTATGAGTATAAACCCCTGTGGTCATGGTTATCAACCATGATACAAACATTCATGGGCATGAAGCCCCAAAAAAACAATAATAATAAGTTTTAAAACAAAATTTTAAGGCTAAAAACTTCTACCTAAACAGATAAAATATATTTTTTTATGGAATTCAAACATATATCACATTATTAGAACAAATATATAATCAAAAGCATGACAAAATACTTAAGATTCATAGTGAAAGAAAATATGACACGTGAAGCAAATAAGCATAAAAAAGCATACAATTCATAATTAAAGCATTAAATATGTCAAATGTTAAGATCAAGCCCTAACTACTAGGTCAAAACAATAAAAGTGCATAATTCAATGCAATGTATGCTCTCATCAAGCATACCAAACTTCCTTTTTATAAAACAAAACATTTCATCACTGAAAAACTTAATGAAAATATCAATCAATTGGTTATTTGTATCAATAAATTCTAACAAAAAATCGTCATTTTGGACATGTTTTCTAAAAAAAGTGTTTAATGTTTATGTGTTTACTCTTAGAATATTGAATGAGATTTTTAGAAAGATTTATATCATTTGTATTATCACATTTTAATGGGAATGTGATCAATCACTTGGTTGTACTCCTTGAGTTATTTTTTCATCCTAATAACTTATGTGCAATAATCTACAACCACATATTTTGCTTCGGTAGTGGATAAGACAACCAAAATTTATTTCTTGCTACACCAAAAAACTAAACATTAACTAATAAAGTAATAAGTTTCGAAAGTATTTTTCCTATCTAGAAGACTATTGACATAGTTGGCGTGCGAAAAATTAATTATATGAAATGAAATGTTTGTAGGATACCATAAACCTAAGTGCATTATGCCATGAAGATATTTTAGAATCCTTTTACATCATTCAAATGTGATTCCTTAGGGCATGATTGAAATCTAGCACACAAACATACACTAAATATTATATTTGGTCTAGAAGCAGTAAGGTATAAAAAAATCTGATTATACCTGTATAGAACTTTTCATCTATAGCTTTACCTTTCTCATTTTTTTCCAACTTTGTTGATATGCTTATTGGAGTCTTGATACTCTTGCATCCTTCCATTCCAAACTTTTTCAATAACTCTTTGGTGTATTTAGATTGGTTGATGAAGATGTTATCTTTGTTTTGCTTGATTTGAAGACCAAGAAAGAATTTGAGCTCTCCCATCATACTCATTTGAAATTTTTTAGTCATACACTTAGTAAACTCTTGAGAAAATAATTTATTAGAAAACCCAATGATAATATCATCAACATAAATTTGAATAAGTAAAATGTCATGTCTGTGCTTCTTAATGAAAAAATGGTATCTATATGTCCCTTTGAATAACCATTTTCCAAAATAAATGTACTAAGTCTTCTATACCAAGCTCTTAGAGCTTATTTTAAACCATACAAGACTTTAGTGAGCTTAAAAATATGATTTGGCAATGCATGACTTTCAAAATCGAGAAAGTTGCTTAACATAAACTTTCTCCTCTATGAAACCTTTTAAAAATGGACTTTTAACATCCATTTAAAGCTTAAAATTCATTTGATATGCAATACTAAAACAATCTTAATGGCTTCTAATATTGGAACCGGAGCATGAGTCTCATCATAATCTATGCATTTTTTTAATTGAACTATTTGACAACCAATCTAGTCTTGTTTTTAGTGGTTTAATCTTGTTCATTTAACTTGTTCGTAAAGATCTATTTACTACCAATAATTGGGTAATCCTTATGTCTTGGAACTAAGATCCAAATATTATTTCTCACAAATTGGTTGAGTTTCTCTTGTATAGCAATCACCCAACTCTCATCACTAAAGAGCCTCTTCAATGGTCCTTGACTCAATTTGAGAGACAAAAGCAAAATTAGAATCTAAGAACTTAAAATGAGATCGAGTACTTACACCATTAGTGGAATCACCAATGATTTACTTCATGGAGTGTTTTCTTATAAACTTACACTCCTTTGTTAACTCTTGGGTGCTTTTCTCTTAAGCTTGAGCTAATTGTTCTTCTTGATGCTCTTTTTTTTATTGCTTCCTTTGATTATCATTATTATTTTTCTTTGAGATCTCACCATCCTTTTCATGATTAAGATTAAAATTTTTCATTAAACCTATGATATCATTAAGAACATTACCTTTTCCAAGATCAAGTTTACTAGATTCATAAAAAATAATATGTATAAACTCTTCTACAACTAATGATCTTTTATTAAAGACTATATAAGCTTTGCTAGTCATAGAGTATCATAAGAAGATACATTCATCAGATTTAGAGGCCAAATTTCTGAAGTTGTCATTGGTGTCCAATATAAGATACTTGCATTAAATATCTCTACGGTATGAGATCTTGAGTTTTCTTCCATTCCATAGCTCAAAAGATGTTTTATTTAAAATATACATTTTGAAAACATGATTAGAAATATGACACACGATATTAGTGGTTTCGACTCAAAAGTAGGTTAGTAAACCATACTTATTGATCATTGTTCTAGCCATCTTTGACAAAGTATTATTTTCCTTTCAACAGACTCATTTTGTTAAGGTGCTCTATAAGTAGAAAAATTATGTAAAATACCATAATCTAAACAATAGTTTTCAAAAAGCTCATTTTCAAATTTTTTATCATGATCAGTTCTTATTTTTGAAATAAAATAATATTTTTCATTTTGAATTCTTTTGGTAATGTTTTTAAATGATTCAAAAGCATCACTTTTATGAGTTAAGAAAATTACTTAAGTAAACTTATAGTAATCATCAACAATTATAAAAACATAGTATTTATCTCCTAAACCAGCAACTCTAGCAGGTCCAAAAAGATCTAGATGCAAAAGTTATAGAGGTCTAGAAATACTTACAACATTTTTAGGTTTGAAAGATATTTGTTTATTGTTTTTCCTTTTGGCAAGACCCATATGTCTTATCTTTGACAATTTTGACTTTGGGTAGCTCATCCACTATCTCTTCTTAGCTAAGATTTTGAATTAAGTTCATGCTTGCATATCCAAGCCTTCTATGTCATAACCAAAACTCGTCACTGATAGATATAAGACACCTAAAGGAAATGTTAGTTAACTTGTGTAAGTCAATTATATAAGTATTGTCATCTCTATCTCATTTGAATATCTCTTGAATACTTAGGGTGGTTACAATACAACCATTAGAGCTAAAGGTAACTTGATTTCTCTTATCACATAATTGACTCACACTTAAAATATTGCACTTTAAACTATTAACAAGTGAAACATCTTCAATAAAAAAATATTATTTAAATCAATTGAACCAATGTCAATTACCTTATCTTTAGCATTGTTTCTAAGGATTACTTTACTACCATCAATCTTTTTGATTTGGGTGAAAAAATTCATATCTCTGGTCATATGCCTTAAGCATCCACTATCTATTAGCCAAACATTTTTCTTCAATGTGGACCTGAGACACACATCATTAATGAAGTTGTCTTCAATAGTCATGAAGCACAAATTAGTCATCTCATCTTTTTCATCTTAAAGATATGTTGAGGACTCATCATCCCATGTAACTTTATGACCATTCTTTTCATTTTTCTTATTGGGTCTTTTTTGTACTTTTTGAGCTCAAGACATTCTGATTTGATGTGTCCCTTCTTCCCACACTCATAGTACTTGACTTCTTCCTTTCTCATGTTGGATGATAAGTTCATAGGAGTGAATCTTGAGGCTTGTTGTTTATAATTCTTGATTAAGTCATACTTGTTGGTGATCATTCTCTTGATTCTCCTTGAGAGTAAGGCTATTTATTCATTTCTCTCATTACTCATCTTCTCATCATTAAGAAGATCTTCGTTTTGAGGCATGAAAGTTGAAGCTTTAAGTGGTAGGGGCTTTCTTCTACCCTTTTCTCCTTCAAGCTCTTTGTCTTTTACTAGAGCCATCTCATGGGTAAGAAGCTTGCTAATAAGGACATCGATAAGAATTATGCTCAAATCTTCATTAGTTTCTTCAATACCTATAACCCTTTGGAATACTCTTTAGAATTTTGTTATTCACATTTTCCAAATTAAAATGCCTTCCAAGCTTCCTCATGACATTGATAATGGCAAAAAAATGATTGGTCATCTTGGCTATGGTCTTATTGGGCTTCATCTTGAAGAGTTTAAATTCGATGATAAGAAGTTGAATCTTCTTGGACTTCACTTGATTTATGCCATCATGGTAGTTCTCTAATGTCTTCTAAATGAAGTAGGTGATTAGATAATATTGAATTTTATCACACTCTTCAAGGGATAAAGTGTTTATTAGAATTATCATGACTTTCTTGTTTTGGTCATTTGCTCTCTTTTGAGGCTCCATCTAATCATATTTTGGGATGATTTCATCTTCGCCTTTAGCATTTTTTCTTGTTGGAGGTATCCACTCTATTTGAACAGTATCCCAAACATCTACTCCCTCACTATCAAGGTAAGTTTCCATCTTAAACTTCCAATTAGCATAATTTGCTTTACCAAAATAAGGTTTGAGGCTTTAGAATCCTTCATTGTTCATAATTTAATTTTTACTAGTGTTTGTTAGGCTTAAATGCTAGACTTAGCTCTAATACCAATTGTTTTCCAAACAATAACTAAGAATGAATGTTGAATTAGTTGGTAATTAAAATTTTTGCTAAAGTAAATACCAAAGAATTAATAGAGAGGAAAGAAAAGATATGAAAAATAAGATTTATAAATGTTTGGGTGCTAACAAACTTTATGTCATTTCTCTAATCACAATTGAATATTTTACTAACTAAAAGAGTTATTAATGGACTTTTACTTAGCTCACTCCCAACTCTGATATTTTACTCTTTTGACTAATACTTAATCTAGAAAACTTTTGTATTTTAATGGCTAACATAATAACTAAATTCTTGTATTTTAATGGCTCATACAAAAATTTTTACAAGTGTTTCACTCACAACCTAACTCACTCAATCTCACTATGAACAATTGATTATAAGAAACAACCAGAAAAACTCAACAAATCTGAATAAGAATGGTTTATAATATAAAATTGAATAAAGTAGTTAGAGATGTTTAATGCACAAGGCTTTATAAATATTAGATGATTGATAAAGTGAAATAAATGCAAAAATAGTCTTCAACAAGTTTTCCGTTCATGTTTGATAGTTTTATCTTTCTAGATTCATGGGTGTGACTGAAGCTTCATAGGAGTGAATGTTCTTGGCAAGCCGTAACTGAAGTAATGAATCTGGCTATGAATGGATCTAGAAGATTTTGTATGTTCTTTTACGAGTGTGACAATTTGTGTTTCACTGGTGTGACTATTTTCTTTAACGAGCATGAATAAGAGTTACAAGCGTGACCATGAACGTGAATAACTTCTAAATTTCACTCTTTGAATTTAATTGACTTAATTCAAATGTCTTTGTAGGTTTAAGGAATATTTAACTTGTCTAAATACTTAAAACACAAATATGATTAAATTTTCAATTGCTCAATTATTTGTTATCATTAAAATGACGAAAATAGCTTACAAGGTTCAACAAATTACATACTAATTTCTATGTTGTCATGATTCAATGGATTAGAGGAGAGAGAGAAAGGTAACTTCTTGATTTTATTTTAATTGAAAAAATCTATTTTTAAGAAAAAATAAAATCTTATTCTTTGCAATTTGAAGCATCTTATGTTCAACTTTATATAGATATATAAATATAGATATACATTATACAAATTCTTATTTTTAGAAATTATTTTTTCTTTCTAATTTCAATATTATGATTGTAGACTCTTTAGAATTCAAGATAAATTTAAAATATACTCTTTCCTAAATGTAGAAAAATATGCATCAGTATCCCATAGGACATAGATTAATTTTCTCTTTGTTCCAACTTTATATTATTTATATGATATAATAGGATATCTAATTATTGAATTTATATTTATCTAGTTAAACGAAAAATTATACGGGTATGAGTGGTAAATGAGTAATACTAATAAAGTTTGAACATATACGAGTAATAAAAGGATAATTATAGACAAGTTTGGATTGGACACCAATAGTTTAAAGTAAAACAAATTTTAGAATAGATATGATAAATTTCACAAGTAGTTTACCTATATCCATCCCAAATTTAAGCTTGTGTCCAAGAGCTTTGATTGCTTGATTTCTTGGTAGAATTTTTAATGATTAAAGTCAAAAAAATCGAGCTTTTACTTGGAACTAACAACCTAAGTAAAATTTTAACTTTGTTGAATCTGATTAGCTCTTAGCTTATGTTTTTCCATGACAGCTCGTGTGTTGGAAGTGAGACTGCTTATAATACTTTGAAAATTAAAGTTTGTTTGCCTTGTAGAGTGAGCTAGTCTACAATTTTCGTTGTAAGCTGTTGACTTTTGTGGAAGTGACAAAACAATGCAATTCTTAACCAGTCCTACAATCCCATAATTGTGATGGTTAAGAACACTGTGGATCAATCTTGTGTTATTGAGGAAACATTTAAAAAGCTTTAGGGACCGACTGAGAATATTGTTTAGAGAGATGGATATTTTGGAAGTGTCCTCTTATTTCTTTTTTCGAAATCAATACTGACGCTTCCTATCAACATGGTAGCTGCTTGGAAATAAGTGGGGATTTAATTCAAATCACATGGGGCATTGGGTAGCTGGATTTGTTGCAAAGCTTGGGTGTTGCTCCATTCAAATAACAGAGGCATGGGCTGTTTTGAGTATAACTCTTTTGATTATCCCATTCAAATAACAGAGTGTTCAGCTTGCTAGCACTAAAGTTTTTAGTTTGATTATGGTTTTGAGTGGGATAATCAAGTTGAGGTGTCTATGGTTCAAAGGGTTTATGCTCCGGATATTTAAAGTTGTCCCATTGTTGATCAGATTAGAATGTTGGCATTGTTTTTTTTTCAAATTTGTCATGTATGACATGAAGCAAATTATGCTACAGATTACTTGGCACATTTGGCCTATAAGTTTCCTATGGATACACAATTCTTGGATGAGTCTCCTCCTAAAAATTGATAGATGGTTGAATGTGTTTCTTACGTTATATATATATAACATAAAATTAATAGAAAGACTATATTATTGAGAAAAGAGATTATTGAGTTGGTTTTAAAAAAATATATAAATACAAGTGTGAATTTTACAAAGTGTCAAATGGTTTTATTATTTTACTTTTTATAATAATATTATATAAATATATATTGTAACCTTTTAAATTTTACAAATATATCAATTATATTTCTTAATTAAAAATGTGTTCAGTTTCTCTTTAACTATCAATTTTATTCAATTGATTTCTTTAGTAGTAAAATATGTTCATTTGATTATCAATTATAATCTAAGAGTTTATTTAGTTTAGTGGATTATGGTATTTGATAGTTGATAACTGATTATAAAAATTTATACGTATTTGGAAAAATATATTAGTTGTTGAATTTATTTGTTAAATGATCATTAAAGGTTTAATTTATTTTTAATATAACTTTTACTTCATAAGTAACATCTATAATAATTGAGAATATATTCTCTATGTTTATATATATTTTTTTCATAACATTATTACTAGTTTAATTATTATTATAATATTTCTATAATAAAAATAATTTATTGATTTAAAAAATAAGTGTTTTATATTTAATAAAATTTATAAGAGTAACATAATCCAAATAAAAAAATATAATTAATTCAGATATTAACTATTGAAAAAAAACGCTAAAATAAAATTTTTAGTTGGATATCAAAAAAACTATCAAATATCCCAAAAAAAACTAAACCAAACATCTTCTAATTTGGTTTTTATTATTAAAATATTTAACTTCTAATTAATCTAATTAATGATAGTTAAAAAATAAAGTCAATTAAAAAGTTTTTAATTAGTCAATTTCTATTTATGAAAATTTTAAATAGAATGAATAAAAAATATTTAATTAAATAAATTCATAATTGAAGGATCAAATTAATGTAAAATTAATAAATAAAGATATTCATTGTATAATTTAATTATACAAATTCCTAAATGTAATAATTTTAAGAAATATATGAAGTACGAAATATAATTTTAAGAACAACAGAACAAGTTGTAAAGGCAGAGGCAGGTGGCCTGTTTAAAGAATAAGAGAGAAAAACCAAGGAACTCAACTCTGCTTTCTCTGGGCGAATCTCAGTTTTCAGTTACCTCATCATCTTCTTCCCCACTCTAATTCTCAAATTTCGATTAACGTATTCTCTGAAGCAGACCCTCTCCTTTTCTCTTTAGGTAAATTTATCTCTCATTTACAACGGATTCTTTAATATTTTAGTATCTACTGGCTTCTGATTTCTATGATTGCCGTAATGTTCACGCTGACACTTCTTCCTTTTTTTTTCGCCAAAAAATAAAATTAATTCAGAGGGGAACAGGGCTCTGCTTTACGGATCAGAGGATCAGATCCAAATTCTCTTACGATCTGTTCTGTGTAGCAAAGAGAACCTTCATTTGTCGTTCTTAACCCGAAGCTAGAAGATGGGTATATTGTTTACTAAATTGTTCTCCTCACTTTTTGGCAATAAAGAGGCTAGGATCCTCGTCCTTGGCCTCGATAATGCTGGCAAAACTACGATTCTCTGTATGTATATATATGTTTTTTTGGTTAATTCTTTGTGGAACCTTTTAATTTAATTGTTCGCGATTCTGTGTATTGTGTTTGATGAATTTTGACCATCTTGGTTTTATGATTTCGGTTTATTGCAGATAGGCTTCAGATGGGTGAAGTTGTATCCACAATCCCAAGTTGGTATTCTTTCTTAGTTATTTTTGTTCGTTTGATTGGATGATGAAATAACTTTGTTGAATCTGATTAGCTTTGCTGTCGTAATCTCCATTCAGAATATGAGCTAGGATATGATATTCCTTACTTTCTTTCTTTTTCACTTCTTAGAGAAACTTTTAAACTTTTTTTTTTTTGGTATTATAAAGTAAATTTTGAAGTGTTATTCTGTTCAGAACTGCCAATTGATCCATTTGTTTTTTGGACAGCAATTGGTTTTAATGTCGAAACAGTGCAGTACAATAACATCAAATTTCAAGTATGGGATCTTGGTACGTCAATTGTTCCCCTTGATCTGTATTTCCTAATGGCATATAGTTAGAGTTACATGTCCTATAGGTGACTAACTATTCATAGATTAGTGCTGTAAAAATTTAAGAGTTCATGAAGCAATAATTTCTTTCTACTTCAGAGCATAAGCTTGATTTTTATTGTGTATTGATTTCTTCTTTGTGTCTGTAACTTAGACTTTTATGAGACAATATCCTGGGGGACTTGAGCAATGTGATCACTTTCATCTGAAATTAGAAATATTTCTGCTGTTGAAAGATTGCATGCCAAACAGAAGATCATGCCTTCATTAGTACTCAATTTTTCCAAATTTTAGTCATATAGATAATAATAATCTTGAGAAGAAAAATTCAAATGGAACAAGAAGGATTACATAGACAATTTACTCTTGGAATTGAAGGAACAAAGAAAGACTAGAAAAGAATCCTGTGAAAGCAACAAACCACGCTTGGGCTAGCTCAGCCCAAATGTCTGTCTTGTGTGTACTGTAATTTTTTGATATTCTGAGTAGCTTCTAGAATGTGTATGCATGTACTTGTGCATTCATTATGTTTTTATATGAAGTGGTTATGTCCATATAAAGTCCCTATAGATAGTTATTGTTATCACAATTTTTTTTTTTGATCCTATATGATTTCAGATTATTGGATGCTAATATTATTAGTCATAATTAACTAGAAAGGAGCATAATGATGTTTCTGATGCAATTTTTTAACATTTTCATAAACAAACCAAGACAAGACTACTTGTTTTTAGAAAAATCTAGAAGCTTTGGTGTTTTATGATAATGAACAAGTACTTCTCAAATAGGTGGTGATGTATATCGAGAGTTTGTCAATCGTTACCTTCCTTTGTTTTTAGTTTTAAATTAAGGCATTTCATCATTATCACTGTTGATATGAGGGTAGCAGGTGTCATGCCACTCCTATGGGATAAAAAAGTTAGTGTTTTAAAAAAATGCTTTGGATGAGATGGAATATGACTTAAAGAAATCTGAGGTTCAATGTTGTAGAAGAGGGTTTAGGGCTTCTGATTTGGTAAGGGATCTATGAAGTGCAATGCAGATTGACTGATTGTAAAAGAACTGGCTGAAATATTTGTATATGTTGAGTTTCTCGTGGATGGCTTAATGATCTGTTTCTAATCTAATCGGAAGGCATGGCAATATAAGTTAGTAAAGTGTTTGTGAAGAAGGAACAGAGATTGAGATGCTGCAGAAAAGAGTAAAGTGATGAATATTGAGTCATGCCTTCAATGATTGAAAAACATTTGTAATCTTGAATAGAATAAGTGGTTCAGTGCTTGTGACTTTTGTAGATTAGTTGAACGGTTTCCAGCTCCTCAAAAGCCTCCAAGTTAGTGAGCATTTTTTCCAGGTTTTTTCCATTGAGCACCAAAATCCAAAATTGCCCTACAGGTCAGGGCAATGGTTCACTGGTACAGAGTTCTAAAACATGCAGCCAATTAAGTTACTAACAAAATGACTATCTAGATTTCCAAGAAAACACAAAAGATATGCACTTATGCTTGTGACTCTGATTTTAGAGTTACCGTACCTCTTAGACAATGGATTCAAATAGAATCTTATTTCTTCTTTTACTAAGTACAAGCTGATTTTCAAACCCATATAATGCCTGCTATCAATATTGCATGATAAAATACCCATGTTACCAGGATATAAATTGCATAGGAAAGAATGTTTATATCTTTATTTTTTTCCTTATTATTTATCCTTCTTTCTTTGGCTGCATAAGCAATGGCTTAAAAACTCATGAGAACTTGAATAATAAGCAACAATGTAATTATAATAGTACGTAGTTGCTAATTCTAGTTATTGTTTAGCCTGAATTTGGAGCAGTATTTCATACAAAGCAAGTTTATAGTCAAGTTTATCTTTAACTCTGAGAAATAAAATTATCCTTTAATTTGGATTCTAGTACAAAATTTTTTAACTGTGTCATATCCACTAGATTGTGATAAGGGTGTCTTTCCCCATGAACCACATAATAAATGCCAACTTCCACCAGTTAAATGAGACAATTTTGAGGTCTAGTTGTATGAGAGTTGAAAAGTTCATCAATTTAACACATTTTTACCTCTCAATTTTTTCTGCTTATTCAGAAATAACTAGAGAATTGTGCTGGTTTAAGTGTATAATTTTAACCTTTATTATAAGAAATCAAAAGTTTTGTTAATTTCTTGTCCTGAGATTTTTTTTTTGTTCCTTTTTTTTTCTTTTTGGATACAGGTGGACAGACAAGTATCAGGTAACTTCATGACAGATTTATTTTGTTCGTCTAAAACTTCTTACAAATAAATCTTTATTACATTGTTAATGCTGCTTCTTTGCCTTGTGATATGCAGCATTATTACACTCTCTCTATCACTATATATTTTGTTCCTAAAACTGAAAAGCCAAAAACTTCCTTATGAATGAGGGAGTTGTATAATAGTTAGCATTCATTTTGGTTTTTTTGTTGACCATTAGCTTTTCTGTTATAAAATGTCTATTTGAGCTTCTGGCCTTAATTACTCTTGTAGGAACCCAACAAGCAACCTTTTCGTTTCCTTACTAATCATACTAGCAAATTGCTAAAAGGAGACTTTGTGAGTGATTGACAGGATTTATATTGTTCCAGTGCAAGAAATGAGAATGATTGTCATGTTCTAGATTTGTGCTCTGGGATTTGGGATTTCTGCCTCTTCATCTATGTTACTTTTGTTAGTTCATTATGATTGATATTCTTATAATGAAATAATTAATCTTTCTATTGGATTGCTTCTATTTATGCCACAGACCATATTGGAGATGTTACTTTCCTAATACTCAAGCCATTATATATGTTGTTGATTCAAGTGATACTGACAGGCTGGTGATTGCTAAAGATGAGTTTCATGCAATCCTTGAGGTACACTTGTCTCTGGTTTATGTTTATTAGTAACGTGATGACAAAGTTGGTGACTAATCTCTGCATATATTTAAATTTAAGGCTGGTGTTGGAGGCCGTAGATATTAAATTAGCAAGAATAATACAATTAGGCTTGTATTAGCTATATTGTTTTGGCTAATGAAGTATTTCAGACTCTCATCTATAATCATCACATTCTGCATATACTTATGAAGCACGGACACTCCAACTATATAGCGTGCCGAGTTTCCGATACTGACACTTACCGGACAATGACATGAAACATCCTGGATATGTTTTGTAATTTTCTAAAAATTAGAAACACATTTCTTTAAATTAAAAATATGTTTTTCCCTATTAAAAAATCTAAACATATGTGTGACACCAATCATTACTCAATATATTTGATTGTATTTCATTTTTATTTAATTTTATATAAAAATAATAACTTGTAATTGTATTTCTTGAATTTAATTATTTATGAATTTACCCCTATATTTTTAATATTTACATGTTTTCTCTACGTATTCGTATCCTATACTTTTTATAAATGTCATTTCGCAGTGTCTGTATCTGTATCCGTGTCCATGTCCGTGCCCATGTCTGTGCTACATAGGCATATACTAGTAAATTACCATGATATTCCTGGAGATGACAATCAATAAAACGTGGTGGAATTTTGGAGTTGGATATCATGGCACCAAGATCCCAAAATGTCTTAGCATTTAACCGACTCCTTGGGTTCTAAACCCCAATATGCATAATGAGGATCTTAAAATACTGGGTCATAGTATGTATTGTCAAAATTTATGATAGTGATACACAAATGTCATATAGAAACTTTTGATGCTCATAATGGATAATAAATACGAACAATGACAATGCTAGATAACTTCTTGCTGACATTTAATTGGGCTTTGAAAGAAAAGTTCTATTAATGATATCTCATGATATAAGTTTTCTCATGACATCTTGCTTTAGGAGCTTCTGACTTTTCTCCAGAAGTGATTGCGGTCAGTAGAACTGCTTTGACTGAGATTGAAATTTTTTTTGGGTTATAGATACTTTAGGGAATTTAGTGAAGTATGTTATATTTGCCTTTATGGCTCAATAACTAATATGAGATTTTGAAAACAGACAGGTTTAAAATTTAAAGTTTGAAAATTTTAAATGGGAAAGTAAATGTTCAAAACTTGGCCTTGGTCAAGGGCATAAATATAAAAAAGAAGATCAGGATTCTGAATGGATTTTAAAAGACTTATGGAGAATATAATTTCATTTTTTTCCTCGTTTTCCTTCACCTGTTCCCCCCACATGTTGAATATGATACTAATTCATCAAAGAGTGCATTCTCTCTCTAACTTGTTCTTTCTCTTTTGTGTATTAAATGATGTCATATTTTTCAAGTTTAATATACTATTTGAAGTCAAATTTAGTTTGCTTATGAAAAGGTTGTTGTGAAAATTGAAGTTTTAATTTTTTATTCTTTCTCAATTGAGATTTCAGACTCCACTGAGAAAACCTTTGTCCTGTATTTTTCAGCATTGTTGAAATTGACTCTTATGTTCTTGTCTTGTCTGTCCTTGCACTTTTAATGTATAAAACTTGGCATATTCGATATCAATGCCCATGTATCTTTTTGGTTCACTTGTTGATTCTAGTTAACAATTTTAAAAAAAAATTTTTTGGCAGGAGGAAGAGTTAAGAAGTGCTGTTGTTCTAATCTTTGCAAACAAACAGGTTCGTTTTGCACCTAGTTGTCTTTTCTTTAACAATTATGTAGAATGAAACAAATTTTGAGCACTAACTGTATTTGAACTTGAATGGGCTTCCTGATTGAATCTCAAGCCTTCATTGCTTGTAAAAATAATAGAAGAAATGAATTCTTATATGGGCTTCTTTTAGCAGTTTATCAGAGACAGTCCATACCTTGAACCAGTTTGAGCATTGGTTCAACAGGTCATTGTTTGATCCAGGAATGTGAAATACATATCATAGCTTCAAGTAGAAAGAAACTGTTTTTTTTTCCTGGCCAAAGGTGAGAGGGTAGATGAGCCTCCCAATGTTGTTTTGGTCCAATTTGACCCTTAGAGTTCCCTTTTTGGTGAAATCTGCACTCCCCCTCCCTCCCTCTTTTGTCATGCCATACATCCACTAACAGGAGAGTTTGTTAGGCCCACTTTTAATATAAAAAAACAGAAATAGCTCTCCCCTTTTGACCTTTGTCTGTGTTCTGTCCAATTTTTCCCCATCATGTTTCATTCTCTTTTAAGTGATGTTATTCTCCTCGGCATTTTGAAAGCTTGATCCTTGCAGTCTCATTCCTCTTCTACTGTTTTCTCCTTCCGCCCACAAACTCACTGATTTTTCCCATGTCATCCTTATTTTACCAATTTTCCGAAGATCTTTAAAAGATGAAGTACCAACAGCAACATCCATTGAAGCTTCAAACACTAACAAACTTCCTCAACTGCCATGAAGGTATGCTTTCACTTCCACCTGTCGTGACCAGTTGCTTTGTCCTTGCTACAACAAAGGATAAAGTTGCCTTATTAAAAATTCATACAAAGTAGAAGAAATGGAAAAGAATGTAACTTTGTTATTAATAGCACTCCTTGTAGAATTATGGCAATGCCTACCTTGGTAGGAGAAGTCATCTTCTTTGAAAGGATGGGTGGAGGGAGAGCTTTTGCATTAGAAATAGAACTTCTACCATCATTATGAGAGCCAATTGCAGGTGATCCTCTGCTATGAGATGATCTCATGCGGAAACCCATATATAGAGACAAAAGGCAATCTATGTAGCTTCCTATCTTAAGGAAGAAACCTAATAACAATTCCTTGCTGGATCTCTCTAATCCTCGCTCTCCCATTTATACACTTTCCTGAACTTGTCAACATGTTATCCCATTTGGTACCCGCCATTTTTATGTCTCCACTCACCCCATGTCTTTGCAAGAGCTCTGTGACTTGTATATATTTATCAGCCCACTTTTTCCCTCTTGTTGATTGGGTTGTGACGTACTGCCAGTGTTTTGACCAGTCTCTGAGTGATTGGTTCTTAAAGATGACCCAGATATATCGTACCAACCTTGGTATTTTCTATTAATGTTAAATTATTTGCTATAATATTTCAACTATGAGAGAGAACAGATTTAGCACAAATTTATCATCTTAAAAATGCTTAATAAAAAGGTGCAATTATATATAACATTATTAATTAGGCAGTCAAGTTAAAAATGGAAATTTGATCTTGTGGCATATATATGCTTTATGCTTATGTATTAAGCTGTGATTTTGTTTATATTTCAAAATATTTCATGTTATTTTTTAGCATAAGAACCTGCGAAAAGTGATCTTTATTTAAAATTATACTATTACCTAATATTTATTTATTTCTCAAATCGTAATATAATAATGAGTTATATTTCTTACCTTTAAATTGTGAATTTATTATTGGTATTTCTGGCTCTAAGTTGTTTCCATCCAATCTCATGTTGCCTAAGCAATATAGACTTCCTTGTAACCTGAGGAAGAAGCAACTTTCATTCCACTAGGCTAGTAGTATAATGTATGGAGTTTCATATGATGGATACTAAGCGGCAGCGGCAAATTGATCTCTCCTTCTCTTGCTTCTCTTTTGCCTTTTCAATAACCTTATCTATATCTTTCCCTCATCTTCATTATCCCCTAGCTCTGTAAATCAGCAACTCATTGGAAGATTTCTTTGTCATATATTGAACTGTTGCACTGTTGTTATTATCAGTATATGCAGAACCTTTTTTTGTTCTGTTTCTTTTGTTTCAATTTTTTTTTTTTTTAAAGAGAGAGATGATGGTAGGTGTTTGGGTTGATATAGGGAGATAAGAGAGGAGGGGTGGACGTGAAATGGAAATCTGTATTATGATTGTACTTGGTCTGAGAAGTACGGCTCTTAAAAGAGAACGAAGAATGAAGGAAAAAAAATGGAGAGAAGACACAACAGTCAAAATGAGAGAGTTAATTCTGTTTATTACTAGTAAAATTGGGCCCACAACACAAACACTCCTGTTAGTGGAGTTGATGGCAAGGTCAAAAAGGGGGCTCATTTGGCCATTTGGCCAAAGTCGAACTTTAAGGGTCCAATTGTACCAACAAAGACATTGGTTGCTCATCTGCCCTTTTATCCTAGTTCAGATGCCAAATTGTACCTTTGGAATTTTTTTATTATTTTTTAAAATGAAAGTTCTAATTTTAATTGCATTTTTCTTTTTTATAATGCTAAAATATAATAAGCTTGAAACTTCATTATGTATTAACGTTGTTTAAGTTTAGTATGTTAATGCTAAATTTTCAAAATTTTATCATAAACTTCTCTTCCAATTTTGTTATTTAAAGTAACATGCACAATACATTATTTTCCCTTTTAAATGAATGAATTTCTTCTTATTAAAGCTATGTGTTTTTTATATTGAAAAATATATGTCAAAAAAAATAAATTGACTAGTTAAGCATTAAATATTATGAAAAGTTTTGTTTTACAGTAATTAAAGAAGTGATATCAAAATAATGTAATTTCTCGTGTTTCGGTGGTAAATGTCGTTAATATCATTATGAGATTTTGTGTGCCATTCCTGATTTTATTATTTTGAAGTATGGAGCAAATTGGTTCAACTAGAGAGTTGCTGAGTTACATGAGTCGAAAAAACTAGCTGGGTCAATCGGTTTTCTCAAGTCAATATCTTGTATGGTCCTATTATATTCCTGAGTCAGTTTGGGCATTGGGTCATCAGTCCAGCTGGTTGGGCTGGTCCAGGTCTAATAACACTTTTTTTTAGCCTTAATGTCCTTACTCTAGTATGTCGTACATAGCTTTTGAAGCAATTTTTATCAATTTCTTTTTAAAAGTTCCTCTGTCTAAAGATGATTCTTTGGTTTATGCAGGATCTTCCAGGTGCACTTGATGATGCTGCAATTACTGAGTCTCTAGAATTGCACAAGATTAAGAATCGTCAATGGGCAATTTTTAAAACTTCCGCCATCAAAGGAGAAGGTCTCTTTGAGGGTTTGGACTGGTAAATTAAGAAAAATATAAATGATACAATATTTCACTTTGTTTTTTAAGATAAATAATTATAAGCTTGCCATGCAATTAGTATGCATATATGCTAGGTCTGTTCCTTGTCTAGTTTGGTTACAGGAGATCAAGAATATGTTTCTGAATCAAGCCTTGTTGTCTTTCCTTGTGTGGTTGAAATTACGGAATGAAAGTAAGACATAAAGAATGTTAAAAAGCTTTTATCAACTTATATCTCTTATTATGTAGCGCCTTGTTCTTTGAAAACAGAAATGACAATGAGTCTGCACTCCCCTAATTAGCATCTAACTGGTAATCAAATGTGGCTAACCATTCTTTAATTTCTAATATAGTAATATAGAAAGTATAGGAGTAATTTACCATTGAGTTAGATGCATGTCACGAGTTGAATGGCTATACCAATATATATTTATCATTGTTGGCTTAGAAGGATGAACTGGGAAGACACATACAAGATAATAGCAGTTATTTGTAGTATTTTGCGAACAGTAAAAAGCATGAAGCCCGAAGAACTTCAGCACCTGCAAAAAGGAAAAAAAAAAATATTTATAGCTTTCATTTTCTACTTTGTTGAGAATTATAAGATGCTAGAAAACAAAACTTAAGAGCCTTTGTATTCTCTTGTTTTGTTGTCTTTTGTGTAAAAGCCTAATTGTGAGAGCAATGTGTTATTGTAGGTTGAGTAATACACTCAAGTCTGGTGGTGCCTAATTCATTTAAGGAAAATTTGAGGGTTACTGCTATATGCTTGAGCCAGAATTAGAAGGGGGTTACAAGTTGCTATTCCTGGTTGCAGAAATTCTGTTAAAGTTTGCTGTTATTGGTTTTTGACCATAGCTGATTTTTCTCACTAATATACCTGTAAAATTTTCATCCAAGATGTGATCAATTAGTTCTTTTGCTTTGCAACATGACTTTATATTTTTTTTTAATTTTTTTTTTTTGAACTTTGTGTGTAGCTGTTTCAATTTTGTTATCTTTTCTGGACATACTATATATGGACAATAATGGCCTCGTTTTATTTATTTCATTACATTGATTTGCACCTTTAACATTTCCACTTTCCTTGGTAAATTAGTTGGAAGCCTTTAAGTAATAATGAGTAATAATAATGAACTTGCTTGTGTTCTTTTCATATTGTTGACAATTTCTAGTATGGAGTTCAAAATACAAAACAAAATCAATGAAGCTTGATTTCCTGCCTTTGTATACCACTTCGATTTATTTAGGGTCGTTGTCTTGAAATACTTTGTATTTTTTAATTTTTAAGAAATAAAAGAAAGAAAAGAATTAAAAAAAAAATGGTGCAGAAGTACGAAGACCAACAGCATCAAATTGGAGTCTGTAACTCGATACAATCAAACCCATCTTGCTAAATACACATAGTTCATTAGAACTACGTGAACAATCATCAACATAAATTAACCGTCAAACATAATTTACATTAAATAAAATGGTTTCACATTTAAATAATATTCTCAGACCCAATTCGGCTAAGGAACGAGTAAAATTAAAGAGTCACGAGTCAGAGTCCTAGAGGCGTAGGGGTCAAATCAGTTAGAAGAAAATTGATCAAAAAAATCATATTTAAATATGACAGATTTACATTAAATAAAATGGTTTCACATTTAAATCATATTCGTAAAAAACGTCAAAGAATTATTCACTAGTAATAATAAATTCTGCAAATTACAAAAATTCTTCCTTGAATTCTGTTCTGCATTTGTAATACAAAATTCTTCATATTAAAAGAATTCTTCAATGAATTATGCATTGGCAAAAAAAAAAAAAAGTTGTAACAGTATAGTGATGAAATGTAAAAATCTATATTGCGAGCATAAATTACTAAAATTATAATCGCCTTACTGCAGAAAATATCAAATATAAACCCAAACTCATATCTAATTAGAAAATAAATTTGACAAAATACAAATAATTGTTTGAGATTGAAAAAAGAATAGTAAAAAGGAAAAAAAAAACTTACACATGTATCAAGCTCAATCTGCCAAATCAAGCCAAAGATAAGTGAAATGGCTAAGGTGGGACTATGCCAAGCCCCCTCCACGCTTAAGTTTGAGTGCTGTATTCAGGGGCCAACGCAGGATGACATGTGGAGCATGTCAAATTTTAAATATGAATGACTACATGCAATCTTGGGGAAAAAAAAAGAAGAAGAAGAAGTTATATGTGAGATATTTCGTGATTTTTATAATTTTTTTTAAATTAATTTTTATTTTAATTCATGGCATTCTTTATTTTGATATAAATAAAAAATTGAAAAATAAAATACTAATATGAGAAAGCATAGACTAATGGCAGAGACAGGGAAATAAGAAAGTAGTCTTTAAAAAATTTGATGTAAAAAGTTAAATTAATGAAGGAATAAAAAGGTAACATAATAATTGATGTGTGTTGTGTGACTTGTAAGGTTAACAAACTCAAAAAATCACAAAACTAGCAAGCATGATAGGCCAAACAAAAAGCAAGCAGTGAGTTAAGTATTGTTCCTATGAAGATTGGGAGTGCAATTGTGCGAATGAGTGAATTAAGAGCAAGCAAACTAAGACACATGAAAATGATGCTAGTTGAAACTAAATTAAATTAAACTATACTCATTAATCCAACAATCACTCAACGAACAAACACAATATGATAAAGGTTGAGGTATTACTCTAATCCCACTATTGAATATGCTCATACAAGACTAACATTGCAACAATAACATATGATGGTAGCAGGATTATCTGAATTGAACCACTAGCTTTTGTTCCCTTCTAGTTTATTCTATACTAATAAGCATAAAATCAATCCCTTTTTGATGTATGTCTCTTTCAATTTCAGGTTCACAAAAGCTACTCTATAAATTAAAGGTCCCTCTCAATTAAACGTCTCTGTATAACTTTATGCAATTAACCCAATAATCTATGCATCAAGTTAATATTGAATCTCACATTAACTTGACTTTTCATTTTATCATTAAAGCTCAATCAATATACAACATAACAAAAACATGAAGCATATTAACAACATCCATAGACATCCAAGAATTGTATAAACATTACAAATATTATTAATAAGCAACATAAATCAAGTATTTAAATATTTCTAAGGGTTAAAGTCTCTCTCAACAAGGTTCGTAGCTATCCATGTTCAAATACAACATCAAATAAACAATAAAAAAATAATATAAAAATAGAGCAAGATAATGAGAGAAAAAAAAAATTTCAAAGTAAAAAAACTTTTAGCTCATATAGTCTTCAAGCTCCTTTGTGTAACCGAAAGTCTTCTTCCAAGCTCTTCCCCTTGCTCAAATGAAGCTCCTCTCTTGATAAATTTGATGAATTGAAGGGAGTGAAGTAGAGTTATTTCATAAAAAAGAATATAGTGAGGAGGAATGTAGTTAGGTGGTTCTCTCTCCAAAAAGGAAAAAATAGCTTCTAAACTCTCTTGAGGGCTCTAATCCCTATGTTGATGCCCTCGATTAATTTTAGAATTTTCATAGGTTCTAAAGAGAAATATTCTTGAATATTCCAAAGTCTCATGTTAGAAGGACGAAAAATCACTAATTTAGGAGATAGACAACCACATGGGTAGGGATATATACGTATTCCTACCCATATCCTCTACTGGACATTGAACCCAGAGAAACCCAATTATTGGTGGCTAACACGAGTAAGAACACACTCATGTTAGCACCAGTGTCCTCTGGAGTTTTTCTCTAATATTTTTGTCTTCTTTTGACCCATCTTTTGGGCTTGGACTTGAAATTTTGAGCAAAATTGATTCAAATATCTTCATTTTGGCTAAAAAAATTACTTTCTCAAACTCAATTCACTATAAATCTAACACAAAAATATAAGAAGTATATTTACCCTTAAAATAAACAAAAACACATAAATTGGTGTAAGTTGATAAGAAACATAATGCAAAATTAAGTGCTACCAACTATCCCAAATTTTTAGATTTTACTTGTCTTCGAGTAAAGAAAAAGAAAGTGAGCTTTTGAACAAAGATGAACATCACTATCCCTCTCAAAGAATAAATAAAATTTCATTCAATTAGCTTAACTTAGCATACAGTCATAAGTCCATAATCAACTCACTTCAATCCCTAAACTAAAGCCAAAGAGTAATCAAAAGTCTTAATATGAGTATGTGTAAGGCCAAAACCATTTGAATGTAAGTTTGAAAGCCAAAATACAATTTCCAAATCCTAAGGCAAAGCGAAACTCTATAAGGCTATATAAGCACTAATCACCATAAGCCTAACCGTTGCACCTATCCTAAGGCAAAGCAAAACACAAGTTATATTTTTTTTCTCTTGCCTTGCAGTTATATGGATGAAGCATATGATGCTTTGGCTGAATGCGTTCTTCCTATAGTAGCAACAACATCAAATCCTAATATCAGTCAATAAAGAAATCTTTTTTGCCCCTGCCTAAATTACATGCAGGCATATTGTAGGCTTGGCGATCCTCTTGGTGCTAGAAAGAGCATTGTAGCTTCTGAAGTTATGCAACACATAAAAAAATTATGGCCACAAAGAGCTTATTCATTTGATTCTCAAGTTAACCTTTAGATGTTGCTGCAATTCTTCCTATAGATGGATTTCCAACTTGATGTGATGAAGGTGAAACTTGTTCAATGTTAGATATTGGAATGTTTTGGTGCTTTATAGTACTAATTAATATCATTTATTTTAGGCTCTAGAGGAAGTCCATGCAAGAGGGGGAGGTGAGATGAAGTATTTGCCAATTTGTAATGTCACAAGATGAGAATCGTGGACTAGGATTCTGGTGGCATTGCAATGTTGTTTATTTGTCAATTTGCAATGTAATTGATTTAAATTTGAATAGTTTTAGGACTTGATAACATATTAGACATGATTTATTGAATGATATAACTTTGCTATTATTAATTGATCGAGTGTTAATATTTATTTCATGACTTGTTTTAAAAATATATATTTGTATTTCATCAAATTGAATTATAAAATTTAAAAAAAAAAACTTAAGAATTAGTGACAGAAATTTTATCGCTATTTAGCGATGGACAACTAATATGCCACTAACTGGATCGCAATAGAATTTTATGTCGCAAATTTCTGATAAATATTTTGTTGTCATCGTCAGCTGCTGCATTGATCGGTTTATTAGCTATTGCGACCACGTTTTAGTTAGAAAATATATGTCTTTAATTTCTTGCTAAATTTAGTGAAAGAATGCATTTTCATTGATACTAATTTTATGAGAATCAAATATATGATAGATTTAGTCCGTCGCTGAATTAGAATAGCAACAAATTTTTTAACTTTAGAGACAGATATTTTTTGTCACCATATGGTAATTTTCTTATAGTGTGAACAATATTTGTTGTATAGATAATTAGGAAAATACTTTTGCTACAATACACCTAGTGTGTATAGATGAACTTAAGTTTTTGCCTATCATAGTAGTTAATTTATTAACTTGCTACTTAGGTTAATATTAGGTAATTTACAATATAGTGGGAGCCACCGAACTCATTAAATTTGGGCTAATTGATTTGGATAAAACTAATGGATATTTGGATTAAAAATAAATGGATAAGCAGAATATGAATAGGAACAATTAATTTAAATTCACAATTAATTTAAAAATATATTCTCAAATAACGTAAAATCTAAAATCCACCGGCACCCAAGGGTGACATGCAATATTTTCATAATTGTTTTCCTTATGAAGTCTTATTTTTATGAACTTCTAATTTTGACTTTGTTGTCCCTAATACTAATATGATTATAAGCCTCTTAGAACATTTTGAACCTTAGAGCAAATTGTAGGGCTTATTTGTTAGCCTACTCGATGAACAGAGAGTTGGAGCCGCTAGCATGATTTGACAAAGGTAAGTTTATGAAAAAAATGTATAAATCAATTGAATTTTAACTTTATAAATATAAATATTTACCTGAACTGATTTCACAATAAGCTCATAACATTAAAAAACTTACACCTTCATTAAGAAAATTAAAAAAAAAATCATGAAAGAAAATTTGATCCTTCAATCAAAGAGATTAAAACATAAATAAAAATAATTTTTAAATGTAGAATAATACTTTAAGTTTATTCAAACAAAACGAAGAATAAAGAAATTAACAAGAATAAATGAGAAGAGTCAATATAACTGATAAGAGGATTGACATTGACCAAAACAATTTAAATAATAAATTTCCTTTTGTGAGAGAAATGATAAGTAAATCGATTTAAAATATTAATGTTAGTACATAAATACGCATAATGACTTATATCTATTTCTTATTATAGTTATAACTCATATCATTGTCAAATTACTAATTAATTACCAATTCATATATTGGTTCATACATTAAATTAACATTTTTTAAAAGCATTAAATTAACAATTTATTATCGTATACAAGTATAAATTTTACAATCCATAACATATTTATAAATTATAAAATAAAAAAATATTAATTAATTTCTATTTTTTATTTTTTATTTTTTTTCCAACACTTACTCCCAATTTTGATGTATCAATCTTATTAAAAATTATAATATGATGTAAAATTAAAAAAATAAAAAGTAACTAGTATTTTTAAAATAAGAATTAATTTTTTATATGGTTAAGAACTTAATCAATAAATGAATAAATGAAATATAATTTTAATTTTTTTAGTGAATTACCCCATAGTTTGGAATTAACAATGAAAGTTAAAAAAAAAAAAAAGGAGCTGCCTTAATTAACAAGTTATATATTAAATTATTGAGATTAATTAACCTATGTAGTATATAGTTAAAATTAAAAATAAATAATCTAATAGTTATATTAGGTATACAAGGTACCTAATATCATCCTCGTATATAATTGACTCTCAGACTTAGGTCCATTTAGTATTGAGTTTGTCAAAAACGCTTTTGAAAAAAAAAATTAAAATTTTTTGAGTTTTGAAAACTGTTTTTGGAGAGAAATAGGTAAATAGATATTTTTGTCAGAAGCAGATTTGAAAAAAACAGTTTATAAAAAATTTAAAAAATCAATCAATTAAATCAAAAAAATTATAAATCTGTTTTTTGAACATCTAACAGTAATCCCAAATACCCCCTTAGAATACGCTAACAATTGTATAGTATCTATTATACTCATAAACGATTGTTGGTGACTCTAAAAATCCGAGAGATAATGAAGAGGATATAAAAGAAGAGAAAATCTACCTAGGAATGTGAGACAACCTTGCTGAGGTTAGCGAATGTAATCTCTAATCCACGTGCCATTTTTGTTACAAAAAATAGAAAAAAAAATAGTGCAATTTGAAACATCTCCAACCAACTAGACATTAAAATAATGTCAAAATTGATATCAGGTACAATACTATATCATATTTAGCGTGACATTGTACCAATGTCATTTCAATTTAAAAAAAATGGATTCAAAGCTTGAAAGTTGAAGAAAGAGAAGAAGAATAGAAGATGAATAAGAGTAAGTTTATGGGCCAAAACTATTTTGCCATTTTTTTAGTTAAAGATTTTTATTATATTTGAATAAATTTATTTTATAAACATATATGAATAAATAATTTTTATTCACATATTTTAATAATTTTTTTAATTAGTAAATTGATATTTAATTAATATTAAAGCATGTTTAATTGAATAAAATTAATCACATTTTACAATTATTGCAGGACCAATACGATTTCTGAAAAAAAAAAATGTTACACTATATAATAATTGCATGTATTATCATGCACAATATAATAATTGAGGATGAGTGTAATATAAACGCACCAATTAATGAAATAATGAATTCTCACGATCGTACAGTTGAAATAACAGTAAATGAAAATACTCAGTTTCAACAATTTTTTTAACTCGGCATAGATATATTAAAAATAAAGATGTTCACATTATGCTCCGTAATGTATTAATAGAGTATTTGTGAGAACAAAATATTAATTCAGATGATTGAATCAATAGTAATATTATTTTGCTATTGTAATATTGTATTAGTAATTATCCAATGTTAAATTTTTTATTGCATTTTTAATAAATCAGTATTTTACTTAATATTTTTTAATGAACAGATTTTTATGATATGTGATATTAAAATAAATTTTTATTTTTATAATATTATTAAATAATAAAATTTATAATGTTGGATGAATCTGTAAAAAAAATATTTATTTTGTAAAATAATTAAATAATATGAAGGTAATAAAAATATAAAATAAAGTATGTATATATATATATATATAATATTATTTTTTGTATAAAAATAGTGTAATAGATTGAAGATAAATTTATTGTAATTATATTATTTTAATATAAAAATTATACCATTTTAGTGTTTTGGATTAGAGATAGTGTAAGTGACAGTAGAGAGCATGTGAGTGATTGGCCTCTCACTGCCCATGGGGTAACACCAAAGTATTTAGATCACCTACTTGTCATTAGGAGATTAATTAAAAAAATGAACCAAATTGAATTTTATTTGATTTAGTTTATTCAATTTTCAATTTAATCGGTTTGATGGAAGATAATAACTACAGTTTGGTTCAATTAATATAAAAAATGATTAAACTAAACCTATATATATATATATATATATATATTAGTGATTGATTAAAAGTTTTAGATTAGTTGTTAAAATCATGAATTATAGCAATTTATTTTAATTTATGTTAATTGATTTTAATTTGCGATAATCATTTAAGATATATATCCCGGCGCATGTTATTTAATTAATCAGGAAGTTTAATAACTATTAATGTTCCAAAATCCTATTAGTTAAAACTGATAGAATCTTAATCCTAATAGGAGTGTGATTGATGAAATCCACTTGTAAAAAGGAATCAAATTCTACTTAGGAATTGGTCCTCTCTCTACCCCATAATTAAATAGCCATGTTTCTCCATTAAAATATAACCATGAAACTCTAAAAGGTCAAAAGAGAGAAATTAGTTTTTAGAATTTTCTCATAAAGTCAATTGATTTGAACTAATTTCCGCATAACAATTCATTATAGAATTAGGTATGCCGATTGATTAATTATAATTGTTGTGAGTATTATATTGATCTAAAAGATTCTAGGCAATTATGTCATGCAATATTATGTTTTGATTTGCATAAGAAAGATTTTTATGCTTACAAATTATTAAAGTTATGATAGTTGATTCTGATTCTGATAATTATGTTAGTTGATGACGTTATGAGATATTGTGATTTATTCTAATTATGTTAGTTGATTTTAATTTATGGTAGTGGATAAAATTATTTTAATTTATGATTAATTATAAATTTATGATAAATAATTTTAATTTATGGTAATTGATAAAATTATGGTAATTAATTTTAATTTATGATAATTATATATGGTAGTTGATAAAATCATAGCTTATGGTAATTTATTTTAAATGTTATTTGATTTTAATGGTAATTTATAAAACTATAATAATTGATTTTTTTATGGTAATTTATAAAGTTTGGGTAATCGATTTATTTTTTTATAATTCATAAAATTATAGTAATTAATTAATAATTTATAGATCTGACTAAAGCAAACCGAACAATGATATTTCAGATCGAATGTCTCTAAATATACTTTAGTTTGTTGTATTTTCACAACTTTGTTTCAATTTAAAACCAAATCGACTGAATAAATACCCCATTTGTCACTAATTTTCTCACATTTTCAAATAAATAGTAGCCATAGGATAATGGAATCAAAGAAAATAACAATGAAAATTAACCACAAAAACAAATGGAACACAACCCTTTTTTGCCACGGTTTGAAGAATCCAATTTTTCATGGAAAACGGCATAAGGGAATTGTATTTTCATAGCCTCATAGGCCACTGTACTAACCGCACTGTGACACTATCCAACATTTCTGCTTCAAAACATGTTCCACACATTTTGTTAGTCTAAGTACAACGTTTTCAAGCAAACTCCAACCTAAATTTATTTAATTTAATTGATTAATTTATTTAATTTTTTATAAATTATTTTTTTAAATATATTTTTTAAAAAATATCTATTTATATATTTATATTTAATAACAGTTTTTAAAATTTAAAAAAATAAAAAAAATTCTTTAAAATACTTTTGACAAACCTACCCTACTCTTCGTAAAAAAAAAAACACAACAGAAGACTGATGTACAAATTAGATTACCAAGGGTTGGCTAACCAAGCCCTTGACAATTCCAAGGAATTTATGGTTAGCCATTAGTCTACGTTGTCGGCTAGATTTTATATTTCTGTCCCTAAATTTTCTTTTTCTTTTGAAAAAACAAAAAAACTCTCCATCACATGTAATATCTGCTTTGGAGTTTTTTAATTATTGTTCTAATAAAATAGATTCTTATTCTCACATAATAATAATAATAATAATAATATTATTATTATTATAGTGCAAAAAATTTAATTAATTTGATGTTCTCATATATCTTTGCACAAGCCATGTGATTACTGTTGCTTTATATATAAAAAATATTGAAATAATAATATCTTTTCCAAAAAAAAATTAGAAATTATTGTTTTATTGAGAAGAACAACGAGGTGGTGTTCTTTGAATTTTTCGATTATCGATGTTCGCTGCCAAGTAGTCAACTACCCCATTACTTCTGAATTTTTTTATACAATAATATCATATCAATAAGATTATTCAATTATAGAGTTTCACACAAAACAATGCATGCATTATAACTTATATATATATATATATATATATATATATTTGGAAAGCTAATATATAAGACAAAATTTACAAATTCAAAATCAAATAGCACTTTAAGATTAAATTTGGTTGAATTAGAATTTTATATTAGTGGATAAATTATTCCATTGTCATATATTGACTAGATTATTAAAAATCAATTATAACTTGACACGGTACATTTTGTTAAAAATTAGTAAAAGATATAAATTTTCGTATAAAGACAAATCAAATTGCATTTCAATATTAGATTTGGCTCAATTAAGCCTCATAATTTACTTGGTGGACAAATTAATTCATTGTCGTTCATATCTTTCCTCTCCTAACACATATCAAACCGCTAAAATATTAATTTATACATTTTTTTTCTACCCATCTCTTTTTCTTCTTCCCTTTTACCTTTCTCCTTTCTTCTCCCCTTCCTCTCTCTCTTTCTCCATTTATGCCACTATCATTCTTCTTCCCTTTTACCTCTTTCATTGTTTATAATTAAGGTCAAAATCAACTCAATTATAAACCCAAAACATATAACCATACTTCTCAAAATTTAGAAAAAGTGAATTAATCACTAATTTATTTCATAATCATTTTAAATAAAAAAAATAAACATAAAATTCAAAATCACTGACAAGATTCTACATACTATATCCCTTATTGTTGAGGAAATATGTAGAACCTTCTTTTCTTTTTCTTTAATATTTTTTATTTAACTTAAACATCCTTGTTTCCAAAACTTCTTTAACTAAAGATTATTGAACATATAAATTCAAGTGTTTGAAGAATTTAATTTTGAAGTAAAAGAGTTAAAAAAATATTTTTTTTCCTTTTTTGCATTGAGACTCTTATGTATGACAAGTGTTGTCATATTTTGATTTATTAACAATTATTTGACCAATAGGCTATTAAGTCAATGATTTATTAAATTATGTTTGTATTATTTATTCTCTTCATCTGATATTTCTTGTGGAAAAACCAAGTGAATAAAATTTCTTATATATATGATTATGGAGGCTACGCAAGTCTGAAATTCAGAAAAGTAGTAGTGAATTCTGGCGGCAGTTATATTATTACATTATGGTCTTTGGTCTTGTTCAAGCATTGGAATGTCAACTATTTTAATTTCTCCGTTTCTTTCATAACCCAAGTAAAATAAAAATACTACTAAGAAAACAACAAAAACAACTAGTCCCCTCCATACCTAGCAATTCTCTATCCCATAGACCAAGGCAAGATTGAATATTGAGGGAACGAAGATGAAATATACTATTTTATAATTGACGGTATAGATTTTAATAAATATTTAATCAATTAATATGAAAATACATCTAATTAAAATAAATAACATATTTTTTTAATAGAAAAATGTAATCAATTTAAAATAAATAAAAATGATACTTGGTAACCCAATTTTACAGTTGACACATAGCAGAGAACGATTTAAATATCGCTCTCTAGCGCTCGCTCTCTCTCACACCTCTTCGATCTCAAGCCTATAACTTGCTCTATCTCTCGGAGAACTACTAAATGAAGTATTATTTCCACCGCATTCTTTGTTAAAGAGGTACTCTAAAAGCAATCAACTTAGGACACTATTTGTATACATTTTATTATAAATAAAGGCATTATATATTATTTAGTGTTCATTTAATTATAAATTTGGTATAATATATTAAATTGTTTAATGACACCCTTGGTATGTAACACTGCATGAAGGAAATCATAATGTGATTTTCATAATGTGTAATTATGTTTATACCAAAATTATTCATAGTCATAGCATTAATAATACAATATATTGTTAATGCAAACAGACCACCATATGTTATATTTTTTGATAGGTCAAGCAGTGAATCTCATAAGCTTTAGACATGAGATGTTTAGAGTTAATATGTAGATGCTTGCTAGAATAGTCAAGTTTATTGGATGACCTAACCATAAGACAATCACATAGATATATATTCAATATCAGTAATAGTCTCAACATAACAATTGTGCAAGTATCCTTAAATTAGAAATACTCAAGACTATCGTGGATACTGAATGTTGTACTTTGACTTTATTTTTTATTGTCTATCAGAGATCGTTCATAGAGTAGAGATTGGATATGATATGAAGTATTCAAAAGTATTTAAGTGATCAATAAATGATTTATCACTCATGATAGAAGAAAAATATACTTATGGTCTCTTGCAACAAATCATTACTCAAAAATACTTGGCCAATATGGACATGTCTTGAGAAGGATCTTCAAGTAAATATCTAATGGAGTAATGGATTTCAGAGACAATAACTAATATGATTTGGACTTAATGTGACGTAATTAGTCTAGTGGGAGTTAAAACAAAATACATGTTTTGAACGAAATGAGATATAGTATGGTAAAAGGATAAATTACATGATAATTATATATGGAAAAGTTAAAAGTCAAACCACTGGTTTTCTAGTTAATTGGACAGTCATGATGTGTTGCTAGACATCATTCGTGATCTGCTTAATTATGAAAAATTGATTAAAGATCAATGACGGGCGTAAAGAGTTTGACTAATAGAATTCTAATTGGATTAAAATTTCTCCTAGGACTTGAGCTACTAATATAATAAAAAAAAACCTATTAGGTCACATGCATAGAGAGAATGAAAGTAATATAAAATAGGTTTTGGATTGGAACCAAGTATGAGAGAAAGAGAATTCAGACATTTATTTAAGTTATAAATGAGCCTAGTCCAATTAGAATTGGATATATTGACTTTGGTCAACATGTGTCGTTTATTCTAAGGAAAGGGCCTACTGGGGTTTTTTCCTTTTCCAACCCTAATTATTTTTAAATGGTATAAATAGCTTCTTAAAAATTGATTTTTCTGCAACTCCTATATAGAAAGAAAAATAGTTTTTCTCTCGCTTAGCACTTTAATGGTTTTCGCTGCCCATCTCCATCAAAAAGTTAGTAGTTTAGACTTTTTTTTGCATGGATACTACTAAAGTCAATCTTAGCTTTGAATTATTATAGTCCGTGATAAACAAACAAAAAGGAAAGCTCACAAATAAGATACAATTAAAGTTGCAAAATCAAATGTAATCATTCCTTTTGTGGATAGGTAGAAAATTCCAATTTTAAAATATACAAACCAATAATTGGGTTTTAATTTTTATTTTCCACTACCTTTTGATATATGAGATGCATGTTAAAACCCAATATCATCTATTGGCTATAACTTCTCTATGTCACAAAAAACTACAACGGTTGTATGTCTTGGCCAAGATGGAGGAAGAATCAAATGAGTGCTTTGGGCACATTACATCACCTCTCTTGTCGTCCTCTATACCCATTACAAGTTGGGTCTCACCGCTAAGCTCACGAACATTGCCCAGACCACTCTGAAATTCTCAATCTTTCTTGCAAAATTTTCGTTCTTCTATTTGATATTGAAAGACCTAAAAACCAAATCACACAAAATAAACCTTTTATTCGTCAATAGAACTAATATTTCTTTGTTAATTTGGTTTATGTTGGCCAATTTGGTTAGTTTTTTGTTGTTTCAATTGACTTTTTAGGGTAAAGGAAAGAAAAATAAGATGAGGAAAAGGCAAAGCATATCTTCTATTATTTGCTAAATTTTGGGGTCTTGAATTCCTATTGGGTTTTTAAAAGCTTTATTCCTAAAAATCCAAACCTTTTTATTTTTAACTTTATGTCTTTTTTGCCTGCACTTGTCTTTCCACCAACAATGCCATTAACATATACTTTATTGACAACTACCATAGAAATCCTCAATGCTTTGCTCAATAACCCTTTTAAAATTTAGCCAATTATACATAATTCTTCATCTTTATCTCAAACTCTAGCATCTACAATCTCATCTTATTCTTTAAAGATTTAAGAGCTGACACCTAAATTCGAGCTCTCAGATGATGACAATGATAGAAATAATGAGATAGTTTTTTATTCTTGTAGAGATGATGATGTTGTTGCAAGCAATTGTGGAGGGAGTCATTAGTTCCTAAATTTCACTATTTTAAAATGCAGTAGAAATAAGGGGAGGAGAAGAAGAGAGCAAAGATAAAGAGAAATGGTGGGACTAAAAGTTACACGTGTTATTTTTTTAATTGGAAGGCAAAAATTCATTCATTAATAAATGTTAAGGGTGAATGGTTAATAAAAGAGATGGATCAATTTGTTCCAAAATAGAACCATAGGGGTTCAATTTAGCCAACTTTCACCTTGGAGTGTTATTTGATTTTGGGTTATACCATAAGGTGTAATTTGCACCTTTTAAACCATCACCCCAATTCTTTTAGGAGCATTCAAGTTTATAAGTTAACATATCTTAATTTATGAGAGAAATTCTTTCAAAATATTATTGAAAAAGAAAATCATATTGATTCTAGAGTCTAGTTGATTAAAGCAACCATATTGATCAAAATTTCTTTCATCAAGCTGTTGAACCTTGAGAGTTGTTTCCAAAATTTTGATGATAATAAATAATTGAGCAAATAAGGAATTTAACCATACTTTGTGTTTTAAGTGATTAAAAAGGTTAAATATTTATTGAATCATCAAAGTCAAAGTGATCAGGTAAATTAAAGTTAATATTTGTTAAAAGAAAGTTGTTCATCCCATGAAGCATAATGTCACAACTGTAAAGAAGTTGAAGTGCCAAAAAATTTAAAAATTCAATTCAGTAATGGTAAAGACAGTTGCTAAAGCCCATGACTAGTATATCATGCACGTGAAGGTCGAGTGCAAGAAGTTCAAAAGGTCAAAATCATTCATGGCTTGTTTCACGGCATCATTAATGATTTGTAGGAAACCTTTCATGCTCGTGAATACATATTTACACCCGTGAATGTCGTGATCCATAATTTTCAATTTTGAAGAGTAAGCAAGTCACACCCATGAAGATATAGAAATGTGACCGTTGCAACACGCTCCAAAGTGATTGAATGACTAGTTTTTGAATTAATACATCCCTAACGACTAGATTTTGAATGAACTCTATAAATAACTCATGAAAAAGAGTATTTTGGTACAACAAGGTAGAACATCAATTGGTACAACAAGAGCTTCAATACATTGAGAAATCATTTATAAAACATCTTTAAGAGTTTATGCATCAATTCTTTGTATTATTTCAACTTATTCTCTTTTTGATTTTGTAAAGCTCAAGTGATCTTGAGTTTGAGTATTTTATTATATCAAACATTTAATCAAAAGAGTATTTTGGAATTAAAATACTTGTAAAGGTTTTTGTTTGAGCCATAAAATATAAGGAATGGATTTTTGTGTTAGCCATTTAAAACACAAGAAAATTTCAGTTCGATGTGATTCGAAAATGAAACACCTATTTTGAAATGAGCTAACAAAACTCGAGTGTATCTTGTTGAATGAGATAGTAAAAATACCTTATCTCAATTAGGAAAAAAAGTAGGATTTGTTAACACCCGAACCTCTATAAATCATGTGTTCAATCTTTCTTCCCTTAATTTATATTTTGATTATCTGCCTTTGTGAGAAATTTTTTATTATCCACCAAATCATTTCCCCCTTCTTGGTGATTGTTAAGGCAACAATCGGTATATAAGCCAAGTCTAGTATCAAGGACTAATTAGCACTAGTAAAGATCAA
The DNA here is from genome assembly GCA_023653625.1 of Triadica sebifera. Classification (NCBI taxonomy): domain Eukaryota; kingdom Viridiplantae; phylum Streptophyta; class Magnoliopsida; order Malpighiales; family Euphorbiaceae; genus Triadica; species Triadica sebifera. Next base: position 2,909,770 of record CM042910.1, read on the forward strand.
GTAATGGCCAACGAAAGATTTTAAAATCTTAAATCTTATTTTGATGATTCTAACGATGCTCATTGGAAGTTTAGGATGAAGACATATCTTAATAGTGAGAGGATCGATGTTTGAGATAATTTGCAAAAAAATGGACACCACTGATCAAGAAAGGAGCGGATGGTGAAGAAGAACTCATCCCAATAGATGACTCGATGGAGCCATAAAAAAAAACAAATGGTAAAAACAAAAGAGCAATGACGATTCTTGCAAGCTCTCTATTCATTGAAGAGTATGGTAGAATTCAACACTGTCTCACCGCATATAGCTTATGGAATACATTAGAGAATTACCACAAAGGAGCCAATCAAGTAAAATTTAAAAAGATTTAACTCCTTATGTTAGAGTTTGAACTCTTAAAAATGAAACCCAATAAGCCCATTACCGATATGACAACTTATCTTCTTGCCATCATCAATGGCATACGAAAACTCAGAAGACATATGAGCTTAGAAGATGTCAATAACAAGATCCTAAGAAGTCTTCCAATTAAGGACTGCAGTCTAAAAGTCTCCGATATAGAAGAAGCCAATGAGGATATAAGCATCATTCCTACTGATGTGTTTATTGATAAACATATAATATATAAGATGGTTGTAAAAAGAGATTGAGAACTTGAAGTAAAACATGAGAAGAAAAAATCTCTCTAACTCAAAACCTCAACATCCAAATCTCAAAAAGTAACTCAAATGATGAAGAGAATAGTGAAGATGAAGATGAACAGATCGCATATTCACGAGAAAAATAAAAAGGATGATCGATAAGAAGTTTGACAACTCTCTGAACTTCAAGAAAAAAGCTTCAAAACACTTTTTAAATGACTCATCATAAAAGAACATAGATGAGGTAAAGTGTTATGAATGTGGAAAGAAATGACACATCAAACCAAATTGTAAAACGCTCAAAAAGCACAAAAAAGTCCCATAAGGAAGCTACATGGGATAATGATAGCTCTTGAAGTGAAAATGAGGACAATGAAGAAAGGTGGCCAACTTGTGCTTTATGGCTTTAGAATATCACTTTACAGATGAGGTATGTCTTTCTTGCTTTCACTTTTGTGATGATATTGATAATGTTAATGATGATGATGATGAACATAGCATTATAGAAGTTTTGAACCTTGAATTAGAAAAATATAAAATTTAAATTAAATTTCATAAGAATGATAATTCTAAGTTAAAAATAAATTTAGAATTTTTGCAAAAAGAAAATTAGGAACTTAAAACTTCTAATGACACTCTTAAAAAATTATTAGATAAAATTTCTTTAAAACCCTCAACTAAGTATATATTTACAGAAAATAATATTTTAAAAAAGAAATTGAGGAACTTAGAAATTCTATTTTGAAATTTTACAAAAGAAAGGAAAACTTAGCTACTCTTATTGTTTCACAAAGACCTCTCTTAGTAAGACATGAACTAGGTTTTAATAGAGCATCAATATCATTTACACCTAGTTTTATATTTGTTAAATCAAGTACACTACAAACATTTTCTATTGAGGTAATAACTTCACAAGCTAAACACAAGGCACACACATAAGGCCTTCTATTCAAAGAAAGAATATTAGAAAGTCATATGGCTCTAGAGGTAAATCTTAAAAATCCAATCTCGTTTTTATGTATAAAAGACATGCACCTTAGAACTCACATACTATACATGCATGCTCATTTTCATACATATCATTCACCTTTAAAATTAGTAAGACCTAAACCTCATGCAATATGCTAAAAACTTCTTAAAACTAAACAATGTCATTATTGCATGAAATATTGTCATATTAATTTATATTGTCTGATAAGGATGGAACATTGGAAACCTTCCAACACTAACCCCTTAGAACCCAAGCAAGTTTGGGTACCTAAAAACAAAATGTACTTACAAATGTGTCTAAAATCCACAATAAAAGAAAATGTATGGTTTGTCAACAATGGATGCTCAAGATATATAACTGGCAATATAAACCTATTTACCAAAATCAAACAAATTTATGGTGGTAAAGTTACTTTTGGAAATAATGCTAAGGGTAAGGTAATTGACATTGGTTCTATTGGCTTAAGTGGTATTTCATTAATTGAGGATGTGTTGTTTGTTGATGGTTTAAAGCATAATCTTTTAAGTGTTAGTCAGTTATGTGATAAAGAAAACCAAGTTACCTTTAATTCTAATAGATGTCTCATAACCACCATAAATGACCAATAGATATTCAAATGAGAAATATAAGAAAATACTTACATAATTGATTTACACAAGTTATCTAACATTTTCTCTAAGTGTCTTATATCTATTATCTTTGAATCTTGGCTATGGCATAAAAGGTTTGGACATGCAAGCGTTTAAATTAATTCAAAGCATTAATAGAAAAAAGCTAGTAGATGGACTACCAAAAGTTAGATTCATCAAAGACAAAACATGTGAAACATGTCAAAGAGGAAAATAACACAATATATCTTTCAATTCAAATAATTTGGTAAGTACATCTAGACTTTTACAACTTTTGCTTATGGATTTATTTGGTCCTCATAGAACTGCTAGTTTAGGAGGTAAATATTATGCACTTATAATTATTAATGATTACTCAAGGTTTACATGGGCAATGTTTTTAGCTCAAAAGAATGAAGCTTATAATTCTTTCAAAAACTTTGCTAAGAATATCCAAAATGAAAAAGGTTATTGTATTTAAAAAATAAGAAATGATCATGACACAAAATTTGAAAATGAACTCTTTTCAAACTTCTGCTTAAAAAATGGTATTTCACATGATTTTATGACTCTAAGAACACCTTAACAAAATGAGATTGTTGAAAATAAAAATAGAACTCTAATTGAAATGACTAGCACAATGCTTAATAAATATAGTTTATCAACCTATTTTTGGACAGAAGCCACTAATATCATTTGCTATATTTCAAATCGAGTTTTCAAAATATCTATTTTGGATACAACTTCTTATGAGCTATGGAATGGAAGAAAAACCAAAATTTTATACCTTAAATTATTTGGATGCAAATGGTTTATATGAAACACTAAGGACAACCTTAAAAATTTTGCTTCAAAATTTGATAAATGCATCTTTTTAGGATATTCTTCAATTAGCAAGGCATATAGGATTTTTAATAATAGAACATTAGTTGTAGAAGAATTTATGCATGTTAATTTCGATTAAACGAGTAAACTTGATCTTGGAAAAGGTAGTTCTCTTAATGATGTTGCAGGTGAAATAGAAAAGTTCAATCTTGATCGTGAGAAAATTGGTGAATCCTCTAAAAAATATGAAGAAATGATCAAGAAGAACAACAATTAGAGGAACCTATGCATACCCAAGAGCTTCCAAGGGAATGGAAATTTGTAAGAAACCACCTTAAGGAGTAAATCATTAGTGATTCCACCAAAGGTGTAAGTACTCGTTCTAAACTTTTAGATACTAATATTGTCTTTGTTTCTCAAATTGAGTCAAGGAATATTTATGAGTCTCTTAATGATGAAAGTTGGGTGATTGTTATGCAAGAGGAACTCGACCAATTTGAAAGAAATAAAGTTTAGACTTTAGTTCAAAGACCTAAGGATTATCCTGTAATTAGTAGTAAATGGGTCTTTAGAAATAAATTTAATGAGCAAGGTCAAATAACTAGGAATAAAGGTAGATTTGTTTCCAAAGGGTATAGCCAAGAGGAAGTTATAGATTATGACCAAATATTTGCTCCAGTTGCAAGATTAGAAGCAATTATAATTGTTTTAGCATGCATGTCATATGAATTTTAAACTATTTCAAATTAATGTTAAAAGTACATTTAAAAGCATATGTTGAATAACCACATATTTTTGAAAGCCATGAATTTCGAAATCATGTTTTTAAACTCACTAAAGTTTTATATGATTTAAAATAAGCACTTAGGGGTATGAAATGCTTAGTGCATTTCTTTTAGAAAATGATTTTTTAAAAGGACATGTAGATATGACTATTTATTAAAAGGCATAAGCATAATACTTTAATTGTTCAAATTTATATTGATAATATTATTTTTGGGGCTATTAATGAAGTATTTTTTCAAGAGTTTACTAAGTGCATGACTAAAGAATTTAAAATGAGCATAATGGGTGAACTCAAATTATTTCTCGGTTTTCAAATAAAGCAAAGCAAATAAAACATCTTTATCAACCAATCCAAGTACACAAATTATTAAAGAAAATTTGAATGGAGGAATGCAAGAATGAAAAAACCTCAATGAGCATATAAACAAAATTGGACAAGGATGAGAAAGGTAAGCATATAGATGAAAAGTTTTATAAAGGTATGATGGGATCACTTTTATATTTTGCTTCTTCTAGACCCAATATCATGTATTGTATATGCTTATGTGCTAGGTTTCAATCTAGTCCTAAAGAGTCACATCTAAATGTTGTAAAAAAAATTTTAAAATATCTTCATAGTATATTGCATTTAGGTTTATAGTATCTTAGAAACGCATCTTTTCATATCACTGGTATTTTTAGATGCTTGTTATGATGATAGTCTTTTAGATAGAAAAAACACATCTAAAACTTTTCATTTTCTAGATGAATGTTTAGTTTCTTAGTTTAGTAAGAAATAAGTTTTAGTAGCATTGTCCATTACCGAAGCAGACTATGTGATAGCTAGTTGTTGTTGTACTTAGGTTCTTTTAATAAAACAATAACTAAGGGACTATAGTCAAGTGGTTGATCACATTCCTATCAAATGTGATAACACTAATGCTATCAATCTTTCAAAAAATCTCATTTAACATTCTAAAACTAAACATATAAATATTAGACATTATTTTCTTAGGGATCATGTCCAAAATGGTGATGTTGTGTTAGAATTTATTGATACTAATAATCAATTAGCTGATATCTTCACCAAGCCTTTAAATGAAAAGGAAATTTGGTATGCTTGATGAAAGCATTTTGTTTTGAAATTTTTTTAAGGCATACATTGCATTAATCATAATTGATTGTTCTTTATTATATTTCTTGCATATATATCATTTCTAAAACTTGGGTAGATATATTTTCATGATATTTTTATATGTTTATGCTATGATATATTTTGAATGTTGTGAAAATGGTTTTAAATTTTAAACAAGTTTGCTTAAAAACTTATTTTAAATTAAGTTTTAAAATTATTTTAAAAGAGGGCTTCATGCTCATGACTCATTAATCATAGTCGTGAAAGGTTATTTGATAAAAAGGTGTATTTTAAATATCATGGCTTAGTGACTGTGACAAAAGAAAATTCACACCTGTGAATATCAAAAGGAAACAACAAAAAGTTCATGCCTTAGGTTCACAACTTAGCAACCCGTGAACTGGTTCTTTACACCTGTGAACCATTATTCACGGCTGTGAAAGTCATTCAATTGAGGGTTTGGTAGTTTGGGGTAGAACTATAGAAAATGGTTTGAGTAGTAAGAATAAAGGTAAAGGTAGGTCCAAGTCCAAGACACATAATAAAAATATGGCCTATTATTATTGTCATAAGAAATTACATATAAATGCTGACTATTTTAGATTAAAGAATAAAATTAAGGGTAATGAGGATGATAGATCTAAAAATAGCGTTGCCCAAGTAAATGTTACTAATAGTGATAGTGATGGGGATGCATTTACTATCACAAAGGAAAAGGATACATTTAGGTCGGACTAGATTATGGATTCTACATGTTCTTATCATATGTGTCTTGATAAGGATATGTTTGCTATTGTCACATCCACGAATTAGACCCTGACCGTATACGTGTACTGCGGTCATTTATACTGTAGTATATAGGCGTATGATCAGAGTCTAAATACAGATAAATAAATATAAAAAAATTATATTAATATGATAAAATGAGTAGGAATTTTATCAAATGAAACAATGCAATTTCATGTTATGCATGCAAATCGAGACGACAACCCGGGTCAGAATTTGAGTTTTTCACTCAGTAGTGAAATTATAATTTAAGCATACTGAAATATGTAAAATATTATTTTAAGTTCATATGAGGAGTTATAAGGTGAGATTTTAAGGTTAAAGACTTGAATTGTAGAAATATGATCCTCAGTGCAGGTTTACAGCCTGATTTTTCGGATCGAGAGTTAGAGAGATGTGTTCATGATCACAATGGAGTCGATGTGATCGAAATTTAATTTTAATATTTTTAAAACTGATAAATTAGAAATCAGATGGCAGATGAATTTTTATGGGTCAAATTAAGAAAAATGATTAAATCGTAAAAATGCATTTTCTCACCGGTGGTCGTTTCTCAAAATCGAAGATACTGTTTCGAAGAGAAAATTATTTTATAATTTTTGGAATATTTAATTTTATGGAATTAAATTGTTTGGAGGTTGAATTTTGGAGAATTAAATTTAATTATGAATTAAGATGAAGAAAAATTTGTGATTGGTTGGAAATTTGTGAAGTCAAAATTAACTAAATTGTAATTGGGCCATGTGCCAATATTAAGGTATAATTAATTGTGCTAATTTCCAATGAGTGGATTGATTAAAGAATTAATTAAAATTAATTAAGTTCATTGGGATATAAATAGGAATTTAATTAGAATTATCTGCAAAAAGGACCATTCTTCATCTTCTTCCTTTTCTCTCCACATTGGCCGAACCACTCCAAGCTCCAAATCCCTTGATTCCTTCAATTTTTCTTCTTTAAATCATAATTATTCAACAATCAAAAGGATTAAGGTAGTATTGGTGTGAAGAAAAAGAGTAAAAAGGTGAAGTTTTGGCAAAAAGAAAATCCAAGCTTAGCTTAATACCCATTTGAAGAAGGTGATAATTTTATTCCTTTCTCCATTTAATTTTGTTGGTTTGATTATTTCCATATTTATTCTTTTGAGTTGTGTGTGATATTGGTTGAATTTGGTTGATGTAAAGTTAGAGTTTATAGCAAAAATATTGAATAATTGGATTTTATATTATTAAATGGAGTTGATTAACAGTTAAGTTAGAATATTAATATATTAGGTAATTAAATTAATAATCGATGATTATTAATTATGGAGTTAATTGGAGTATTTATAAGTATAAAATAACTTTTGGAATGGAAAGAATATTTAATAGAATTTTTGGCGAATTTTTAGATTATTAGCCTAATTATGAAAAACTTTATTGGGAGTTATTGAATATTATTTGGTGAAATTGATGATAGAGAATGAAAGAAAATGAGTTAAAATGATTAGAGGAATTTATTTGAAATTTTTAGAGTATTTATTTAATTAATGAGAATTTTTGAGTTGGAAATGGAATTAAAGGGAAATAAATTGAGAAAAATAGTTTTGGAGGAAAAATAAAGAAAATAAAATATTATAAAGGAAAAGAATATTTGAAATTTTTGGTCAAACGGGAAAGCGTATTGACGACCAAAACCGTGATCTATGCATTAAACACGCATAATGAGGATAATTTTAATTATAGGATCTTGATATACGTGAGAGCGGAAAATTATCGAAAAAATTTAAATCTTGTTAGATTTATATCGTGTGAGGTTCAGTAGCTAATTAAAATTGTTTATCTTTAGACACGACGTCAGGGCAGACACCACCTCGAGATAAAGGGAAAGAGCCGGCAGACACCGGCAAATTATAAAGAGATTAATGCAATTGTCCTTATAATATTAGTCATATATATATAAAAGTACGTAATTAAAGAAAATCGAAAAAGTATGAAGTAATAAGGAAATTAGTAGATTCAAATAATGTATGTTTTATTTTAATGACTGTTATTATAAGATTTTTATACCACTGAGTTATATACTCAGCGCAAGAGTTTGTTTTCTCTCACATAGGTTACAAGTATAGTCGACAACGTCTGGACTTGTCGATAAGAGACGTTGATTAGTGGACCCTCATGATGGAGCTTAGCAGTAGCAGCGGTAGCCACCCCGAGCGGGTTGGTCTTTTTATTGTATTTTGATATATATATATATATATATATATATATATATATATATATATATACAAGATTTTAAATTTTTATTATGACATGTATATATATATACAAGATTTTAAATTTTTATTATGACATGTATATATATATACATAAAAAAATGGGTTGTAATTAGAGTGTGTATGCATAATATTTTATTTTATATATTTTAAATTTCTTATACTAGATATGTTTAAAATTAAAAGAATATTTTAAAAATATTTTTATTTCCTGTAACATCTCTTATCCGTCTAGTATACGGATGGGTATACGGAAATGTAAGAGGGGTGTTACAACTATCTTAAATTTATTTGAATGTGGAGTTATTTTAATGGGTAATGATGCAGCTTGTATAATTCATAGGAATGGTACTATTAAAATATGTATGTTTGACGATATTGTACGAACTTTCACTGATGTTCGATACATTTCAAATTTGAGGAAGAATTTGATTTTGCTTAGCACACTTGATCAGAATGGGTGCTGGTTTAATGCAAAAAATAGTGCATTAAAAGTTACTTCTAGTGCACTAACTCTGATGAGAGCCACAAAGATTGGTTCACTATATATTTTACAGTGTAGCACAATGAAAGGGTTAGCTAAAATTTCATCCTCTATATTCGATCACGATACATCAAAGTTATGGCATATGATATTTGGACACATAAGTGAAAAATATATGGTTGAATTATGCAAAAAGGGTCTTTTAGGAGACCAAAAGATATAGATCTCCAGTTATGTGAACATTGTATTTTTGGCAAACATAAGCGAGTTAGTTTTGGCAAATGAACACATTCTACAAAAAGGTGTACTTGATTACATTTATTTTGATTTATAGGGTCCTTCCAAAGTTTTTTAGTGGTATGATTTTTCTTTCTTAAGCATAAAAATGACGTGTTTGATATATTTAAGTAATGAAAAACCATGATTGAAAAGCAAATTGAAAGGCAAATCAAATGTCTTCATATGGATAACGTGTTAGAGTTCGTAGATGGGGAGTTTAATGACTTCTGCAAAAATGAAGGCATTTTGAGGTATCGCACTTGTGTTAACAGACCGCAGTAAAATGAAGTGGCTAAATGAATGAATAGGACTATCATAGAGAGGGTACGATGCATGTTCTCTAATTCTGGTTTAGGGAAAATCTTTGGGCAGAAGCAATTTCCATAGCCAGTTACTTAGTGAACCGATTTCTCCACTCATCTCTTCAACTAAAGATGTCTAAAGAACTTTGGTTTGGTAAACCATCTGATTATTTAATACATAAAAGTATTTGGCTACCCAGTATATATGTATTTTAATGATGGTAAATTAGAACCTAAAGCAAAGAAATATATTTTTATTGGGTATGGTTCCGGAGTTAAGAGATATAGATTATGATGTCTTAGTTTTGAGTCACTCTTTGTTTGACATCATTGTCGTTTGAATCTTTTGATTCATCTGAACTTTGTTGGAGTTGAATAATATGTTCATCCATCTTTTCTTATAATTTGTCTCCAAATTCTTTAGAGTCTGGCAGTACTTCCTTATCTAAGGACCAAAAAGAAGATGTTTCATCAAACACCACATCTTGTGAAGTGTAACACCTTCCACTTGTTAGATCACAACATTTCCATCCCTTTCTTTGACTGTCGTATCCCACAAAGATATGTCTAACAGTTTTCTTGTCACACTTGCTCCATAAATGATTAAGAGCAAATACATAACATATACAACTAAATACTCAAAAGTAGCTAACTGTAGGTTCATGTTCCATAGTTTCTCAAAGGATGAAAAAAATTCTAACCTCAGTTGAGGAAGTCGGTTGATCAAAAATATTGCAGTCCTTATTACTTCAGCCCAAAACCTTTCTAGTACATTATTTGCATGTAACATACTTCGAAAAACTTCTACAAGATGTTGATTCTTTCTCTCAGCTACTTCATTTTGTTGCAGTATGTTGGCATAAGTATACTGATGATGTATTCAACATTCCCTTAGGTATTAAGACAACTCACTTGAGCTATATTCTCCTTCATTATCTATACATATGCAACAAATCTTCTTCCCACTTTCTCATTCAGCTGACTTTCTAAACTCCTTAAACTTTGAAAATGTGTCAAATTTTTCTTTCATAAATAAAAACCATACCATAGTATGAAAAGTCATCAATGAATGTCAAGGGGAGATCAAGGTCGATGGATGCCTTAGTAGACATGAATGCAAGACTCACTAAGGTGGAGCTTATTGTAGTCAAGGGGCAAGAAAGGTTTGAACAGACAGACCAACACATCATTGAGCTCGAGATGAGGAGAGAAGAGCTTTAAGAAGAGATGCAAGGTGCCTTGAACATTTTCATGACTACGTGTCTAGACCAAGTGAAGGTCTTAGAAAAAACCCTTCATGCCGAGGTAATGAATCTTAAGGAATAGCTTGCAAAGTAAGTAGACAAACTAGGTAAGGCTAAAGATGAATTGATCATTTGCAAGTAGGCGGTTGCTAAAAGTGGAGGTGTTGTCAACCTAATGGTAGTCACTGCTCTCTCAAAGGGGGTAAATTACACAGATAGTACCTGAAGTATATAACACGTAATAACTCAGTGCTTGAATTATTATTTATAACTACAAAACACCTAAATTCTTATTTTGTAACAACAAAGTACCTTTGTCATCTCCCATTAATGTCCCCTAACAATATGCTAATGACATGTTGAGTTGTAATCATGTTTTTATAACCATATGATACTCCAATTAATAACAATCTAACAACATGGTACTCCAATTAATACCAATCTAACAATACGGTACTTCAATTAACGACAATATATATTACTGCAAGACAAATGTACTTTATTGTTACAAAATAATAATTCAAATATTTTGTAGTTATAAATAATAATTTGGGTACTGAATTATTATATGTTATATTTCTAGTACCGTTTGTGTAATTCACCCCCCAAAGGTAGACGTTCCTATGCCAAAGGTGTATAATGGCTTAAGAAATACAAAGAAGATTAACAACTTCTTTTGGAGCTTAGAGCAATACTTCAAGGCACTTGATCGTATAGATGATGCAAAGAAGGTTGATAATGCTTCACTCTACCTTGTTGATACCGCAACAGTATGATGGAAGAGGATGTATAATGACATTGAAAAAAGGATTTGCACTATCGATACGTAGGACTAGTACAAGAAGGAACTCAAAAGGCAATTCTACCTTGAGAACACCAAACATGAAGCAAGGGCAAAGCTTAGGCACCTTGTACAGAGGGGTAGCATACGAGAGTATGTAAAAGAATTCTCTAAAGTGCTTTTGGAGATCCTTGAGTATCCTGACAAATAAGCATTATTTTCCTTCACATATGGTTTACAACATTAGGCAAAATTGTAGATCAAAAGATGTGGTGACTAATATCTTGCCACTGTTATTTCCATTATTGAATCCTTAATCGAGTTCATGACGAATGAGAAGCCTAAGGCTAATAAAAACAATGGTGGAAAATGGAAGAGTGGGGGAGAATACCACCAAAAGAAATAGAGCTTCCTAAAACATGACCAAGGCAAAAGCACCAATGAGGACAAATGTGGAAGTAGGCCAACTATTAAGTGTTTATTTTGTGAAAGGTCACACAAGGCAAGAGAATGCCTGTAGAAAGCCAAACTTTCTGCCTTAGTCGAAGAAAGAAAACATAAAAATATGAGGTCGGAATTCATACAGCTCCTTAATGCTATCAAAGCTAAAGTGGAGGTGCCTAAGTCAGAAAATAAGGGTTGATTGTTCGTCGAAGCTAAGGTGGGCGTGTAAACTATTAAAGCATTGGTAAACATGGGACCAAGCCACAATTTCTTCTAAGTAAAAACAACAAATCAACTAGGCACCAAGTACACCAGTGAGAAAGGATGAATTAAAAAAGTTAAGTCTGAAACCAAATCAACCTTTGGAGTTGCTCGTGGTGTGAAGGTATGCCTAGGTGAATGACATGGCTTAGGGACTTCTATATTGTTCTAATGGATGATTATGCAATTCTGTTGGGCATAGAGTTCATAGACCAAGTCAATGTCGTGCATATTCCTTATGCCAATATAATGTTTATTTGAAAGGAAGTCAATGCTTGTATAATGCCATTAGCAAGGGAGTCAAGCCTTCCATTCAAACAGATATTAGCCATGTAACTCTTTAAGGGAGTGAAGAAGGAACAACCTACCTTCTTTGCAACACTAAAGGAAGAAAAGAACATGCTAATGGAACATGTGCTAAAGAAAGTCTCCTATGTCCTTAAGAGGTTCAAGGACGTCATGCCTCTCGAGTTGCTAAAGTTGCTTCCCTCAAAGCAAACGATGGATCACAATATTGATTTAATTCCTAGTGTAAGACCACCTATTGCAATACCATATCAAATGACACCTTCCGAGATTGAAGAATTAAAAAGGCAGTTAAAAGAGTTATTAGATACAGACAATATCCAACCATCAAAGGTTCTATATGGTGCATACGTGCTCTTTCAAAAGAAGCACAATAGGTTATTTCGATTATGGATCAATTATCGAGTGCTCAAAAAAATTACAGTGAAGAACAAGTATTCAATTCCATTGATGGTTGACTTATTTGATCAACTTAAAGATGCAAGTTGGTTTTTCAAACTTGACTTAAGATCGGGATATTAACAAGTTAGGATTATGGAAGGAGATGAGCCAAAGACAACATGTTTTATGAGGTATAACTCTTATGAGTTCTTAGTGATACCCTTTGGACTCACAAATGCCCCTGCCACATTTTGCACACTCATGAATAGAGTATTCCAAACCTTTTTAGACAAGTTTATGGTGGTGTACTTAGATGAAATAGTTTTCTACAACAAAACCATGGAGGAACAAGTTCAACACTTATGACAAGTCTTCCAAGTACTAAGAGAAAATGAGTTACATGTCAAGAAGGAGAAATGTGCCTTTGCATAACACGAAGTAATGTTCTTGAGGCACATTACGGGCAAAGGCAAGCTACGAATGGAAAAATCCAAAATGCAAGCAAGCATTGATTGAGAGCCAACAAAGAAGGTAACCGAGCTACATTCCTTGGCCTCATCAATTACTATAGAATATTCATTAATGGCTATTCTTCCATTTTCGCACCCCTCATTGATTTACTAAATAAGAACAAGAAATGGAATTAGGACGAAAAATACCAAAGAGCATTCGAGACACTTACTTGGTGCAGTTTTGATGCAAGAGAGTCATCCAATTGCCTATGAAAGGCGAAAGCTGAATGATGTTAAACATTGTTATATGGTCTAAAAGAAGGAGATGATTGTAGTAGTGCATTGTTTGTATACTTAGAGACATCACTTGTTAGGGTCTATACTCATTGTAAAGACTGAAAAATGTTGCAACAAGCTACTTCTTCAAGTAGAAGAAGCTAATGTTGAAGCACGTTATGTGGCAAGCTTTCTTAGCGAAATTTGATTTTATAATGGAGTATAAGTCGAGCAATGCTAACTTGGTGGCTGACACACTTAGTAGAAAGGTCATGGTAAATGCCATCACAAGTCAGAGTTTTCCTTTGGTGGACCGCATAAAAAAGGGACTTGAGCATAACCTAAAAGCCAAGAGTTTGGTTGATTTAGCAAGTCGTGGGACACACCAATTTTAGCTTAGGGATCGGGTGCCCAACCCAAAGGTAATCATATGTATATGTTGAAAAGACAAGGCTTGAGAAAGCAAATCATCAAAGAGTGCCATGATTCACAATAGATGGGACATTTAGGAGTCAGACGCATATTGGCACATATGGGGCATGAATATTATTGGCCCTGAATGCACAATGATATTAAGTTTTATGTGAAGAGTTATCTTGCGTGCCTATAAGATAAAGTGGAGCAACAATAACAAGTGAGACTGCTTAATGGTGCATATAAATAAGGCAATATACTATGTTATGCAACAAGTATTAACATATGTCATTTTATGCATTAATATCTTTTCATGTTATTCTTCCCCTCATGTCCCTATTTCATATGATTATGAGAATAATGCATACAGGTCAATGTTATTTTCATTTATCTCTAATTATAAGTTACTATTTTCATCTCTTTAATATTCTATATTAATTTCATATTATTTTGCATTATCCTTCAACTTAACTTCATTAGTTCGCCCACATTACTTTAAATTGGACTAACTGGATACGAGTTATGGATCAAAGGTGCTCCCAAAGCTATAGCCACCATGTCCACTATCTGGCTCATCCGAACTTTTCAAATCAATGGTGCTCTAAGAGCTAAAGCCATATTGATTGAGTAATATATCATCATATATGAATTACCAGACCAAGGGCGTTCCTAGAGCTAAAACCACATTGTTCTCGATTTATGTATGCTCAACTGAGCATCTCAAGTCAATGGCACTCCCAAAGCTAAAGCCACATTGACGGAGAAATATCTCATATAGTATGATACCAATCGCCCCTATAATGACATGTCTATCCTGTTTCTAGTCCGAAGTTAGAGTAATGGGCATATCCATAATTCCACATTATTCATATATCTTTACTTAATTGCCTTTACAAACATATCAGCATTCTTATTTTACTGAATAAATAATATCTTTTCATTTACTTACCTGAATATTTCATTAGTTAACAATATTCATAATTACCAAAAACAGAGCATTCACGATTGTGATTACTCATTCACGCCCGTGAATTAGTTCACGTCCGTGATTTAAAGCTGTGAAGGCTTTTAGAATAAATGGTGTCATTACCACACATAAGTCACAACTGTGATACAATTCAGTCATGCCCATGAACTTAGCAAGTTCATGCTCGTGATCCAAGAGTTACGCCCATGACTATATGCAGGAAACCTGCATATTCACTTTCCTTATTCATTTCTAGTTGCACCAAGTCATACCAAATACAAACTCATGCATTTCTAAAGTCCGTTACTCAACATATCATGTTCTAATACATATAATTGCCTTTATCATAACTCAATTCTCTAACATACATTACTTAACTCAACATATCACAAAATTTCATTCTTTATATCTAAACCAACAGTTTCATATCATAATCATCATTAGTGAAATTCAATCATTAATTATCATGTTAAACATGCATTATTTCAAACAAAGATAGACCATTGACTTGAATTATGCACAAACCTCTATTTTTCTCTTTTACTCTTCTAGGTAGTTTTCTTTTTGCCTTTACTCCCTTGAGCTTGTTCCTTGTCACTTAAAACTCCTACCATATCGTAAAATCATCATCAAAACCTTATTTTCTCAAAACTCTCATGAGACTCTAAACTCTTTCTCATAAAATCCTAAACTTTTTCTCCACATACTCAAATTCTAAATGAGCTCAAAACTCCAACTTCCTTAAGAAAAGATGAAAGAGAAGAATAAAAGCTTTTTACCTTTACACTTTTCTTCACTTGATCACAACCTTGGAGATTCTCTATCTCCACTAAATTTGTTTGTTCTTCCTCCTTCTTTCTCTTCCAAGCTTCTTTAAGACTTGTAGATCATGAAAATCACTTTGTTTTGTTCTTTTTCCTCTCTTCTTTTTCTTTCTCTCTCTAGAACTCAAGGTTGGTTATGGAGGATGGTGAGAGTGGTTGGTGTGACTGGTTTGGGCAGAAAAGAAAAAAGATAAGAAATAAATAGAAGAAGAAAAGAGATACAAAAGTTCTCATGTGGGACCCACTAATTTTTGATAATTTCTTTGATACGTAGCTTAATTATCATATTAATTTTATTCCATCATGCTATAGCCAGTCAACTCATATTTGATGTCCAATTTTAATATGTTAAATAGCAAATATCTCACTAATCCTCAAAATTTTGGCAAATTGCAAATTGACGCAAAAACTTATCAAATTTTACAATTTAGTCATTTACTGTAAATTAACTCCTTTAAACTTTATAAACACTTTATTAGGCATATATCAACATAATTAAATTATTACTTGATTAATCCATATCAAAATTTTGAATTTAGACTCCGATAAGTCAAACGCGTCAACTTCGCGACACGTGCGACTCGGTACTTAAGTTAGCAGATATGATAGGACTTGCTATAACATAAGTCCATTCTTGCTCAATTAGGGATGATAATTGAATCTGAATCTCTCCCGAACAATACTCTTTTTTTATAAATTTTTTTGCTCCGCCTTGAACCCGATGTGTCTATGGCAGGGACAACATGTATGTGCTCTACCCCGATATATATATTTATATATATAACACTTATTTATATTTTTAATATAAATATTTTCTAAAAAATAAAAAAAAAATATAATACTTATTTAAAAATAGAAAAATAATTTTTGATTTAAAAATTATATAATTAACTCATTAACTAAGATGATAAAAATAAAAAAACTATTTTTAATATCAAAATAAAGTAGAAACTTTTAATAAAATTGGAAATCATATCAGGATTTCTCATCTCTCTGTGGTGCAAGGATAAAAACAAAAAAAAACTTTGTCATCGGAAAATGAAGTTGAATCGAGGTCGGGTTGCATTTCAAGATTAGGGACAAGAATAAAAAAATATGTTCCGAACCGCTCCGTTGCCACTAATAATCCAACCCAATAGTTCGACCCACAAAACTCCATTTTACTCGAATTTAAAATTTGATAAAATTTGAAATTTATTTAAAATTGAATTTTTAAAAGATAGATTAATGTGATTATCTATCTGATTAAGGAACACAAGGCCAAAACTAAATCATTGTCACGTCTAATCACTACTCTTTGTTAATTTTTTAATAAAAAAATACAAATAAAACGAAAAATAAAGAAAAAGACTCCAACGCCACCTACCCAACATTTGTCTTTATCGAATAGTATTTTGCTCTCACACGTTGAACTTAATCATAATGAAATAATATTAATAATTTCTTGAATCCATAAGAATAGCTCTATTTTCTTTTCTTTTTTTTCCAATTAATTGTTCTAAAATATAATATACTTAGAGTATAGTTAATTTTTTAATGTTTTAATATACATGTTGATGTGGCTAACATGTGTTGTTATCCATCATTTCTTAATTTTTCAATATGCTTCTAATATATAAAGATATATAAAATATAAATAAAATTTTATTATTTTAACTTTAATAATTAAATATTGTTAATTACTTGACAGAAAGTTATAATTCTTTAAAAAGAGAGAGAGAGAGAAATAGGAGTAAATGACAAAAAAAAAATGCAAGAGGCAAGAAGGTTACATGCAAATGGTAGTCCTATTACGGAGCCTAAAATAATAGGTCTTGATAGTGTTGTAAACTGTTGTTGCTTCTTGACTGACTTTTCAGACGGACCCTTAGACAACCACTATATAAACCCCTACTCTCTCTATTCCTCTCAAACTATCTCTTAATTAGTTAATTGTCTTCTCTCATCCCTCTCTAGCTTAGATCACTCTACTGTGGATAGCTGCACAGCCATTTTCTGACAATCTCTTTGAAGTAATTTCTTGTCAAATTAGTCGACAATTTATAATTAAACTTGATTTTGAACCAGCAGAAATGGCAGCTTCTTCAGTTTTGAGATCAAGTTTCATTTCTCCTCTTTATTCTCAAGATGGGCATTCGTCTTTCTCTGCCCCCTCTCATAAACCCACTACCCATTTCGCAACTAGCAAGCGAAAGGTGATTTTCTTGTATATATAAGATTTACACTACAGCATATCCATACAATATTATAATTTATGATTAAGGTTTAAGGTTTAATTTTTTTTTCTTAATGGTGCTTTTAGTTTATTGGAGTGGTAGCTGCATTGGAGAATAATTCGAGTGATGATAAGAATGCTATGGTTATAAAAGAACAACAGACTCAGGAGAAAAGAGCTCTCAACTTTACTGGAAATAAGCCTGTTACTCCAGTTCTGGATACAATTAACTACCCAATTCACATGAAGAATCTTGCTATTAAGGTAAGTTTATTTTTTAAATGAAATTTGAGTTTCATTTATTCTATTGAAGTAATTTGGTAAAAATTTTAAAAAAAAATAACAAAATAAAATTGTAGGATCTGGAGAAGTTAGCAGATGAACTACGAGAAGAAATAGTATATACAGTGTCAAAAACTGGAGGGCATTTGAGTTCCAGCTTAGGAGTGGCAGAGATAACAGTGGCTCTTCACCATGTATTCAACACTCCTGATGATAAAATCATTTGGGATGTAGGCCATCAGGTATAATTTTGTCGTCGTCTTTCCAAAATAAGAGCTTAATTAATCTATAATTTGTAATCATTTAGCTAATATTATTGAGAATTTGCAGGCATACCCACACAAGGTATTGACAGGAAGAAGATCAAGAATGCATACAATTCGACAAACTTTCGGGCTAGCTGGGTTCCCAAAGAGGGATGAGAGTGAGCATGATGCCTTTGGAGCTGGGCATAGTTCTACTAGCATTTCCGCTGGTTTAGGAATGGCTGTTGGCAGAGATTTGGTGGGGAAGAACAATCATGTAGTTGCAGTTATTGGAGATGGTGCTATGACTGCAGGACAAGCATATGAAGCCATGAATAATGCTGGATATCTTGATTCTAATCTCATCATAATCTTGAATGACAACAAACAAGTTTCTTTGCCCACTGCTACTGTCGATGGCCCTGCACCTCCTGTTGGTGCTCTTAGCAAAGCCTTAACAAAGTTGCAATCTAGCAGAAAGCTTCGTCAGCTGCGCGAAGCTGCAAAGGTTGGTTTTTTATTATAAATTCTCCCTATTTTAGCAATTGGGTTGTTTTTGGATACCAAGAAAATAATACTTTTGGATGGATTGAATCAGGGAATCACAAAGCAAATTGGAGGGCAAACACATGAAATTGCTGCTACAGTGGATTCTTGTGTGAGAGGAGTGGCAGCTTCTGGGACTGGGGCTTCTTTATTTGAAGAATTAGGACTCTACTACATTGGTCCAGTTGATGGGCACAATATGGAGGATCTTGTAACAATTCTAAAGAAGGTGAAATCATTGCCAGCATCAGGACCTGTTCTTATTCATGTTATCACTGAGAAAGGCAAAGGCTACGCTCCAGCTGAAGTGGCTGCTGATAAGATGCATGGTACAAACAATTAAAAACCCACCATTGATTACTCTTATTAACTTCATCTTCAAATAAGCTTAATTGGGTTTTGTTTGGTTTTAGGTGTTGTGAAATTCGATCCTTCTTCGGGGAAGCAATTGAAGTCGAAATCAAATACTAAATCATACACTCAATACTTTGCTGAGGCATTGATTGCTGAAGCAGAAACAGATGATAAGATTGTAGCAATTCATGCTGCAATGGGAGGAGGAACAGGTCTTAATTTGTTCCAAAAGCGATTCTCTGATAAATGTTTCGATGTTGGGATAGCAGAACAACATGCTGTTACTTTTGCTGCTGGTTTGGCCACTGAGGGCCTTAAGCCTTTCTGTGCTATCTACTCTTCTTTCCTTCAAAGAGGCTACGATCAGGTACATAAGTTACTATATATCCTTAACAATTCTGTATATAAATTTGGAAGAATCAATAGCTAAACTCGGCGGTGATCGATGTAGGTGGTTCATGATGTAGACCTTCAAAAACTTCCAGTGAGATTCGCAATAGACAGAGCTGGTCTAGTTGGTGCAGATGGTCCAACCCATTGCGGTGCCTTCGATGTTACTTACATGGCTTGTTTACCAAACATGGTGGTCATGGCTCCATCAGATGAAACAGAACTTATGCATATGGTGGCCACAGCTGCAGCCATTGATGATCGTCCGAGTTGCTTTAGGTACCCAAGAGGCAACGGTATTGGTACTACTCTTCCACCAAACAACAAAGGAACACCTTTAGAGATTGGTAAGGGAAGAATACTAAGAGAGGGAAATAAAGTAGCCATTCTTGGCTATGGAACAATAGTTCAAAGCTGTTTAGCAGCAGGAGATCTTCTTAACAAATACAGCATATCTGCAACCATAGCCGATGCAAGATTCTGTAAACCTCTAGATGGAGAATTGATCAGACGGCTCGCTCGAGAACATGAGATTCTAATTACTGTTGAAGAAGGATCCGTCGGAGGATTCGGGTCTCATGTTTCCCATTTCTTGTGCTTAAACGGATTATTAGATGGAAATCTCAAGGTGAATTTTTCATCTGATTTCATAGTTTTGAACATCTGTAATGATAATAATTTTTATAATTATCTGCTAATATAATATTTGACATGTTACAGTTGAGGCCAATGTTGTTGCCCGATAGATACATCGACCATGGATCACAAACAGATCAGATTGAAGCAGCAGGACTCAGTTCTAAGCATATAGCAGCAACAGTTGTTTCACTCCTTGGAGGACAAAAGGATTGCCTTCATCTTCTTAACCTGTGAACTCCAAGTTTTTGTTTAATCTTAATATAAATTTGTAGCCTTGTATAAGGAAAAAATCTGTAACAATTTCTACCTTTGGAGGATGGAATCTATTTACCAAAATGAATCCTCTTCTTTAATTCTTTTTTTTTTTTTTACTTTTTTTATATGTTAATATGTAGCAGAAAACAATAAGTCAACATTGTACAACTATTTAAGCAGTATAATTTATACTTTTCCACGTCAAACTATGACAAGTAATTTCTTAAAAAGATTCTTGACTTTGAATTCACATGTATTCTTGTTGACCCTTTTTTTCTTTTTTATTTATATCTAGTATTTGTTTATTGAATTAACAAAATAAAGGTAGAAAATATAAGAATAATACAATTTTGGAGAACTACCTTTCTCAGACATATCTTCTTGCACAAAGGATACTTCTTATATGTACAAGAGAGTTCTAATATAGGAATTAATACAAATGATATGTCCCTGATTTAATGGTTCATTTTATATGCAGTCACTGAGTTTATAATCTAATTGCAATTCAATTATTAAAAATTTGTTTTAAAAAATATCTAAATTTTAAGAATTTAACTCAAAAATTATGTGATATTTCATCTCATTTTTCTGACCGCATATGGTGTTCCATCTCACTTTTTCGGAGCTATATGACATTATGCCTTATCTTTCCGGAGCCATATGGTGTTTCGCCTTTTTTTTTTTAATTTATAATTTATCAAAACCGACTAAATGTTATTATTGAATTAAATTTTTAAATTTTAGGAATTTTTTACTAACTGAATTGCAATAAGGATATAAATTCATTTACTGTATATGAAATTATCCCATGATAATGATTTCAAGTATTTTTTTCTAGTGATTATAATTCCTGTGTTTTGGCTTCTATTGTATAGGAAAAATTATTTCCTCACCAAAAAAAAAATTCTATCTAAGATTAGATCTTCTCTTGTATAAATAGAGGTTGTATAGTGGTGTAAAATTTAATTCAATACAAATTCATTTTTTGTCGTAAGGATAAATTTGGATAAAATAAATTGCTAAGGATAAAATTATTCTTTCAGAGTATTTTTGCATCTTACCCAGTTGAAAAAGAGTAATTAAATTAGCTCTTGCCACGTGGGCAAAACTTTATTGGAAGTTGTAGACCCTTGATTGGTTTAATCATAGTAGTTTGATCTATCACGTTGAACATAATCTTGATAAATATAATGTTAATAATTTCTTGATTGCAATAATAATAATAATAATAATAATAATCATAATAACCTTGTTTTTTTAATTAATTATAAATTATAATCCAATTTCATTTTTTAATTATTTAATATGTTGAATTTAACATATGTTGTTATGAGCAAATCATTTCTCAATTGTTTAATATGTTCCTAGTAATAAATTATATATTCTTAATTACTTGAGAGAGGAAACGATAATTAGAAAATGAAGTCAATTGACAAAAATGAACGAGGCAAGAAAATTACCAGTCACAGCATGCATATGGGAGTTAAATTTTGGGCCAAAATTAATTAATTAATTAAGTCATATATTAGTGTTGTAGCTTCTTGACTCACAATTTAGATAGACCCTTCTCCTATAAAACCATAATTAACATTACTCTCTCATTTCTTCTCAAGCTAGCTCTCCCCCTTCTTTCATATCTCTCTAGCCAGCTTTGATCAGCACAGTATACAGTGGATAGCTGCACAATTCCCCTCTATCATTCAGACACTCCATAAGCTAGCTTTTGAAACAGAGAAATGGCTGCTTCCTCAGTTCTTAGATCAAGCCATGAATAATGCTGGATATCTTGGTTCTAATCTCATCATAATCTTGAATGACAACAAACAAATTTCTTTGCCTACTGCTACTGTCGATGACCCTGCACCCCCTGTTGGTGCACTTAGCAAAGCCTTAACAAAGTTGCAATCTAGCAGAAAGCTTCGTCAGCTGTGCGAAGCTGCAATGGTTTTTTTTATTAAAAATTCTCCCAATTTTAGCAATTCGGTTGTTTTTGGATACCAAGAAAATAATACTTTTGGATAAATTAAATCAGGGAATCACAAAAGCAAATTGGAGGGTAAACACATGAAATTGCTGCTAAAGTGGATTCTTATGTGAGGAGGGGGAGCTTCTGGGATGGGGCTTCTTTATTTGAAGAATTAGGACTCTACTATATTGGTCCAGTTGATGGGCGCTATATGGAGGATCTCGTAACAATTCTAAATAAGGTGAAATCATTGCCAACACCAGCAGGGCTTATATGTAGGGATGGCAATTTCCACCCGCTCCTGTGGTGCCCCGCCCCAACTCCGCCCCGAATGGGGTGGGTTTTTGAAATTTTTTTTATCCACTGTCTCGATCCCGAATTTTTTTTGTCGGGGACGGGGCGGAAACGGTATATATATCCCCCGGCCCGAAAATTATATTTATATTATTTATATATATAATAATTATTTATATTTTAATTTAATTAATATTTTAAAAATAAAAATAAAATAAAAATATAACACTTATTTTAAGTAAAAAATATTTTTTATTTAAAAAATTATATAATAACTAATTAATTAAAATTAAAAAATAAATTTAACATTAAAAAAATTAATAAAATCCGGGGGATCGGGTCGGGGTCGGGGATCCCCGTCCCCGTCCCCGTATGGTGCGGGGATGGGGATTCAAAAAAATTTTCCATCGGGGTTCGGGGAGGGGTCGGGGTTAGGAGGTGGGAGTCGGGGTCGGGGACGAGGACGGGGAACTCCGCCCCGAACCTGACCCATTGTCATCCCTACTTATATGAGGGCCCGTGGGGGCATTTGCCCCTATTGTCAGAGTAGAAACTGTATATTATATATATTTCTTATCCTATTGCTCAAATTTATTTTTACCCCCATATATTTATTATATTAAATATTTTTTCAATTAACTAATTAATGTGTAATTAATAATTAACATAATTAATTAATTAAGTTTATAAACTAATATAAAATATAAAATTAAGTTTATATAAATAGTTATATGATTTTTACTATGTTTCTTATATAATTAATAACAATTATATGTTATTTATATGTTCTTTTATATAATTATTGACAATTATATAATTTTTACTACGTTCTTTTATATAATTACTAACAGTTATATGTTATATTTCATATATAATCATATAATTGCTAACAATTGTATAGTTTTCACTATGTTTATCATATAATTGCTCTATATAATTATTGGCAGTTCAGTTATATATTATTTTTATATTCTTTCACATAATTGTTGGCAATTATACAATTTTTTATGTTTTTTCATATAACTGCATATTTCATATATAATCATATAATTGTTAGCGATTATATAACTATATTATGTTACTCATATAATAGTTGACAGTCGTATGTTATTTTCAATATATTATTATATAATTACTAACATTTTAATTGTTAGTAATGAATATAATATATTAAAATATGAATTAGGTATCACAAATTGAAATTGGTATCAATTTCAGGAATAAAATATGTTTAAAAAAAAAATTAAAATTTAACTTATTTGATAGTGGGGACCACACTTTTTTCCATTGAAGTTAACTCATGAGTTCGCCCCCGAGGACTAAGACTTGTTCTTGTTCATGTTATCACTGAGAAAGGCAAAGGCTACGCTCCAGCTGAAGTCGATGCTAATAAGATGCATGGTACAAACAATTAAAAACCCATCATTGATTACTCTTATTAACTTCATTTCAAATAAGCTTAATTGGGTTGTTGGGTTTTAGGAGTTGTGAAATTCGATCCTTTGTCGAGGAAGTAGTTGAAGTCGAAATTCAACACCATATTATACACTCAATACTTTGCTGAGGCATTGATTGTTGAAGCAGAAACAGATGATGAGATTGTAGTTGTCCATCCTGCAATGGGAGGAGGAACAAGTCTTAATTTGTTGCAAAAGCAATTCCCCGATAAATGTTTCGATGTTGGGATCGCAGAACAACATGTCGTTACTTTTGATGCTGGTTTAGATTCTCAAGCATTTATGTGCTATATACTCTTCATTTCTATAGAGAGGTTATGATCATATACATAAATCAATCACTGCATATCCTTAACAATTCGCAGATAAATTTAAAAGAATCAACAACTAAACTCGGTGGTGATCGATGCAGGTGGTTCATGATGTAGACCTGCAAAAACTTCCGAGAAGATTCACAATAGATAGAGCTGGTCTAGTTGGTGCAGATGGTCCAACCCATTGTTGTGCCTTCGATGTTACTTACATGGCTTGTTTACCAAACATGTGTTGAATTTTTAGCAATCTCTCAATCCCACATCGAAAGTGGGAGAGAGAGGAAGAAAAATATTAGACTATAAAAAAGGTTTCATCCCCTCTTAACAATCCATCTCAAAACATCAATCCTTTACTTCTAAGATTGGTTGTATTTTCTCTCTCTCTTGTAATATTTCACTTTGTAATATTTCTTTGAAATAGTGGAATATTATTTTAGTAGTATCCAATAACATAAGTATAATTGGTTGAACCTCGTTAAATTCTGATGTTATCTTTATTGTCTATTTAATAGCTATTATCATATCATTTATTTTAGTGATATATTATGCTTTAAATTATCTGAGAAAAATTATGTCACTAAGACTCTAAGAGTCTAAGGAAGTTAATTTTTAAGAGAGACCATTTGTGACTCTACCAACTATCTGAAAAGTTTTATTTGTCTTAATTTTTGGCACAATTATTCATTTTGGTGGAAACTAATCTGATTTCCACAACAATTGGTATTAGAGCCAAGGTTATTGAGTTATATGCTCTGTAGTTACGGCGTAAGCTGATCTTCCACATCATAAAGGTTTCCTTGGATTCTTGGGTATTCTGCATTTGAAAGCTATTAAATAGTCTTAAAGATGAAATGGCAAGAGACGGAAAAAAATCCACGATGGACATAACGCTTCTACTTAATCAATTTTGGCGAGAATTGCAGTGGAGATTTTTGATGGTACAGGCTATTTCGGCATATGGCAAGGTGAAGTTCTAGACGCGTTATTTCAGCAAGGCTTAGACATTGTCATTGAGGGAGAAAAGCCAGAAGGTGCAGATGAGAAGGAATGGAGAACAATCAATCATTTGACATGTGGTACAATTCGATCGTGTCTGTCCATAGAGCAGAAATATGTCTTTTATAAAGAAACTTCTGCAAGTAAATTGTGGAAGGCACTGGAGGAAAAATTCTTGAAAAAAACAGTCAAAATAAGCTCCATATGAAGAAAAGGATGTTCAAATTCACATATGTTCCTTGTACCACGATGAATGATCACATCACAAATTTTAATCAACTTGTAGCAGATCTGATGAATTTGGATGTGACTTATGAAGATGAAAATCTGACCCTAATGTTGTTGGGATCTCTTCTTGAGGAGTTTGAGTTTCTAGAAACTACTCTACTCC
Organism: Triadica sebifera; assembly: GCA_023653625.1. Lineage (NCBI taxonomy): Eukaryota > Viridiplantae > Streptophyta > Magnoliopsida > Malpighiales > Euphorbiaceae > Triadica > Triadica sebifera. Next base: position 2,935,534 of record CM042910.1, read on the forward strand.
ATGGGAAAACTGAGGTGTCTCTTAGTAAAGTATGTGTTGCACTATATAGTTATGAATTAAGGAGAAAAGACAAGAAGGATAGCACTAGTGGAGCAATATAAGCTTTGATAGTAAGAGGCCATTCAAAAAATAAAAATAAGGGAAAGAAAGACAAATCAAAGTCCAGAGTGGGTAAAGATGAATGTGTATTTTATCGAGAAAATGGGAACTAGAAGAAAGATTGTCCTAAGTAGAGAAGTAAATCTAGCAAAGGCAAGGTTGTTGCAGATTCAAATATAATTGAATGTGATGATTCAGACTTTTCCCTAGCATTGATGTCATTAATAAGCAGTTCGACTGCTTGGATCTTGGATTCAGGTTGTAGCCACCATATGTATCCCAATCGGGAATGGTTTTTCAATTTTAAAGAAATTGAAGGTGGAGTTGTTTATACAACAAATGATAACCCTTGCAAAACAACTGGAATTGATTCGGTCCAGTTGAGGAATCGTGATGGATCAATCAGAACTCTGACAAACGTAAGATATGTATCCAGTCTGATGAAAAACCTCATTTCTATGGGAATCTTTAGGAGAAAGGGTTTCACTATAGTCATTAAAAATGAAGTAATTAAGGTTATATCTGAAACACTTGTGGCGATGAAAGGAGTTCAAAAGAGTAACAACTTGTATTACTATGAAGGCAATACAGTCGTTGGAACAACAACAACAGTTTCTAGTGATGACCAGGAGTTAGAAACAACCAGATTGTGGCATATGCCCTTGGAGCATGCAGGTGAAAAATCCTTGAAACTTCTAGCGAATCAAGGATTATTGCAAGGAGTACGAACCTGCAAATTAGACTTATGTGTGCATTGTATCAAAGGGAAGCAGACGAGAATGAAGTTTGGCACTACAATCCATGATACTAAGGGTATTCTGAATTATGTTCACTCAGATGTATGAGGTCATTCCAAAACTGCTTCAATGGGAAGTAAACACTACTATGTTACGTTTGTTGATGATTGTTCAAGAAGAGTATGGGTGTATACAATGAAGACAAAGGATGAAGTGTTGGGAGTTTTTCTCATATGGAAAAAGTTAGTGGAAACTCAGTCGGAAAAAAAAATCAAGTGTCTTCGAACAAACAATGTCGGAGAGTACATAAGTGATCTCTTAATGAAAGTTTATAGAAATGAAGGAATTGTTCGACATTTCACTGTCAGAAATACACCACAATAGAATGAGGTGGCTAAACGCATGAACCGAACTCTACTAGAGAAAGTTCGGTGTATGTTGTCTAATGCTGAATTAGGCAGATAATTTTGGGCTGAGGTTGTAATATACGCATGTCATCTCATTAATCGTTTGTCATCAACTGCTATCAATGGCAAAACACCTTTGGAGATGTGATATGAAAAACCTACTATAAATTATAATTCCTTACATGTGTTTGGTTCCACTGCATATTATCATGTTAAGCAATCGAAGTTAGATTCAATGGCAAAAAAAGCTATCTTTATGAGGATATCCTCTGGTATCAAAGGATATCGTTTATGGTGCCCAGAGACGAAAAAACTAATATTTAGTAGAGATGTTACCTTTGATGAGTCTATCATGTTAAAAAAGGTAATAGAGGAGCAGACAGATAGTTCTCCACAGCAGGTGTAGGGAACTCCCAAACAAATGGAGTTTGATAAAAGAAAAATTATTGATACAACAATTGTAAAATCAGATAAAATTACTCTTACTGCAGAAAATGAGATAATGGCAGAAAATGGATTAGATGAGGAAACAGAGGTTTCAGCACAAGAACTTCCTCAACAACTTGAGTCAATTGCACTACGAAAGCCGAAAATGAATATTAAGAAACCTACTCGACTTGAAGATATGACTAATTATATATCTTCAGTAGATGATAAGATTTCTTCCACTTATTGTAGTTATTCAAAGCTCAAAAGAAGAAAAGTGAAGAAAGATTATGGAAAAAGAGATGCAGTCCCTTGAAAAGAATCAGACATGGAATCTAGCAAGTCTACCAAAGAGAAAGAAAACGATTGACTGTAAATGGGTTTATGCAAAAAAAATAAGAATTTTCTGATAAGAATGATATCTGCTACAAGGCAAGATTGGTTCATTATAATTAAAAATATATAAATAATCTATCCTAAATCATTATAAAATCAAATAAATAAAATAAAATAAAACATAAAATCTAATTCAACACATTCAAATTAAAATAATACATCAAATTGTTCAAAAATAACAATAAAATTAAAAATTGTTCATTATTATAGAAAAATTATATTTCAAATTTCAGACTCCCATTATATTTGTAATTTATCAATCTATAAAAATATATAAAAATAATTAATTATGTTATTATATTCAATAAATTAAAATATAATAAATTGCATAATATATATATATATATATATATATATAAAATAGAGTTTATCGGGTAGTGGGTATCCGAAAGTTTCTATCCGTACCCTATCCAAACCTATGACGGATTTAAATATTACTATTCAAAACTCTAATAAAGCTATCTATTAGGGTTTAAACGAATTCAGATAGACTTGAATATCTGTAAAATCTGTACCCGCTGCCACCCCTAGTCCGAGTTGCTTTAGGTACCTAAGAGGCACTAACAATGGAACCAATCTTCCACCCGACAACATAGGAATACCATTAAAGATTGGTAAGGGAAGAATACTAAGGAAGGGTAGTAAAGTAGCTGGTAACAGGTCGTCATATCATGAGATCTCGAGAGATTTCAGAAAACCTCAAAAAACTAGCATAGACCATGACAAGGTAACCTATCACTAAGAAAAGTCACTAAAGGTTCTGAAACCCTAGGAAAGCAAAGACCCAACTCATCGGGACACAACATTTAATACTTTGGACGATGATAGGTACAACGCATTTGATGTATAGCTGGTAGAAAGGGGGTGCATGTACAAGACTTGGGCAACAAGGAAAAGCTCTGCCCACATTCAGACATCATTGCAAAATGCCGGTAGATTAAATCAACTGAAATTCAGCCATCATTTGACATACAAAAGGGGACTTGATGAGACTACAAACAGGGTATATAAGGGAGATCTCCATTGTTGAAGGAGGTATGTACATCTAGAAAACCAAACTATCTACTTCTTCCTCTTCACGATTCCTCACTGACTTAACCATTAGAGTGGAAGTGTCGGAATTGCTCCAGCGCTTCCCTCTGACCTTCCCTTTTGTCTTGCAGGACTTGGACAACTCAGTTATCAGTAGCCATTCTTGGCTATGGAACAATAGTACAAAGCTGCCAGGAGATCTTGAAAAATTCAACATATCAGCAACCATAACCGATGCCAGATTCTGCAAAGCTCTCAATGGAGAATTGATCAGGCAGCTAGCTGAAGAACATGAGATTCTTATTACTTTTGAAGAAGGATCCATCGGAGGATTCAGGTCTCATGTTTCTCATTTCTTGTGCTTAAACAGATTATTCGATGGAAAACTAAAGGTGAATTCTCAAACTCATTACATAGTTTTGAACATTCTTAAACTAAGTGATGTTATTTTTATTATTATCTACTCTGCTAATGATAATGTTACAGTTGAGGCCAATGATGTTGCCCGATAGATATATCGATCGCAAACAGATCAGATTGAAGAAGCAGGACTCAGTTCTAAGCATATAGCATCTACAGTTGTTTCACTCATTGGAGGACAAAAAGACAGCCTTCATCTTCGTAACCCGTGAAGTCCAATTTTTTATTTGATCTTAAAATAAATCTGTAACCTTATATAAAAGGGAAAATTTGTTTATCTAAAACAATTTCTACCTTTGGAGGATGTAATCAATTTGCCAAAACGAATCCTCTTTCTTTAAAAAATATTATTATTATTATTATTATTATCTTTTGTATATCTTAATATGTAGCATAAAACATTAAGTCCAAATTGCACTTCTATTTAAGAAGTAAGATTTATACCTTTTTAATTCCACTTCGAACTTATGTAAAGTAATTTACTTAAAAAAATTATTGCCTTTGAATTCACATGTACTCTTGCTGGCCCTGTTTTCCTTATTTATTAATATTGAATTATCAATAATGGGAGAAAAATAGAGGAATCATATAATTTTGGAGAACTAGCTTTCTGAGAAATATCTTCCTATACAAAAGGATACTATATATCCAAAAGAATTCTAATATAGGAATTAATTTAAATAATATTCCTATGATTAAGCTATCAAATTCAAATAATGTATTTATGGACAATTTAATATTATAATCCTTGTTTAATACTTTTCCTGTTTAATAATTAGCAGCTGAGTTAGTTACTTCTTGCACCAAATTCCATGCCCATACTTTTCCGATCACAGGAAGGACTGTAGTTTGTATGACCGAATTCGGGTATATACCCTTTCTACCATCCATCTTATATAGTCCGGTGCTTTCCTTTGACGCATATTATGTGCAAAACCGGTAACCGTTACTCCCCACACAACTATAACTCTCTTAGACATTTCTTCAAACATCATGTACGCAAACGCAGTTTTGGCCCACTGAAAAAGTAAATGTCAATTAAACTACGTACATAGACTGTTGGAACTTGGAATGAAATGCCGTTCTCCTTGGTGATTGTGGCCTAGAATTTTTGGATTTTCACCGGTTAACAGTCCTGTACAATCAGAAGACGAAATGAAGATATTAATAGGAGTGGGTCTTAAATAAGCTTTTGACAAAATTTAAGAGGAAAAAAAGGCAAAATCTTTAATTCGGTCAATACTTTTATACTTTTATCAATTGAGCCCCTTTACTTTTATATCATTATAGTTAACCCACTGTACTATTATATTCTCTATCAATTGAATCTTTTTTTTTTTTGGGGGGTGGTGGGGGGTTGGGAGGGGAGTCGTTGGTTTTCTATTATAAAATTACTTTTTTTGGATGGAATAATTTGAAATTCTTTAAGCAAACTTAAAAAGAAAACTCCCAATTTAAGAGAGGAAGACCATCTTCCACTTCTCCATTTTAATTTCTCCATCTTAGGATTTCTGAAAATTGACAATGTGTGCACAATCTCCTGCGGTCCGTCCTCCAACCCGTCAAACATTTTGGTATTACCGTAATTATTGCTGACCCCTTTGCTTCCCTTCCTAAATTTCAAGACGCTAAGTCATCCGGTAAGGCAATCTCCGTTGATCCCTCTGATAGGTGGTCTCCCTTACCCCTGTCGCGGCGCGCAACACCCCCTAACCCGATCACCACGTGACCGGATAAGGGAGCGCTACTGCCTGTCTTCTTTACTTCTTCAAATCTCTATTATTAATATTATTACCTTTATTTTCTCAATATTCATGTATATATAGATATAAATAAAAACCAGGTACAATTTATTTATATAAGATAGTAATTTTAAATATCAAATTAATTTTTAAACAAACTTTAAAAGTAAGTTTTACAACTCTAAAACTCTTTAAAATAATTAAAAAAAAAACAAATACAAAAATTTCAAAGCTTGTAATCCACTTTTTCAAGGTTCGGCTGCTTTATTTGAATAGAATCACCACTTGCTTTATCTAATGCCTTCAGCTACCTTTTTATATCTGCGTGAAAAGAAAACTTCACGCTAAACAATAAGCTTAGTGGTACATATAATTAAGGAAATATACTATGTCATGCAACAGACAATAACATGTATCATTTTTTTTTCATATTAATGTTCTTCCATACAATTCTATTCCTTATGATCTTATCTCATACAATTGTGACTCCATGCATACATGACAAATAAATTATAAACATCTCTTTCATATCATCAATCAGGTATTTATATACATGTATACCACTTTCCATCATTTATATATATATTATTATCATTATTAGCCCACAACACCTATGAACTCCAGACTAGGATAATGGAGTTGTCATCCAAGCACTTAGGAGTGTCACACGGCAATATGATGTGCGCATATAAGTGTCATTACTGGCGTAGAAAATCGTGACATTACCGGCGTAGTATTCATAATTCGTACCATTACCGGCATAGTATTCATAATCTGTGCCATTACCGGCGTAGTATTCATAATTCGTGCTATTACCGGCGTAGAAAATCATTCCATTAATGGTTTTCATCATACTCCCCCCTGCTTGGCATGCCAAACTATCCTTAGTATAGTTCTAGGTAGTTGTTCTAAGGCTTATTCAATATCAGATAATTCATATATCTCGATTTACTTCCAATCACAACCATATCAATTTTCATGTTTATTACCTGTATTAGTTCACGTATTTCATCTGTATCATTTTTCATATATCATCCGTGTCAATTCACATATTTCATCCATATCGTATTCCATATATCATCCGTGTCAATTCACATATTTCATCCGTATCACAATACAACACGTTCTCACATCAGTACTTATATATATAATTATTCTTATTTCCCTGGATAGACAATAACTTTCATTTATTTACCTAAATTTTTCATTTAATAATCACATTCATAATTACAGATACAGAGCATTCACAGCTGTGATTACTAATTTCACGCCCGTGAATTAGTTCACGCCCGTAATCCTAAGCCGTGAACGCTACTGGAATGAATCACCCAAAAGGATTCATGGTCGTGATTACTCATTCACGCCCGTGAATAAGTTCACTGCTGTTATTCCAACCCGTGAACGCTTCTGGAATGAATAATACCATTTCCACATATAAGTCACAACCGTGATACAACCGTGAACCCTCAAGTTCAGGCTCGTGACTCAATAGTCACGCCCGTGACTTTCAGCAGGAACTCTGCATATTCACTTTTCATTCATTCTAACATCATCCAAATCATACCAAATTCTATTTCATGCATTTCTAAGGTTCTTTACTCAACTTATTACTTTCTAATACATGTAAATGTCTTGATCATACAAGATTTTCTAACATGCATCATTAATTCAATGTCACACAATGATCTCATTCACACATGTCTAAACCTATGGTTTTATGCCATAATCATCATCATTCTTGAAATACATTTATCAAAAATCATGTTCAACATGCATTATTTCAAACAAAAAATAGGTTATTGTCTTAAGTTATGCATAAATCTTAATCTTTCTCTTTCACTCTTATAGGTAGCTTTCTCTTTTCCTTTGCTCCTTAGTGTTTGTTCCTTGTCACTTGGAACTCCTACAACATCATAGGTCATTATCATCATCATCTGATTTCCTCAAGACCCTAAACTCTCTTTTTCTCTCTCAAAACCTTAATTTCTCTTTTTTTTCCATATAAGTCTTGGATGAGCTCAAAATTCGAACTTCCTTTAAGAAAAGATGATGAAGAAGAAGAAATGCTTCTTACCTTACACTTTTCTTCACTTGATCACAACTTTGGAGATTTTCTCTCTCTACCAAACTTGATTTTTCTTCCTCTTTCTTGCTCTTTCCAGCTTCCTTAGGAGTTATGGACCATGAAGATCACCTTATCTTGCTCTTTCCCTTCTTTTCCCTTCCTTTCTCTCTCTAGAAATCAAGATTGGTTATGGAGGAGATGAAATGGCTGGCGTGACTGGTAGAGAAGAGAGAGAATAAGGCAGAAAATGAAGAGAAGAATAAGAAGAAAAGAAGGCATTAAATAGGGTACCCATAAGTCTTCATGTGGGACCCACCATTTGACCATCTTCCTCCAATTTTATACTTAATCAATATTAACCCTCTTTATTTAATGTCATGGCCGGCCAACCCAAATTTTAAGTGTCCAAATTTCCTAGGTGAATTAGCAATTAATCTCATTAATCCTCCAATTTTTTAGTAAATTGCAATTTATCCCCAAAACTTATCAAATTTTGCAATTTAGTCCTTTACCGTAAATCAACTTCTTTAAACTTTATAATCACTTAATTAGGCATTTATCATTTAATTTATCCATTACTTGATCAATTTTTATAAAAATCCAAATTTAGACTTCGTTCGATCAAACGCGTCAACTTCGCGACACATGCGACTCGGGGCCTAAATTAGCGGATATTACATTCTCTCCCCCTTAAAATAATTTCTTCCTCGAAATTTACCTGTTCATTCTGGGTTAAACAACTAGGGGTACTGCTTCTTCATCACTTCTTCACTTTCCCATGTGGCTTCTTCAATTGTATGATTCCGCCACCAAACTTTAATTAGAGGGACTCTCTTGTTCCGGAGAACTTTCTCTTCATATGCTATTATAGCCACTGGTTCCTCCTCATAAGACATGTCTGTCTGTACCTCTATCTCTTCAATTGGTATGATGTGGTTCGGGTCTGAACAGTATCTTCTTAACATTGAAACGTGAAACACGTTATGAATTCTGTCTAGCTCCGGAGGAAGAGCTAATCGGTAAGCCACTAGTCCTATTTTTTCCAGAATTTCATAAGGACCAATAAACCTTGGACTTAACTTTCCTTTTCTACCGAACCTCAATACCTTTTTCCACGTCGAAACCTTAAAAAATACTTTGTCACCTACAACATATTCTATACCTCGCCTCTTTAAATCGACATATGATTTCTGTTGATCTTGTGCTGCCTTTAGCCTTTCCTTGATCACTTTAACTTTCTCCTCAGTTTGTTGAACTATTTCCGGCCCAATTAACTTTTTCTCATTTAACTCGGTCCAACATACTGGTGTCTTACACTTTCTTCCATATAAAGCCTCATAAGGAGCCATGTCTATACTCGTTTGATGAATATTGTTATAGCCAAACTCCATAAGAGGTAGATGTCGATCCCAACTTCCCTCAAATTCAAGCACACAACATCTCATCATATCCTCTAGCAACTGTATCACTCGCTCTGATTGTCCATCCATTTGCGAATGAAATGTCGTGCTAAAATTTAGTCGAGTTCCCAAAGCTTGTTGTAGACTCTTTTAGAACTGTGACGTAAACCTGGGATCTCTATCAGAGATAATAGATACAGGTACTACATGAAGTCTCATTATCTCATTCACAAAAATCTCAGCCAGCTTGTTCAAAGTATAGTCCATTCGCACTGGTAGGAAATATGCTGACTTCGTCAATCGATCCACTATCACCCACAAAATCCATCGTGATTTTCTCCCACTTCCATTCTGGTATGGGAATCGGTTGTAGTAATCCTGTGGGTAATTGATGCTCAGCTTTCACTTGTTGACAGATTAGACATTTAGCAACATATTCAGTGATATTCTTTTTCATCCCCGACCACCAGTATTGTGCCTTCAAATCTTGGTACATCTTGTTCCCACCTGGATGCATAGTATAGACCATTTCATGAGCTTATTTTAAAATCTTTGACCTCAACTCTTTCATACTTGGGACACAAATCCGGTTCTTGAAGTATACTATGTCATCTTCTGTTAAAGAAAATTCTGACTTTTCCCCATTTTTCACTATTTCGGCTATCTTTACTAGTTTCTCATCTTGTTTTTGGACATCTTTAATTTTCTACATTAATGTGGATTCCACTCGCATCTCAGCTAAAATTTTTCGGCTTAGCGCATCAGCAACCACGTTAGCTTTTCCTGGATGGTATTTTATCACACAATCATAGTCTTTAATCAATTCCAACCATCTTCGTTGTCTCAGGTTCAACTCTTTCTATGAAGGAAGATACTTACGACTCTTGTGGTCCGTATAAATGTAGCATCTTTCTCCATACAGGTAATGTCTCCAAATCTTAAAAGCAAAAACTATCGCTGCAAGCTCTAAATCATGCGTCAGATAGTTAAGCTCGTGAGGCTTAAGCTGTCTGGAGGCATATGCAATCACTTTTCCCTCTTGCATAAGAACACAACCTAGCCCCTTGCGACTTGCATCACTGTACACAACATAATCTTTTCCTGGAGTAGGCTGAGTCAAAACTGGTGCTTCAGTCAACATTGCCTTCAATTGATCAAAGCTTGCTTGACACTTATCTGTCCATTCAAAACGGACCTCTTTTCACAGCAGTCGTGTCAAAGGATTCGCTATAGATGAAAATTCTTTCACAAATCTCATATAGTATCCGGCTAATCCAAGAAAACTTCTCACTTCTGTCACATTTTGAGGTGATTTCCAATTAAGAATAGCCTCGATTTTACTAGGATCAACTCGAATACCTTCGGCTGAAATTACATGACCCAGAAAACTAACTGCTTCCAACCAAAACTCACACTTAGATAGTTTTGCATACAGTTGTTTCTCTGTCAAGGTCTGCAATACTTTTTTGAGATGTTGGTCATGCTCTACTCGATCTCTAGAATAGACAAGAATGTCATCAATGAATACAACTACAAATTGATCAATATATGGCCTGAACACTAGGTTCATCAAGTCCATAAAAACTATCAGCGCATTCGTCAATCCAAATGGCATCACCAAGAACTCTTAATGACCATAACGAGTCATGAATGTCATCTTAGATATATCTGACCCTTTAATCTTCAGTTGATGATACCCCGATTAAAGATCTATCTTTGAAAATATACTTGCACCTTTCAACTAATCAAATAAATCATCAATCCTGGGATGCGGGTATTTATTCTTAACAGTAACCCTATTAAGCTGCTTGTAGTCAATGCAAAAACATAAAGTACCATCTTTCTTCTTTAGAAATAGTACTGGAGCACCCATGGTGATACAATATGTCGTATAAATCCTTTATCTAACATTTCTTATAACTGCATCTTCAACTCTTTCAATTCTATGGGTGCCATCCTATATGGTGTAATAGATATAGGAGCGGTGTCAGGTACTAATTCAATTACAAACTTTATCTCTCGGTCAGGTGGTAGTCCTGGCAACTCCTCAGGGAATACATCAGAAAACTCACTAACTGTTGGGATGTCGGCCAACTTTGGAATTTTCTTTCTGGTATCAATCACATACGCTAGGTAAGTCTCACATCCCTTATTGATGAGTTTTCGAGCTTTCAACGCTGATATCACATTATCTGGATATCCTCTATCCTCGCCCATCACTATTATCTCTTCTTGTTCTAAAACTTTAATTCTCATCTGCCTCTTTCCACAGTCTATTATCACCCCATGGCGAGCTAGCCAATCCATTCCTAAGATCACATCGAACTCACATAATGGTAGCTCTATTAGATCTGCTGGAAATTGTCTGCCTTGAATTTTGACTGGACAGCCCCTAAACACTTTACTAACCCGCACACTGTGTCCTAACGAGTTAGTCACACGAATCTCATATTCTAGAGTTTCTGGTTTTAGACCCTCTCGACCTGATGGTGATGTGCATATGTGTGAGTGTGTTGACCCAGGGTCTATCAATGCATGTATACAAGAGCCAAAGAGAAGGAATTTACCCGCTATGACGTCAGGTGCATCCTGCTCCTCTCGGCCTCGCATGGCATAAGCTCTTGCTGGAGCAGCTATACTGCCTTCAAGTCTCTTTACTGTGTCTGATTTGAACTGGCTTGGCCCTGTACGACCTCCTCTTCCTTGCCCTCGGCCTCATCCTCTGCCTTGTCCCATAGTATGTATTGGTACTGACTCAATAGTCCCTGAATCTCTGCTAAACTATAGCAATGGACAATTTCTTTTTAGATGGTCCTTGGAGCCACATCTTGTGCACGCTCCTGTCATCCACCAACATTCTTCTGGATGCGAATGGCCATAATGCTGACACACCGGTAGAGTGGTAGATCTGTGGAATGCCTGTGTCGGTGCACTGGCTGCCAATGAAGTAGATCTTATGGGTTGTCCCCGCCTATAAGACTGAGGTCTGCTGGAACCTCCAACTTGGAATCAGCCACTAAAAGATCTAGCTCTCTTGCCACTAGACTGCACTCCACTTGGTTGTGGTGCTGGCCTACTAACCCCACTAACCTGTACTAGCTGTTGTGCCGCCAATACTCTTTCAACTGTTCTAGTAGATGCTAGTAAACTGGGGAAGCTCATCAGATGTAGGGCTGAAACTTGTAACTTGATCGTATCCCTCAATCCATCTTCAAATCGTCGACATTTATCAGCCTCTATAGACACAATACCACTAACATACTTGCAAAGATGAGTGAATTCTCTCTCATATTCTGTTACTGACATATCCCTCTGTTTTAGCATCAGAAACTCTCTCTTCTTATCGTCTATGTAGATAGGAGGAATATACTGCTCCTTAAACTTCTCTAGAAAGAATTCTCATGTCATTGGGTCAGGAGTCTCTGTGCTCTGTGATTCAGATCACCACAAATCATATGCATGCTCCTGTAGCAGAGATATTGCATATTCATATTTCTGCTCATCTATGCAGTGCAGTTGATCAAATACTCGTTCTGCTCATTCCAACCAAAATTCTATCACTGAGGGGTCATATTCTCGTTTACCATAGAAATCAAATGCCCCTAATTTCCTTAATCTCTCAAACTATAATCCAGATGAATCTGATCGTGATGCTCTCTGTAGCAAATCTATCATATTTCTTATGAGCTCAGTCTGACGCATATTAATAGCTGAATGTTCACGAAGTGAGCTGGCACTAGATCTCGGTACCGCAGCTCGACGACGACTTGGTTGCAATGAAGCCCTTGCCTCCGTGGGCTCATTACTCTCAACTTCCTCTACTACTATTCGTCTTGATCCTGAAGCCATATCCTACCTATAAAATAAAGGAAACGACCCTAATCAATAAAGCAGAAACTCCAAAAATGCAATTATGGGTACATTTCAAGAAATAAACATTTTCAAAATTCACTTTTAAAAACCCAAAACCACCCAACCGGGCTCTGATACCAAAACTTGTCGCGGCACGCAACACCCCCTCACCCGATCACCACATGCCCAGATAAGAGAGTGCTACTGCTTGTCTTCTGTACTTCTTTAAATCTCTATTATTAATATTATTACCTTTATTTTCTCAATATTCATGTATATATAGATATAAATAAAAACCAGGGTACAATTTATTTACATAAGATAGTAATTTTAAACATCAAATTAATTCTTAAACAAACTTTAAAAGTAAGTTTTACAACTCTAAAAATCTTTGAAATAAAAAAAAAAACAAATACAAAAATTCAAAGCTTATAACCCACTTTTTCAAGGTTCGGCTGTTTTACTTGAATAGGATCACCGCTTGCTTTATCTAACACATTCAGCTACCTTTCTATATCTGCGTGGAAAGAAAAATCCACACTAAACTCTAAGCTTAGTGGTACATATAATTAAGGCAATATACTATGTCATGCAACAGGCAATAACATGTATCATTTTTTTTCATATTAATGTTCTTCCATACAATTCTATTCCTTATGATCATATCTCATACAATTGTGACTCCATGCATACATGACAAATAAATTATAAACATCTCTTTTATATCATCAATTAGGTATTTATATATATGTATACCACTTTCCATCATTTATATATATATATATATATATATATATATATATATATATATATATATATATTATTACCATTATTAGCCAACAACACTTATGAACTCCATACTAGGATAACGGAGTTGTCATCCAGGCACTTAGGAGCGTCACACGGCAATATGATGTGTGCATATAAGTATCATTACCGGAAAATAAAATCATGCCATTACCGGCGTAGTATTCATAATTCGTGCCATTATCGGCGTAGTATTCATAATCCGTGCCATTACCAGCGTAGAAAATCATTCCATTAACGGTTTTCATCATACTCTCCCCTGCTTGGCATGCCAAACTATCCTTAGTATAGTTCTAGGTAGTTGTTCTAGGGCCTATTCAATATCAGATAATTCATATATCTCTATTTACTTCCAATCACAACCATATCAATTTTCCTGTTTATTACCTGTATTAGTTCACGTATTTCATCCGTATCATTTTTCATATATCATCCGTGTCAATTCAAATATTTCATCCGTATGATATTCCATATATAATCCGTGTCAATTCACATATTTCATCCATATCACAATACAACACGTTCTCACATCAATACTTATATATATAATTATTCTTATTTCCCTGGATAGACAATAACTTTCATTTATTTACCTGAATTTTTTATTTAATAACCACATTCATAATTACAGATACAGAGCATTCACAGCCGTGATTACTAATTTCACGCCCGTGAATTAGTTCACACCCGTAATCCTAAGCCGTAAACGCTACTGGAATGAATCGCCCAAAAGCATTCACGCCCGTGAATAAGTTCACTTCCGTGATTCCAACCCGTGAACGCTTCTGGAATGAATAATACCATTTCCACACAAAAGTCACAACCGTGAACCCTCAAGTTCATGCCCATGACTCAATAGTCACACCTGTGACTTTCAGCAGGAAATCTGCATATTCACTTTTCATTCATTCTAACATCATCCAAATCATACCAAATTCTATTTCATGCATTTCTAAGGTTCTTTACTCAACTTATTACTTTCTAATACATGTACATGTCTTGATCATACAAGATTTTCTAACATGCATCATTAATTCAATGTCACACAAGGATCTCATTCACACATGTCTAAACCTATGGTTTTATGCCATAATCATCATCATTCTTGAAATACATTTATCAAAAATCATGTTCAACATGCATTATTTCAAACAAAAAATAGGTTATTGCCTTAAGTTATGCACAAACCTTAATCTTTCTCTTTCACTCTTATAGGTAGCTTTCTCTTTTCCTTTGCTCCTTAGTGTTTGTTCCTTGTCACTTGGAACTCCTACAACATCATAGATCATTATCATCATCATCTGATTTCCTCAAGACCCTAAACTCTCTTTTTCTCTCTCAAAACCCTAATTTCTCTCTTTTTCCATATAAGTCTTGGATGAGCTCAAAATTCGAACTTCCTTTAAGAAAAGATGAAGAAGAAGAAGAAATGCTTCTTACCTTACACTTTTCTTCACTTGATCACAACTTTGGAGATTTTCTCTCTCTACCAAACTTGATTTTTCTTCCTCTTTCTTGCTCTTTCCAGCTTCCTTAGGAGTTATGGACCATGAAGATCACCTTATCTTGCTCTTTCCCTTTTCTTCCCTTCCTTTCTCTCTCTAGAAATCAAGATTGGTTATGGAGGAGATGAAATGGCTGGCGTGACTGGTAGATAAGAGAGAGAAGAAGGCAGAAAATGAAGAGAAGAAGAAGAAGAAAAGAAGGCATTAAATAGGGTACCCATAAGTCTTCATGTGGGACCCACCATTTGACCATCTTCCTCAAATTTTATACTTAATCAATATTAACCCTTTTTATTTAATGTCATGTCCGGCCAACACAAATTTTAAGTGTCCAAATTTCCTAGGTTAATTAGCAATTAATCTCATTAATCCTCTAATTTTTGGTAAATTGCAATTTATCCCCAAAACTTATCAAATTTTCCAATTTAGTCTTTTACCGTAAATCAACTTCTTTAAACTTTATAATCACTTAATTAGGCATTTATCATTTAATTTATCCATTACTTGATCAATTTTTATAAAAATCCGAATTTAGACTCAGTTCGGTCAAACGCGTCAACTTCACGACACATGCGACTCAGGGCCTAAATTAGCGGATATTACACCCCTAGCCAAAAACGATTGTTTGAAAAGACCCTTCTTTCTGAAATGGTCGATGTTCCAAAGAGGATCACCAAGTGGGGTTCAATAAAAATTCATATAAGGTGACTATTAGAGAGATCGTCAATGATTTTCATCAAGTTTTAGCCTTTCACCATATCTCCACTCATGGTGAGCTTCTATTCGTATAGCGGCTATTTGTTTTGATCTAGGTTGGTTTGCCAATTGCAAGGTGACACTTATCTCCGTGAGTCAGTATCAAGTAATCACAAGCTGATTAGGGCTTGTTGAATCTTTCCTACTCAGGTTTGGTCTTATGTGTGCGTAGTTGTGTGTTATTAGGTGTTTGCTGACTTTGTGTCATCTTTCAGCTTATGCAAGTAAGTCATTTGATGACAGGTCGCCTGTTTTCCCTTCAAGAAGATAGAAACTCAAAGACCAGCGTTGAGAGAACAAACTTGGAGAAACGTCTGTTGTTGAAGGATAAGGAGTGGGGTAATCGGCTTTTGGAAAGCTATCCTAGCTCAGGTTCATGCGGAGGAACTAGAAGAGGGCTCTAAAATACTGGAGGAAAAAAAAAGAGGATTGGAGGAGAAAGTGGAGAAACTAAAGGAGGAGGCCACAACCGGTTCTACCTAACACCATAAGGAGGTAGATGAACTTGAGAGGAAGGTTAATGATCTTCTGGATCAGCTCTTGGATATGTACAATAAAGCTAGTAGGGATGTTGTTGTTGAGATCAAGCCTAGGCTTCCTACGGTTGATTTGAGCTTCATGAAGAAAGATACAACTGAGGATGTTCCTCCCTCTGAGAAGAATCCGGACGTTGCAGGTTTAGGTGACTAGCCGAAGGCTCTTGCCGATGATGATAGTGTCGCAATTGTTGGAACATCAGCATCTGTATTTGTAAGCCCCTTGCCTTCAAGGATAATGTTGGTGCTGATGATCATCCCCCTTTTTTGATATGTTATTTGTTTTTTTTTTTTCTCTTTTTGGCTTTTCATTTTTTAGAACAACTTTGGGGTTTTATTGTTGGCCCTGTCCTCTAAAAAATTTGTAATGCTATTCTTTTTATTTGATGGGATGTTCTTTCTTCTCATTTCCATTTTTTGATTATTTTGTCTCTGTGTATTGTGATTTTCAGTGTAGTTCATTTGTATCCCTGTTGATTGACTTGGGAATACTTTGCCCCCCTCTTTATTATTTGATCACCTTAAGACCTAGGCCTTTTTAGGTGACTTGATTTTGTGATTTTAGTTATATGGTCTAATCTCCTTAGAACTTGGATCTTATAAGGGGACTTAGTATATTTTTCAGCCACTTTTTTGGTCTCAGCTACTTTTATGCCCTGATCTCCTTGGCACTTCGGTCTTAACAGGGGGGCTTAGTATATTCTTTAACCTCTTTTGCAATCCCATACACTTGAACATTCTAATCTTCATAGGACTTGGATCTCATCACAGGACTTAGTATATTATTTAGCCATTTTTGCGGTCTCAGCCAATTATGTGGTCTAATCTCCTCGGGACTTTAATCTCATCATGGGAATATAGAAAAAAAAAATATATATATATATATATATATATATACATATAATATACATTTTAATTAATGGAACAAGGGCTCAAAACAATGAGAATAAAAGTATGAGAGTTCAATCCTGAAAAAAGTAAAAAAAAAATATTTGTAACCGAATTAAGAGTTTTTTTTTTTAAAAAAAAGAAAATAAAAAAGTGCACACAATTAAAATGAGGTTAAGGTGCAAAAATTCCCTTAAAGTATGGTTCAATAAGCGAAATTTTAATTTTAGAACTTGTTTGGTTTAACAGTTTGAGATAGTCGGTAGCTATCATATCCACTAATTTAAATCTCAAGTCACGTATATCACTAAACTAATGCATTGAACTTATCGGAGTTTAAATTTGGATTTTGACTGGAAAATAATTAAAATAAAGATAAAAAAAATTATAAAAAAATTCCTAATAAAGTAGTTAAAGCACTTAAAAATGTTAGATTATGGTAAGAGATTAAAATGTAAAATTTTTAAAATTTTAGAATAAATTTACAATTTACCAAAAATTGGATTGTTAATTGAGATAAATACCAATTAAATACATATATTGGATATAAGAATATATGTTGGCCAGCCAACTTAAGGAAATGAGGGATTAAGATGTTGTTAAGCAAAATATCATGTGTTAGTGGTCAAATGATAAGCACACACCAAGACTTTTATTTCTTTCTCATTCTTTCTTCTTCTTTCTTATCTCATTCTTTATTTCAATTTTTCTATACTTCATAACCATTTCTCCATAGCCAAACCTTACTTCTAGAGAGAGAAATTGAGAGAGAGTAAGAAAGGCATGAACAATTAGATTTTCACACATATTTCATCAAGATGAAGCTGGAGTGAGTAAAAAGAAAGAGAAATAAGCAACAAATGAGAGATAGAGACCCCCAAAGTTTCATCCATAGAAGGAAAAAGCTTGAGGTAAAATATTCTCCATCTTCTCTTTAGGTTTTTCTAAAAGAAAATAAGATTTTAACCTCTTTTGGAGCATATTTTGGAAGATAGAGAGTTTAGGGTTTAGGTGATCGAGTATAGGATTTAGAGAGATATTGTAACACTCTTCGATATAATGAAGACTAAACTCAATTATACTAAAAAAACACTACAAGAAAAAGACAGATTTGCGATGCAAATTAGTGACGCTGTATTTTGCGTCGCTAAATTGCGACACTTTAGCGATGCACCCGACGCAATGGCGACTGAAAAATGTAATGGAACTTTAGATACGCCATTAGCAATGCATGACGACAGATTAACTTAGCGACACAATCGGGGCGTCACTAAAAAATAGCTCAAAATTGGCAGTATATTTAGCGACGTCATTATGATGCGGCTAGAGTCACTAATTAGCGACGATTTAGTTATGCGTCGATAAAGTTAGAGCAAGTGGTTGCCACATATAGTGATGCAAGAGTTGCGTCGCTAAACAAAGTTCCAAAAGTCAAAATCGTTTCAACTAACAATAGCGACACCATTATAGTATCACAAAACCTTTAATAGAATAAAAATACAAACATGTCCAAACGACGTAGTTTTAAAAATATATACTTTGTAAGGGAACCCTAGCTATATAAACCTTCTCCATCTCCTTTTTTCTGCCGCCGCATCATTCCTCTCTTCTTTCTTCTTCGTTTCACCTCTTTGGACACTTCACTTGCCTGGATAGCTGATGTGTTTTCACTTTCCAGTTCTCACTTTTCACTCTCTTCTTAATCTTGTAGCTGATAGTTCATTTTATGGTTTAAGAAGGGATTTTTCAGTATTCACAACTAGTGGCATCAATATTCTACAGAAATAAATTTGTACAATATCTCTAATATTTATGCATAGTTCCTTTGATAGTTAATTTATTGTCTAGCGAAATCTGCATTTCTTTCTGTAGATCTAGAATGTGGAGATTGTTAATGGGAACGGCTCATCCTCTTTTGACGTCGCGAGGATTTTACACGAAACTTGAGAAAATCAAAGTTTCTATACTTTTTGAAAGATTGTTAGTTGTTATCCCCAAAATCGATTTTGTGGTTTATGCATTTCAGGAGTTCTCGTGAGTTTTCTTGCTTTTCTTATTATCATAAAAATAATGTATGTTAGCTATTAGGTTAATGATGAGATAAATTTTCTACTAAAATCATGGATTAGCTATCAGCACATCATACTTATATCTTTTATTTAATCAGCTTGCAATGATGATGTGTGATGAGTATCTATTGTGTAGAGGGAGAAGTTTTCAAATGCTTGAATCCTAAAAAAATGATGCATCCTAATTTAAGAGAGTTGAATCTACTTATCTCAAATTAAGTTCTACCTTAAAGTTTTCATTTTCTTGTGTTGCTTTTCTCTTTTATAGTTTTTTTATTATTCTATTTGTTGCTTTGGCTAGAACCATCGTGAATGACTACAAAAGAAAATGCTCTGTTTGTATTTGTATATTGATATTTGTTAGTGAAAAATTAAGCATTTGAATTCATTAGTATCCTATTTCCTTTACATCCATTGTAAATTAAGCCAAAGTTGGAAGGCTTTGAAAGAACTAGTGGTATATTTTGCAATCCTAAATCATTTTGTTATTATGCGTAAAATTATATGTGGTTATAATACATGTTTGCCTATATCAAACTCTTGTACTTGGTATGTATGTGAATTTATAGGAAGAAAGAAATAGAGGGAGTATAAATTTCGTACACAAACTCTTTGACAGTTGTAATTTCTACTAGATAAATAATACTTTTGATCCCAAATAAGTTTGTACATTGTACTTGTACTAGATTTGGAGGCCTGCATTTCAACCTCAAGATTTTTTTCCTCTTTTTGCCTTGCATCTATCTGACTTCAACTATTGTGTGCTTAGGGTTGTAATCTGTTATTGACAAGTCTGACATGGCAAAGGGCTTTGTTTAGCTTTCCTTCTTTAACTTGTTTGTTCTTAATCATACAACATCACTATTTTGTTTATCTACACCAGGAGCCAGTATTCAGTCTGCCCATATAACTATTGTTTTTGTGTAATAATTCTAGTATGGTATTGTAGATTGATGATATTGTATGTTCAGTGATATTTTGTTATTAGATGTGTTTGTTACCAGGGAACTACAATGGAAGTCCTTTCTAGTTGAGCTCTAGGTTGATCAGATTTCTGAAAATTATAAACTGAAGTACATAATTTTGCAATATACTGAGATAGAAAACTAAGTGAAATGACCACAGTAAATGGTTTGGTAATGGTGAGTGTGGAGGTGATTTGGATATCGCTGAAAAATATGAATCTACATATTACCCTGAATGGATATCATGTGTTTTTTTTATTATACTAAAAAGCTTTTCTTGAGATGAACTTATTCATATTCTTTCTTATATGTCCTATTTATGGCTTGTACTTTATGCTAGATCATTATGAACTTTTTGTTTTCAAGTTCTCAGTGTACATCTGGGCTAATAATCCAGATCCATTGATACATGGGATGCCAAAGAGCATGTGTTTTATTTATTTTTGGTTACTGTCTAGGTAGATCCTCGATTATCCTAGCATTTCTAGTAGAGGTGTTCATCGTTTCATTGATTGAAAGATCTAGGATATTTCATATAGTTGAGTTGGGGTTTTAAATTACATTAAAACTTTTCTCATTTTCTTTTCGCTTAATTTAGAATTACTGTTCCATCAAAGATAAATGAACATAGCAATTCTATTTGGAAGAGAAAAAACAGAGAAACATATATATGTCATTATAATTTCTGCGTTTTATTTTGGCATTTACTATTTATTTTGTGTCTTTATATGTATAACTTTCTTTCAGAGCATTTGAGACATTTATTTTCTTCAAAAATAATTGATGGTTGACTTTTACAGAAAAGTTAATTGCCCAGTTAAGTCAATTGACGATATTATTGTCCAATAAATAATATATATGGCCTACAGTGATGACTTAACTGTAATTTGTCCATATTTGTGATTTTTTTTTCAAAATTTACAAGCAAATACAAACCCCTCGAGGAAAATTATAATATTTTCAAAATTCTTTCATTTCTTTTTCCAGTTTAAGAAAATTTTAATTTAAATTAAAATATTTTATTGTATAAGTTTAAAAGTAAAATTTTATTATATAACCCTAAACCCTAATTTTTCTCTCAACAAATAAACCCTATATATATTCTGATAATTAAATAGAGTCAGATATATATATATATAATTTTAACTTAGTTTATGGATGAGAAAGTAATGCTGATTTTCTTGTATGTTTTAACTTATATTTATAAGTTTCAATACAGTTTGTTAAATTTTAATTTATATGTTTCATATAAGTCAGTTTTAATTTTTAATTCATAGAGATCATTGTTACAATTTTGGATTGAGTACTTCAAACCCAATTAGTTTTGAGTATTGCAAACACCTTTAGCTGGATGATGCATGATATTGTTGTTATTTGGATATAATTGATAGTAGGGATGTAAAGGATTAGGCCATACATCAGTTTGATCTGTTTATGTGCTTGGATTGTGAGAGTATTATGTACTTTCATATTATTTGGAGACTCAAAATTTCTTTTGAATTGAATTGGGGAAGATGGGATAAGATCCTCTTCTATCGAGGCTTGAAGACTCAAAATTTTGTGTGCTTGGTCATACACTAGCAATGCCACTTATTAATCTAGTTTAGTGCTAAACCATGACATTGATGTCTAAAGGGTTAGTTTTTTGGGCAAGTTTTTTTTTTGGTTGATATTCTAATTTCTTATAATTGAAATAAATATAAACAGAGAAAAGTACATATTTTTGTCTCTAACTACCAATACTATTAGATTTATTTTATTGAGTTTTGTAATGTGCAGTCATTGTCTTAGAGTGCACATTGGTGTCATATGCTCATTTCGGTATCTTTTACTAGTTGGTTCGATTTTGATTTAAACTAATTAAATATGTTGGGTAAATTTGTTACTTAAGGTAATTCATCATTCATATAATGTTTGGTCTATTTGTTTCTATGTTTATAAATTAGAACCTTATTAAAAATCAATATTGATGTTCTACAGGATACATTCATTAGAGCCAAATTATGGGTTTGAGAACTGCAAAGACAAGTTGATACCATCAATTGAAAAGGAATACTCATATCAAGTTTTTCATATATGAATATTAGTTTTTTTTCCATTTTGCTGATCATTTTGCTTCTCTGGAGAGCTTGGGATGATGTGAAAACATATTTCAATATCATCATAAATCTAGGAGCTGGAATTTTTTATTTTCTTATGGTGGGTTAGTTGAGTTCATATGTTGTAATTTATTGAATTAATTTCCATTTGTATTATAATGCAATAGTCATTCTTTGTCTTATTGTTTCTATTTGTATTATAATGCAGCAAACATTCTTTGTCATATTTATCTTTTTTTTGTGAATTTAATTATTTTCATGGTGTATTTTTCCAAATATATGATTATTACAACAAAGCAATTATTTGAAATTATTTGAAAAAAATTTAAAATTTTAGCGACGCCAAACTGTGTCACTTAAAATAATTAATCTAATTTAATTAAAAAATTAAAAATTGCCATTTTAGCCACACCTAGAAGCGTCGCTAATTAGCGTGAGCTCTTTTTGTCGTTAAAATAGTCATTAATGTTGTCGCCTCATTATTTTTTGTCGCTTATTTTGCAACGTCTTTTTTTAATTAGCAACGCATAAACTGAGTCGTTATTTAGTGACACGACATTTGGAGTCGCTAATTAGCGACGCGACTTTTTCTGGCATCGCTAAATAATATTAGCGACGAGACTTTTAGAGACGCTGCTATGGCGTCTCAATTGCATAGCTAAACCTTTTTAGAGACGCCATTTCTTATTTGGCTACGCATTTTTTTTGCGTCGCTAAATGATTTAATTCTTGTAGTGAGATGCTAAAATGCACATAAGTTAAAATGTCAAAAAAAAACTTTAAACTTTTATGCACCATAGCCATGATGACTTAACAATATAAAAGTATTTTTAAAATCATGAAATCGATCTCAATAAAATAAAAGTTTAATACAAACATATGGGCATACACAAAAGCTCAAGGTTTTACCAAATTAGTAGTTATAAAACTACATGTTTCTGAAATATAGCATGTAAAACTATAACTACCAAATTCATAGAAAGACAACCAAAATATAGATACAACAGTGTACCACTCATCCCGAATGGATATCCTCGACTCTAATTACTGGGTGTCCTCCTTTGTCGGTCCTCCCCTAAGCTTCAAACCTGCACATTAAAAATCTATATGCTAAGCAACTTGTACCCAGTGGTACATAACAATGTGCAAGGTGTACAACAACATATACAATAATATATATGATAAACTCACTGAGATACTATAACAACTTGCTTCAAAATTTGCACTAAATAACATATACAATAATATGCATGATATACTACATGACATACCATCAGAATTATGTATATATATTTATATAATGTACCACACTACATGGTATCTCAAACAATCTCCCAATATCATATATGTGTTTACCACACATAATAATTTACTCATTATTTTACCTTTGCACACGTTACTCATAACTAGACTAAAATGGTTTCGGGTACTCTATAGCTCTCATTAGAGCTAAAAATAATCCACCGAAGAAAAACAAGTGCATGGAACATCTACGATGAAAGCACACCAAGCTAAATCCTGAGCCTTCTAAATCCCTCGTTAATCTTCAAAATATCACAATCGTAAATCCATAGAAGAAAACGAGTGAACGAAACAGTTATAAGGGAAGCATACCTAGCTAAACTTCAAGCCTTCTAAACCCCTCGTTAATATTCAAAATATCACAATCATAAGTCCACCAAAGAAAACAAGTTCAGGAATAACTACAAGAAAAGTCCACCTGGTTAGACCCTGAACTTTCTAAATACCTTGTAATTCTTCAAAATATTTCACTCGTGACTAACATACATCACCCGGTACCGATCTCCCCCCTTAATGGCATGTCATCTATCCTAACTTCAATCCTAGTCAGAGTATTGGACTTACAATATCACAATGCGTATATTCATATTATCCATTACCATAATTTATATAATTCTTATGATTTATATGATCATGTTCACAACACATATTTTCATATCATGCTATAAGCATGCAATAAAGGCCTACCACCTCACAATGAATTAATTTCGATTCAAAATCAAACACATAAATTTTTTATCATAAGTAGTTTTATGCCCGTGAATAATCATTCGCAGTCGTGAAGCACCATTTCACGGATGGTCCCCCCTGTGACACAAGTCGTGATTCAATTCGTGAATCAGCACACATTCACAACCATGATCACCCCTTTACAGGCGTAAACTAAATTGTGAAGCTGCCCATGAACAGGTCTACTTTAGCAATAAGAATGCATCTCACGATATTTATGCTCGTAAACCCACCCTTCACAGCCATGAATTTGGAAAATTTTCTAGAAAAATATAGCATCGCAAATTATGTCAATTCCACATAAAATACTCACTACGGTTGACCAATGTTAGTCACCCTATCAACATTCTAGTATGCATTCAAGCTATCTATCACAACTATGTCATCTTTAATCATCAATAATAATCAGAATTGTTTCACAAATATGTCAATCTAACCATATTCATAAGATTTTCCATCATGCATATTAATCTCATATTTTATCATTTATCTACTCTTTTATCATCTAAAACATGCATTTAAAACAAAAAATACAAAGTTATGGCCTTAAATGTTATTATGTACAAACCTTACACTTAAGAAGGAGGTTAGCTAAAGCTTGGTCTCTTCAAGTTTTTCCTCTCCTTTGAGATGGACTTCCAGCGCTTTCTCCAGGTCCTAGAAAAATAAAGAAACATTCTCTTAGCTTCTAGAAAACGACTAACACCTAGAAAAGAAAATTTAAGTTTTTCCCTAAACTCTCAATATGCCTCTTCTCTCTCTTTTTTTATCATTTTTTTCTCATGAAACACTGATCTTCCAAGCTTCTCTAATGGAAGAAGATGGAGTCAGGAGGAAGAAGAAGAAGAAGTTTGCGTGTTTTGTTGGTTAAGAGGGAGTGGAGAGTTGATTTAAAGGGAATGACAGAGAGAAAAATGTGACTGTCTCACCAACTTTGTCTGTCTAGATTTCACAGTCGTGACTTCTCTTTCACGGACATGAGCAACTCTTCACGGCCGTGCATTAAAATCCAATATTCAGGTCGTGACACTCATTATCACGGGTGTGAAATATCAAATTTCACCACTCTCAGTATCTAAAAGCTCCACTTAATCCTCAATTTTCCACTAACCAATAACATAACTTATATGCTCTAATTACAGGCATTACAGATATGATGAAAGGAGAATTTTTATTATTGTTTTATGTATTTTAAGAACAAGTTGATAAGAGTCAAGCTCAACCAAGCAAAGTAAAGGAAAAAGAAACATATAGAGGAAAAAGAGCAAGAGAAAAGAGGTAAGTGCATAACTTAAGACAATAGCCTATATTTTATCATTAAATTGCATGATTTGAGCATTTTGCATGTAAATAATTGTAAATTAGTAGTATTTTGTGATAAAATTCTGATGATGCATGTTTGCTAGACTTGATTTTGGTAAAAATTGAATAATGGGATTGTGTGCTCTTTGTTTGATTCTATGGAGCAATCAATACATATATTACTATAACTTAAATTCAGAAATTCAGATTGGTGTGCTCTTTATTGAGTTTGCAATCTAAGATATAGGGTTAAAACTTTCATGAAGAATATAAAATATAATCCTGACTTTAACTATTCTTAATTTTAATACAAACATTAAACTAGAAAAATGTCCAGAAAATTCTGGACAATATTTTTTTATAAGCAATCAGTATTTAAATGAGCATATCTTTTACTACAAAACTCCAAATTAAGTGATTCAAATTGTATATTAAAACTAAGATATATGACTATAATTCTTAATAGACAATTAAATTAAATTTGGAATGTAAGAGGCCTAAAATTTAGATCAAATATATAATATGAAATATGTCAATAATAGAGCATAATATGAATTAAGGAATTTAATATGTAAAATAATGTAGATCTTGTTATATAATGCAAGTGGTATTTTTATTGAGTAATTATTTGATTAATTGAGCTATTAAACCTATGAAATGTAAGAAGTAAAAAGGAATTATGAATTTTATAATGACATTAATTAAGTCTTAGAACACTTAGCTTAGAACTAGAATTTTAGATAATTTGACATGTCAATCAGGCGTCTAGTTATTATACCGATGATAGTACCTATATTATGTTGGTGATGACACTCATATTAATACTGATAAAGACACTTGTATGAGCGTATCACTATGCTTGGGTGTACACTTTATTATGCTTAGATAGTCAATCTCGTTATTCTAATTATTGGTTCCTACGTATTATGGACATAAATACATTAACTTGGTATAAATAATTTTATATGTGAATTAATTGTTCATAAATATGAATATAAAAGAATAACTAATTTGTATAAGATGATTATGTAGTGCTTGCATATGAAAAATATATATGTATAAAGAAAATGCAAAAGAAAAAAAAAAGAAATTATATAACTTGACATATATGTATGAGGACACATTGTTGCATATTGCATAAGTATAGTTTATTACTTTATTTATATGCACCACTAAGTCTAGAGCTTAGCGTTTGAGTTTTTCTCGCGTATATATAGTGAAGAGTGACCAAGATTGGTAGATAAAGCTAGACGACCCGACCCGACCCGGCCCAGTAAAGCACCATAATTCAGACGTGCGTCACAGATTTTTGTACTTTTATTTTGAGGTTTTTTTTTACAATGTTTGTAAAATAACTACATATTTTGTAAATACTACTTTATGTATATAAAATATAATTTGTTTCCTTATTATTATTTCTTTTACACTATAATAAAATTACATGAGTCACTTTCATTCATATATATGAAATGATATTTTAACCGATAAAGTCAGTATATCACTTTCTTATTTTGTCACGTATTATTAGGGTGCAGGGATGTTACAGTAACTGATAGCTGATTGAGAAAATTAAATGTATTTAGTAAAATATGTTAGTTATTACTGTTTATATGTTAAATGACATTACATGTTTGATTTATTGTTAATATAAGTTATACCTAATATAATAAATAATTTATTAACTAATTTAACCATTAAAAATATATTTTTTATACTTATATATTTTTTATCATTTTAAAATGAATATTATTACTAGTTTATATATATATATATATATATATATATATATATATATATATATATATATTTAAAATTATAAAATAATTTATTGATTGAAAAAATTAATTTGGAGAAATAAATGTTTTATAATTAATAAATTTTATAAGGATAATATAGTCTAAATAAAAATTAAATTAGTTACTAACTGGTAAAAAAATAAAATTAAATGAAATTTTTTCAATCATAATTGTTTGAAGTTAGGATTAGCTGATTAAGATATTTTAACAAACACTTTTAAAATAGTTGTTTCTTATTAGGTATTGAATAACTATCAGTGTATTTTTGGACAATTTTAGATTTAAAGTTACACGGTTGAGCAAAAGTGCCCTTTTTGTAATCAAACAATGTTCATTAAATTAAAATTTTTACCTTCTGAATTGTACCAAATAGAAAAGGAAAAAAAAACTACAAGAAGAAGAGAAACGAAATAACCATATGCACAAATTCTTGGATTTCATCAACAATGGAAAAAAAAAATCTAAAACATGTTTTATTGATATCAATTTGGATGTCCATATTCATAATTTCATATGCACAACTTATAGATTTAATTAATATGTTACAGATTGCAATTCCCGGCTTTAAAAATATACTGCCAAGAACATGTATTTCTTTTTTTTTTTTCTCTTAGAGATCCAGTATCCAAAACTCCTAGAGTTCCAATTAATCAAGTTCGATTAAAAGCTAATAGAGTATTGGTCGATTTTCTAGTCATCCAGAAAAATTAAGAACATGACGATTTTACTCTGCTAAACTTTATTATCTAAGTAAAAACTATTAATAGGGCTGATAATTATAAAATTTCAAAATAATACTTTCTCCATCATATCATAAGCAAATATATTTATTTTTTAATTTTTATATAGATTACAAAAATATAATTAATATACTTAATATTATACACATTTTATCTGATATACTCCCATATTAGTTAGGAATATTATAAAAAAAATGCCTTGAAAATAATAATTCATATTTATCGATAACAAAACATATTAAATAAAAATATAATAATTTTTTTTTTAGACAACTTTTAAAAACATATGACATAATTAAAATATAATAGACACCTAAAAAAAATAAATATAGAGATAGTGCATTATCCTGAGAAGTCCAAGATTTTATTTAAATTTAAAAAAAAAATCAAAAAAATTCAAGTTTTAACAAATTATAGTTAGAAACAATCTTTGAAAAAATAAATAGTTTACACTCTTACCATTTGATAAAAATGTTATTTAACAATTAGAAAAACTGAAAGTTAAATATACTGACTATCTTACAATTATAATAATCAGAAAAAATAAGCAAAAATCTTGAACTATTATAAAATATCAATAGACTATAGATGAAATTCTAAAAAATTAACACAAATATTTTAAATATAGAAAAATTATATATTATATTGTACTATAATATTTGAAATTCATACAGTATCAAATAAATAAATATTATCTCAAATGTTAAGGAGAAAAATTACTAATTTTTTAAAATTTTATTTATAACAATCACTTAGAAAAACTTTTTGTGAGCTTTTCTGTAATTTATTCTTAAATTTATATAAATATGTAACCTTATACACAAGGAAAATCTGTAATAGTTTCTACCTTCAGAGGATGTCAAATCTATTAAGCAAATTGAATTTTCTTTCTCTAATTTCCTTTTTTCTTTTTTTATTTTGGTATATATTAATATGTAGCAGAAAATAACAAGTCAACATTGTACAGCTATTTAAGCAGTGTAATTTATACATTTCCCTTTTTGTATTTATGGAATTCCACATCCATATACATGTCATTGAATTCACATGTACTCTTGGTGGCCCTGTTTTCCTAATATATAGCATGTCTTCATCAATCACGCCAAAATGAAACCCCACAACCTGACCGATTCAGTAAAATCATTCCCAAAATTATGAAAGTTAAAGGGCAAAGGGATCTGTTGCATTATTTTTAACTTCTTTTTCACCTAAACAATCCCTAATGTAAAGCGTCATATCATATGCTACAAACTGTAGTCAGTGAAATTTTACAGACCAGTCAAGGCCTCCAGACCATCCTGCATCTGAAGCTTCTTACCTTCCAAAAAGCTATATACAAATCCCTCACAAGGGATGTAGATAGGCCTGCAATTTCAAATAAAATTAAAATTGAATAAATTAAATTTAAATTAAACTTAGAGAGGCAGGGTAATTCTAGTGCTACCAGCATTCAAATGAGAGCTCAAGTGTTTCTAAAAGGAAGAGGCAGGATCACATTTCCTTCTTCCATTTCTTTTCTTCTTTTTTTTCAGAAGGGGAAAAATGTACAAATTATATTGAGCATCTTCCAAGTCCTCAAGTTATAAAGACCAACAATATCAATATGTTAATGATGCAGCAGCATTGCAAACTAATGCTTTATTTTTACGATCAAACCCATCTGACATGGATAAGTCATCTTGACTAGAAATTGTTAAATGGTTAATTCCAGAAAATATTTAACTTGACATTATAAGCGTATCCAGATTATTAGTTATGGTAAAGATTGCCACTTTGTTTCAAAAAATCATATGAAATCCATCTAAATTGCAAATAACTTGACATACACAGAATTAATTTGCAATTGATGCTTGTGTCCTTTATATTAAATTAATTCCAGATAACTTTATTGTTTGAACAAATATAGAATTGAATAAAATATGCCACTAATTTTCAAAAATTCCCTTGAACTTAACATGCATTATGCTGAAATAAAAGTCCAGTGCTTCTTTAGCTAACAACATAATGTGCCAAGTGAAAAAGAACAATAATATATTACCATTGCAACAGAGTATTTTTCAAAAATAATAATTAATAAAAAAATCCGCAGCTTTAGTAGCTAAAAATTCATTTGGATTTTCACCTTCTGTAAAATTAAAATCCTACATCTCAATGTTTTTATTATTCCAAAATGTCACAACAATGGAATTGTGAATGAATTCCTCAAAATTGTATGGAATTCATTTGTTCCAAATAGGGTGCACATCAATCAATCAGTGGCAGCAACCAAGTAACACAAAAATAAAATGAATTAGTACAAGAACTTACAGCTGAAATTTTACAGTCAGTCACTCCCAAAATCTTCATAACTCACACCTTCTGATATAGTATCCAACCTTGTGTTGTCTCCTGTAAGGCCAAGGCATCAAATCAGCATCATACTTCTTTTTTTTTTTCCTTTGAAATGAAAATCAGAGAATTGTACTTTGTGAAGAATCAATAATTTTAAAATTTTAAAAGTAGTTTAACCTTGATCTCTTTCACGAGAATCCAGGAAATTGTCATTGTCTGATGCTAGGAACGGTGATCTGGCATAGCTCTCCAATATATCTACAAATTTTGACGCCAATAATTAATTTTACACAAAAACCTAATATTTGTAGCTGGCAAGTTGATATTCCACACAAATTTGCATGCACGAAAGACCAAATCCAAAATTGACTCCATCAACTTATTCATAATTTAACATGCATACAGGGATTAATAAATCAAACTAAGCCAATACAGCAATGGGCAATGTTTTGATTTTACTACAAAATAACTAAAATGACAACAATGCCACTATTGCAAGCAATTAATGCAGGCATTCTGTCACGCACAATCATGCATGAAAGATAGGGGAACAACCTGAACTCTGAGCAAAATCAGCTGCCAAATCAGAGAGACTGAAATTCCGAGGAATCTGACCCAAGAATCCATATGAAGAAGTATCAGCATCCATTAGTGGTTCATTTAGAGCTTGTGTACTTGATTCTACACTACTGAAAGATCCATCTGCAATCGACGGGCGTGCTTCCATGACATTGCCATCAGCACCAAACATATAAGGGGAAGTTCCAGAATAACCAGCTTCAGATTTGATCATTCCCCCATTTAATGCTCGCATCAAACTCATGTTTGAGCTCTCTGTTGAAAGCATGTTGCGAGGTGCATCAATTCTATTAGCATGAGCAGCCATTTCAACAGCAGCATGCATATTTGAATGCAGTGATGATCCACCATTTGTGAATGCATTGGTCATACTGGAACCAAAGGGATGGTGCAAATTCTCCGGCTTCAGCACTGATCCCGTATGCTCTGGGACATAGCGTACTGAATGCACTGTAGGATAGAAGAATCAGTCACCAAGGTCATGGGAGTTATAAAAACCACAAAAGATTCAGAATAATATAGAATGTAATATTGAAAAACCATTAGACAAGAAAATCTTTACTGAACAAAGAAAACATTCCGAATAATAGGGAAAGCAAATAAACAGCATGGAAAAACACAGTAGGCCCGACGAATACACGAGGATGAAAAGCTATCATACTTGATGGGATATGAGATCCATTAGAATTAGGCATTGAAGCAACCCCAGTTGGATTAATCTGGTGCATCAGTCGCACTTGTTGCTCGAGCAGCTTGTTGAATTCCATAATTTGGTGCTTCACTGTCAATCTCAAATAATATGCCTTGAAGAATTCCCGATTCTCTTCTTCAAGCTTTTGCCAAACTAGTAAAACCAAGAGTAACAAGTTGTAAATAAAACGAAAATACATGTTATGACACAGAATCAAGAATTTTATTTAATAAGGAAAGGAATGAGAGAAAGGGGAGGAAGGAAGGATCATGTGGTTTTACAGGTTTTATTTTTGTTAATGGCTTAGGCCTACATGAGTTCAATCACATTTCTGCAGCACTATTAATTCCTACATCTATATTTTCTTTTGAAAAAATTAATTATTTCTGTAACTCCTACAGAATCACAAGTGAAACAAGATATAATTAAACACTTAAAAAGCGAAACAAATCAAAAATTATCAAATTGTTCACAGCAACTAAGGCATCAACATTTCATGGACTACTTCAAAAGAAGGCTCCCCTAATGAACTGTAAACGGATTTATTACTCAACGAAGTTGCTATCTAAAAACAATTATGCTTCCATAAATAAATTCCTTAAAAGTTGGTTTCTTTTTCTCCTCTTGTTTTCTACACATATTAAAGAAAAGAGCATATGAGATAATTGCAACTAACCTAAATAATCAGGAAAACCTTGGCCTAATGAATGGATTGTATATTAATTATAAACTAATTTTTCAGAGAGTACAAAACAGAAAGTAAAATTGTTTCAATAATTTAAGAACTGCTCAAGATTATATACATTTTTTAAGTATGTATAAGTAGAAAAATCAAAACAGATACAAAATACAAAGTAAAATTGTTTCAATAATTTAAGAACTGCTCAAGATTATACATTTTTTAAGTATGTATAAATAGAAAAATCAAAACAGAGAGGGAGCACAGACAAGGGGGGATTGGGGTGGCATTCACAAGCTATGAAGCACAAACACTCTAACTGCATTTCCGACACCGACACAAAACGTTTTGGGTGCATTTTGTAATTTTTATAAAAATTAGAAACATATTTCTTTAAGTTAAAAACGCATTTTTCCCTTCCAGAAAACCTAAAACCTCTATGCGACACCAATCACTGCTCAATATATTTGATTGTATATCATTTTTGTTTAATTTTATATAAAAATAATAACTTGCAATTAGATTTCTTGAATTTAATTATTTATAAATTTACCCCTATATTTTTAATATTTACATTTTTTCCCTACGTGTTTGTGTCCTATAGTTTTATAAATGCCGTTTCCCAGTACCAATATCCGTATCCGTGTGCGTGCTACATAGTTCACAAGTAATAGTGAAAAATCATACAAATCATAATAAAATGCACTTCTAACTCTTATCCTTTATACTCTGAATCACAAGTGGATTCACGGACAAAAGCAGATAGCCAAACCACATAACATTGTCTGTTTATTTATTCTTATTCTGCATATATTTTGTGAGGGCAATTCCTGTGAAATACAGCTGCACAAATAAAATGTTCTACTCGTCCAAATAATGGTGACAGAAAAATCAGAGGTACAAGGACCATTTTATCAATAAGGCAAAGAAATCCATCCCCTCCCTCATTGCTCTCCCAGTTTGCCACCTCGAGTAGGCAGAGTTGAGACAACATTTTTAAACTAAATGCATAACCTACATGTAGATATTAGAAAATTGAATAAGTGAGATGAAAATTGATTTTTTCACGAAAAAGACTTTGAAGAGCCAAGCTTATTGCTCTTCATGAACATCAATGGAACATGTTATCTTTCCTGAAGACATAGCAATAATTCTCCGCACAACTTTCATATTGTACATTTATGACAAAACTCATGCATATCTTAATGAAGGAAAGAATTCAATGCTGCTTCATAATCAAAAAGAAGACAGCTTGGTAAAAATTAGCTTGGCAAACTTATTGATTTCTCCTTAAATGTTGCATCGTACATTTCTGAACCAAAAAGGAGTTTGGTATAGCCATTAAATCAAAAAATGGGGAGAGAAAAAGCAAAAGGGCAAAAGAGGAAGAGACCAAGGGTTGTGGAGGGTGTTAAGTACACAGAAGCTTCATCAATATTAATATGCAAAGTCACCAATTGCAACCATGTTACAAATATAACATGACCCCAAAACCTGGTTATACATTCATTTGTTACCACACTTCTTGTATAGAGCTAAATTGCAAAACATCCAGAAGTTGCAGGATTGATGAAAAAAAAAACCCTCTGATAATATTGATAAACACTCTTGAAAATAAGCAAAACAGTATAAAAACGTAATGCAGTCCACACATATACAAGATAGCATTTCTCAATCAACAGGTACTTGAATTTTATGGGACATGAACTTGTCAATAAAAAGTAAACTGAAAATTACTAAAATTTCTCCTCAAACTTTAAGAGTATTGAGCTCCCCAGTCAAAAACAAACTTAACTAAAATTAAGCATAAAACTATAAAAGGACTAGAAAACACCGTCATCAAATTAAAGTATGCTAGGAATCAAGAATTTAAGAATCAAGTCAAATCGTAAAATGAACAAATGCCATAAATATATCAAAGCCCTAAACCCTAAACATTTTAATTTGGTAATTCTATCCTAATTTCAATAATTAGTTTCAACTTTATCTAAATGCTAAAGTTAGTTCAATATTTAAACGTCAAAATAAATATAATAGAGCACTTGTTACTTGTTGACAATAGATAGAATCTACCATAAAATTTTCAAAACTAAAAAATCTTTCAAGAAAAAGATAGCAAGTAATTACCAAAATATAAGAATACGTATACAAAAATTGCAATGCAAAAATTATGAAAATTAAAAGATTTAAACATTTTACATCATTAGACCATTCTAAATTTGGTAATAATTCTTAAAATAATAGTAAACATACATTTATATGCCTGGGGGTCTAGACAATGGAACACCACAAAAGTTAATGATTTTTTAGTTAATTGTTATATTTGCTTTTAAGGCAGGTGATATGGAATTTCATACTACCACATGTACTCTTCTAAAACATAAATTATATAAATCTAAACAAAGAAATAGTGAAATGCATTCTCAAGTGATGCTAATTTAATAACCATAAAATTTCATATCATGTATCATATAAACAAATAAAATGAAAATGTACAAAGCAGCCATTTTTCCAATCTAACATGTTCACTTTCAGAATTTCCAATCAAATAAACCACTAGTTTCCAAGCTCCACTGTTATTTTGCTTGAGATATTGCATAAAAGATTTTTTTTTTCATTACCTCTATCATCTTCAAAAGACAGAGAACCAAAATACATTATAGTGTGCTAGGAATCTCTATTTTCACTTATTATCATCTTTGGTGGTCCCCTTTCATGTTGGAAGGAAAAAGAAAAAAACGACAGTCAAATGACAAAAAGGGGAAAAATAAAAGGAGAGGGAGAAATGACAGAGCAGGAGAAGAAAAAAATTGGAAAACATGAACAAAGCAATTTTGAGAAAAGTTGATATTATATAAATAGTATACAGAAAACACATCTCGTTTTTATTTTTTTTTTCAATTGGAGGGACTTACAAAATTTTCCAGATAATCATACATTTTGATTTCCAAATTCGAAACTTAATCCATAATTCCGATCAATATGCTTGATTTAAATCATTTGGTGCTTGAATAATTTTGATAAGTATAAACAAAAAGTACTCAAAACAAGCTATTTTGAGATCTATGCCATCTCTGCCTACATCAAACCTCATGCAGATTCTCAACAAAATGGATAGTTTAGAAATCATGATTTTT
This sequence comes from Triadica sebifera, assembly GCA_023653625.1. NCBI lineage: Eukaryota > Viridiplantae > Streptophyta > Magnoliopsida > Malpighiales > Euphorbiaceae > Triadica > Triadica sebifera. The sequence goes on from CM042910.1 coordinate 2,971,021, forward strand.
CTTGAAAACTGCACATGCCCAAAAAGGTTCCTCTTCATTTTTGGTTTTTCCACTTTCAATTTTTTTCCCATTAATGTTCAACATTGAGATTTCAAATACTCTTTCAAAATTCCAGTCTGTTTATCAGCAAACCATCATCAATAGAATGCTTTAAGTACCTTCACATCTAAGAGAAGCATTAATGGACCCTTGAAGGATAGCCATCATAGAAACAAAGAAATAGCTTGCTTCAACCATCAGGCTCACCCCTCATTTAGACATTCAATGTGCCTTATTTTATTTGTTGAAAATGAAGGATTCAAGGCAAAAGAAGATATTCAGTCATGAGGAATAAAATTAATTAGATAATTGGATTGGTGCCAGACTGCAAATTACTTTATCAATTACAGTAACAAATGATAAGGGAAAAAGAGGAATTTTAATAATGTGTATAATTAAGAAATCTCATGATAGGCAATAGGCTAATCGCTATCTAAAACTGACTTCAACTTTATAACTCATTTTGCATCATCAGAATGGGAGGGGCAGAGTTCCTTTTGTCTCATACAGTAGTACTACAATGAAAGTAACACTTAAAATTTATACCTAAAATGTTTTAAGATAAATTTTAGTTTTGTTAGTGTGTAAATAAAAAAAACCAATAGTTACCAAGTTCAGTGAAACCAGGTTCAATCTTTGCCTGGGCTAACAATGTTTCCACGACTTCTCTCTGGTTCATGTACAATTGAAGACATCGTTCTATCAGATTTTGCACCTGGATCCAGCAATCAACAAGCCAAATGAGAATAGTAAGAATCACAGAGTCCATTAATCCATATTACAATTGCCTGCTCTGAAATTGGGAAAAAGGAAAAGAGTAAAAAGCAGAAACTCTTCCCTTCTTTTCCCTCTTTTACAGAAAGTAATCAGGCCAGAAATAACTTTTCAGATTACAAATCATTATAGAGATATTTTAAGGAACAAGAGATGGTCTTATTATGAGTTATGATATAGACCTTAATCACATTATCATAGCAGAAATGTATATCCCCTTCAGTTATTCATTGCCTTTTTTTTGCTGGAAAAAAAACATTCAACAACTTGCACTCGAAGTAATAAATGAGTGGCCAAAATCAAATCATTCACAAATTTTATTAAGCTTCTTTCAATAAGCTTTTTCTTTCTTTTCATTAGTAATTCTTGCTCTTTACTTTTTTGGTTATGTGTTGCACATTGGAGGAAAAGAAATTCATAATCACATGCAAATTTTAAACAATTACAACAATCTTTTGGAGTACTTCATGGGAAAGCAAGCAACTTTCTTATTATTTTTTTCCCTCCCTTCACCCAACCATTTCAGCCATCCGATATGCAGCCAAGAGGAGCATCCCATGGAATATAGAATGACAAAGAATCTTCCACTCATTAGATTCCTCTAGATATCTTAAAAAAACACTATATTTGGTACAACAAGCATGCACTTGCTTTCCTCAGTAACTGCATCTCATATTGAATAAGACATTTTGAAATTAAAAATTTGCATAAAAACCTAACAAGTGTTTTTATATGTAGAATTTGATTCTGGAAAAATAATTCTCTAAAATTTTAGACCTATTCACCACAATAATCCAAATATTTGCATCAATAATCAATTTTTAGCCATTCCCCTTAATTTTATCAATTCAAAACTCAATTTTTCACATCAGATTTAATTGTAGCAATTAACTCAATTACTAATTAAAAACATGTCAAATTCTTATTTTTAAGTCACTAGTAGGTTAAAAATATCATGTGATAAAAATAGTCTAGAATGGAACGGAACTTCATTAACTACCATGTTTTTAGGTAACAATTGTATTGATTGCTAAGATTGATATTTCACACCAACATTTGGATTATTTTGGTCAAAATAATCAAGGCTTGCATGATTGGATTTCAACAGCCAACAACATTGAGTTCCAAAAACCATGTTAATCTAAGACCTGAACTATAGTGCAAGACTTTACTACTCAAGCTGCATTATATACTCATCACCAATACAACGCAGGATTCATCAATAGGCCCTCTCTTAACCACCCCCCCCCCTCCCTCCCTCTAAAAAGGAGCTTATTTTTTTATGCAATATTTTCTATGAAATGCATATAAATACTGGATTGCAGAAAGAAATCTTAATAACAATATTCAAATTAAGGAATAAAATAAAAGCAACATTTTGATGTTTATTCTAAAGCTGCATAGAAAACAATTCTTAATAAAATACTGTGAATTAAAGGAACAAGAATATAATTTGGGAAGGTATCAAAAATTTTACGTAATAAGAACTTGGATTGAAACAAAAGAGAAACTAAGCTAAAAATGACTCGAGCATAATCTGAATTTTAGGGATAACAGAAAATAGTTTTTAAGCTTTTTATCCAATTGACAAGGTTTTCTGCTAATATTTAATTGCAATTTCCTAAGATAACCCAATTTCATCCATGACCGTTGAACTTATCAATCAATTTCAACATAAACATCAAACTTCAAGACAAAAAATCTCTAATTTATATTTCCAAGTTTTAAAAGAGTTTCATCTTCATTAGAACTAAACTTCAGTAAGACATTCAGCTCAATTGCTAACATGACAACCAAAAGATTTTCTCATCCAGTTCTACAATTGAAGTTTTAGTAGGACTTTTTACTTGTTTGGCACAAAAATTAGGACACATTTTTACCAAAATCTAATGACAGCAACCTTATCAAGTTACAACATTAATTCAAACCATTGTTAAGTTGTAAAATTGAAGTCAAGTAACCAAGCTGAAATTCATTATAAGTTCAATGGGAATAGGTAAAATTATGACTAAAGCAAACTTTCTCCTTAAGAACCAAGACAATGAACAAAACAACCAAGTTCCACATCAGAATTTTAATAAAAAGAGGCCTGCCAAATAATCAAGATATTATTTACCACTAAGTATGGAAAAAAGACACTTCATTCTATCAATGCAACAGGGCATAAACCCAACAAAAATGAATTAAGCAAAAAGGAAAGGAAAAAGCATTTGGCTTAATCTTCTTAATTTCTTCTCACAATTATCTTCTCCACAGTCAACTAAACAAATTATGATGCAGTATCATTGCTCTATTTTTGCCTTTTGCTGTACTGGGAAAATTACAGCAGCTATAGCCAAAGCTTAAAAGGACAATATAACCTATAGTATCAATAAAATTTAGAGCTCTTAAAATTAGTTAAAAATGTTAACAAAGTAAAAGTTGCAAAATTTTAATCACTCCCTTTAACCCACCTTTAGTTTTACCATAAAGAAATATCCCAGTGATTGTTCACTTAACACACATCAATACCCCTGACAAACAAAATCGTACCAAAATATTGTAAAACAAGTGGTGAAGTTAAAAGCTTACCACTTGTATATCTTTGGGTGAGACTCTTCTAGCTGGTCCACTCGACATAACTTGAGATTCCAACAAAAAAGATAGCTGTACAATAACACAACTGCAATTCACTTTTAACCCTCTAGGGATAATCCACTGAACTCCACGTACCGATGCTCTTCACCAAAAATATCAAATGAAGAAAAAAAAGTGTCTAACCTGAAGGAAAAACAAATGCCAAAGACCCACAGTTTATTTTTTCATTTCAATATAATGCCAAAAAATCTTAAGGAGAAAAGTTCCCATCAAAATACTAGGTGTTAACAATGAAATCAAACAAATAAATTATATAACCTGGCATCAAAAGTGTGTAAGCTATTAGCGGATTATGCAGTTGCAACTATACACTATCATAATTGGAAACAATGTAAACTCCCCACCACAACAAAAACAAGAACAATAGGAAGATAAGTTGAAAGGTAGGCCAGAGTAAATTTTCCTCCAGTACTATTTCATACATATCCTGTTTAACTAGGACTAGCAGCAGGTAAAATACCCATGAAATGCACCTTACCAGCTCTCGGATTATAACTGTCCATGCTCACTAAGAAATATCCTTACATTACCCATACCGTTCCCAAACCCTATTAGTATTACCCAAATACTACCAATACCTACTTAAATACCTGTTTTTCTATTTTTCTCTCAAAAATGATATACATAATAATAATAATTCAAAATAAATCCATACATCAAAACTGAAACAAGAATTTAAAGAGCACAAAAATACCTAATTTGCATAACTCATATCCTAATAAACACGAAATTGAAATAGAAAAAAAGCAGAAAAATACCTCATTAATAAATAAAAAATCTAAATTCAATTTAACAAAAACTATCACAAAAATTAAAATCATCTATCAATCCATGTCCAGACTCTTAGGGAGGCAAGTCACCTGTATCCATACCAAATCTGTTACAAATGCACCTATATTACCCATACCCGTCCCAAATCCATAAACAATACCCTAATACTACCTGATACCCGTTAAATACCCATTTAACCACAATAATATTAATTTTAAAAACTGAAAAATATTCATATACAACTTAAGACATGAAACAGTATCATTGCTAAATGCAGTCAGATAAGAGTTTACAGAAATAAGCAGCAAAACAAAACCCAACCATTAAACTAAAGCAATTAAGCCATTGTCAACATCTTCGAACCTGAAGTAATTATTAATATCTCATCCAAGTACCTAACAGCATACATGTTTACGGGCTTAACAAAGGAACTAGAGCTCTCGTTTAGTTCAAATTTGGGATTCTCCTCCCTATTTCTAAGACGCATATCTTGAATTTCTCCATCAAAGCCATTAAAATAAATATTAATAAAAATTGCACACCGATAAACAGAAACCAAGTTAACTAGAAAGAAAACAATAATGATAAAAAAATATATAAAAACAAATAACAGATACCATGTTAATCTACAAAGAAAACAATACTGATAAATCAAAATAAAAAGAATTAACAATGATTAATGAACAGAAAAACACAACCCAGTTCAAAAACAAAACCCATCTAGAAATTCATACAGTAAAATCAAATTAGGCAGAGAATATACTCAAATGAAAGAGGAAAATTTTTTAAGTCGATACTCATTCAATCAGCGTTGAGATGGAGATCTGCAGCAGCGGTGCGCTGGCTAGAAGGGGCTAAGTGCTGCCGAGTGGTGGATCCGATGGTGGCTGGATTCGGAGTGCGAGAGAAGAGAGAAGAGATTATGCAATTGTAATGTCAGGGACTTAGGGTTTGTTTAGTATCTGAATTCAGAAATTCATGGGGGGAAAAAAACAACCTTCACCGTTCAACATAAATTTTAGACATTTATTATGTTAGATTCATTGTATTCTTAAGCTTTAAGCTATTATAATATTTATTTGTATACTTAACGTATATAATATAATTACGATACCAACGATATATATATATATATAATATTTTAATAGTTATTTTTTTATTTTTGTATTTATATATACTATTTTTTATTTTTAAATTAAAATTTTAATATTTTTAATTAATTTTATAATAATTATAATAATTTAATGTTATTTAAAATTAAAATTTATTATAATTATTTATAGAGTCGAAACTATTAAAAATATTATATATATATATATATATTATAAAATAATAATTTTAGAAAGGTAAAAGATACGAACGAATTGTATCCTATCATTAGGTCCTAAATATAAAATAGTACAGAGCTTTCGTGATTTAATTTTGAAACAAATAAATCCAAACTTTGTTATTAGTTGTTTACCGCTAATGAATTTTTGTCTTCTAATTAAAAAATAACAAGTGTAGCTTATAGGACCCACAATTTTCTTTTCTCTTCGTCTTTGTAAAGAAATTAAACACGAAATTAAATATATATAAATTTATATTAAATTAATATATCATAATTATATTAACGTATTTATAACACAAAAAAATAATGATATAAACAGATTTTATCTGTTCAAACTGTTAAAATACAATTAAACTCGTTATAATAATTTTAGTGTTATTTAAATTATATAAAGTATTTAAATATATATTTTAATATTTTTAAATGTATACAATATAAATTTATATATAAATAAAATTTATAATATATTATATTAAAATTAATTATATTAGTATATGTAAATAAATATTAATTTTATTTATATTATATTATATTAAAATTAATCGTATTGGTGTATGTAAATAAATATTAATAAATTAATTATGCAGCTATTATTTATTAACTTATATTATACTAATATATTTAATAACTTATGTTTAATTGAATATATGAATAATTTTATGTGTGTGGAATTTTTTTGTCGTATTTTATTATTTTTTAATATAATTGTATTTTTTTCCGGCATAATTTTGTCTTGTGTCATATTTATATGATAACTCGGATTTTGCTTAATTAATAAAGTTATTATTATTATTATTATTAAGTAAAATTTATTTATTTATCAAAATTTATTTATTTATCATTATTGTATTTTTTTTACGACTCTTGTAACCCAACAGTAGTTATCTCTACTATTTTTATAACCAAATTCTTTTTAAAAGCCAAATAACTTTTACTTCTCTCTCTATATATATATATATATTTAACTAAAACCCTAATAAATCTTTTTACCCTTCTTTTTCTTCTTTTGCCGCCATTCACTATTTCACTTTATTCTGTCACAATTCAATTTTTTGTGTTCATATTCTTTAAAGCAATCACTTCAGTATTTCAATCAAATTTTTTTATTTAATTAACTAGTTTTATATATCTGCAATTTTATTTATTATTTATTCTCTGCAATTCCAAATATTTTTCGATCTTTTGCTCTTTGATTTTCGTGTAATTGAAAACTGTATTAGAACTGTTGTTTTGTCTATTGGTTTTCCTGCTCTTCAAATTTTTTCAGTAAGTTCTTGTATGAATCCATTATTCTTGAAAACAATTGTTGTAAGATTAATAAATAATTGTACAGATTAATAAATAAAAAAATTAATCAATGGACAATCTGTTTTCGTTCTTTTAACCAGTGGACGGATTGTTTTTTTAACTAGTGAATAATTATTTTCTTCCTTTTAACCTGTGGACGATTTGTTTTTTTAACCATGAGATTTTTTTTTTTTTTTTTTATCAGTGGATGATTTTCTTTCTTTCTATATTTGTTTATTTTCTTTTAACTAACCAGACAATTGATTTTTCTTACTTTAACCATTGAACAATTTTTTTAATCTACTGGACAATTCCTTTTACTTTAATTCTCAGTAAATTTTCTTTTCTATATATACCTCTTTCACACACAATACTATATAATAAATTGTTCACCTATATTTTTGTAATTTAATATGGATCAATTTTTATTAAAAAAACAATATTTATTATTGACCTATTTTTTTAAATTTACTACTACTGCTACTTTTATTGTTACAGTTATTCCTACTCTTACAGTTACTATTATTCCTAGCTTTCGATGGTGTGGGGTATCATCACTTTGTAGTATTGTACTATCAATTTTTGCTGATTTAATAAATATTTTATTTTTTATTAATTCATTTATCAATTTATTTATCTATTTAATTATTTATTTTGTTTATTTGTTATTCAACTGATCATTGCTCATTTGAGAAATTGAAATTTTTGTAAAACTATTTGAATATGTTTCAGTTCTCAGAATATTGTGTTATAATATCATTCATTAAGCATATTGTATTCTTAAACCACAAACCACGTTTTCTAGGAGAAATAGTAATTCATACATATTGTTTCAAGTCAATTAATAATATTTGTATTGATTTTTTTCAACTTGCATTCAACTCGTTTATTATTAAGTCATAAATAGATTAACATGTTTAAAATATTGTTTACTATATTATATATTAAATTGTATAAAATAATATTATTTTAAATTATTTATCAATTTTATAACTTTAAATTAGAACATATATTATTTTATTGAAAACCATATCTAATTTTTAAATAATCATAAAGATACATATAATATAAAAATGGGTTGTAACCATATCACTTTCATATTAAAGAGATCAACTCAAACTCAATTTATTTATTAATTGTTTCATTTTAATATATTATATTCATATAATGTCAAATTTTGATAGTTATAGCCACCAACCAAACCTACAAGGATGATCCTATAAATGATTAATTTTGTCTATTTGGATATGAAAATTGAAGAGCTAGTACAAATGGAGATCCAATAATGGACCCAAACAAACAATTAATATTTTTAGTGTATGTTTGATTCAGTGGAAATGGAAATGGTTAGTTGTTAACAATTAGTTACTTAATAGTGGTGGTCAGTTTTTAATGAAAAACAGTATGGCCAATTGTGGTAATCAATTGTTAAAAATTAATTATAATTTATAAAATAACTATTAAAAATTATATTCTCTTACCAATGTGATATATATACTAATTTTTTTCTTATTCATAATCTATATATATTTAATTAAACATAAAAAATAAAATTAAAAATATAATAAATTGATCTAAATATAAATTAAAAAATTATTTTATGAGTAAAATATTTAAAAATTAACTTCTAATAGAGAAAACTAAAAATTTTAATTTTTTTAATAAAAAATAAACTTTTAATATAAATTCTAAAAACTGTTAACTAAAATTTGTAATTGATGAATTTTCCTCTTGTTTAACTAAAAAGTTCAACTAGAGTCAAAGTAGGATTTAATTGCAAATTATATTATGAATTCATATTCACTGTGTATCGTGGTCCTAATTCCAAAACGGCATCATATTGTTCTTTTAATTAAATAATTCACACATATTTTAGTTTAAATACAACATGTGTTTTATTATTCAGTAATTATATTATTGTTCATCATTATCATTAACATCACCATTTTCTTTTTTTTTTCTTCTACAAAGAGAAAAAAAGAAAAAAAATTTGTATTCCTATTATAGAATTGTTTTATAGAAAGAAAATTTTTTAATTTACATATCAGATTATATTTGTAGTATTTTTTTTGAAATGAAAGAAATAAAAACAAATTCAAACCAGGATGAATCTAAAAGACGAAATCTCACATAAATCACCAAGAAGAATCAGCTCTATCCTTGGAGGAGGAGAGGTGTGCCACATGTTATGCTCAACTTGATTAAAAGTCAAGTTCACTAAAAAATCGGCAAGCTTATTGGACTCTCCATACACAAAGGTGAAACGAACAATCCAATTTTGCTGGAGTAGACTCTTTATTATGGAAATTAAATCTTCATTTTGCAGCAAAGAGTTATGATTGGACAAAAATAAGCCACCGATACTTTGATTATCCATTTGAACAATAATTTTCCTCCACCCACAATCTCAAGCACTCTGCAAATCTTTGTAAAAACCCCCATAACTCAGCTCTATAAAAAGAGCAATAGTCAAGCTTTAGAGAGAAACCTCCAAGCCAATTACCATTCTCATCTTTTAAGCAACCCTCGACAATAGCCTCAGAAACATTCCATCTAAGGGCACCATCAATATTCAAAGCAATAAAATCTGGAGAGAAAATTTCCAACAAATCATCTCCTCAACAAGAAATCCACTGCAGTCCTCAAGACTAGCAAGAGATTTAAAAACTATTTTACATTCCATAACAAAACTAGAGATAATGTCTGGTTTGAGAGAACCCAAAGTCCTTTTATTGGTAAAAATAAACTCATTTCTCTATTTCCAAAAGTACCAACACGTGAAGCCAAATAACAAATTCCACACCAAACCTGAGCGACTTTTAAAAGCATTTTTTAGATTGTCTGTCATTCACTTCTGAAAGGGAAGGCTAAAAAACTCAGCATGATAAGAAGGATGAAAGAGGTTACTCCAAACCGACTTCACTACTAAACAGTCTCTTAAAACATGGACAACAAATTCCACCTTTGAATTACAAATAGAGCAGCCAATTTTCTAACCTAGATGTCTACGATACCTCTCCATATTAGTAAGAATTTTTCCATGAGAGCAAAGCCATAAAAACATATGAACTCGATAAGGACCTTGCCACCTCCATATCAGATTCCAAATAAAAGATGTTGTTTGTATATGCAACCTCTATAGGGAAATTTACGATACCTCTCCATATTAGTAAGAATTTTTCCATGAGAGCAAAACCATAAAAACATACCAACTCAATGAGGACCTTGCCACCTTCATATCATATTCCAAATAAAAGGGGATATCTATATCTGCAACCTTAATAGGGAAATTATAGGCTGAAGATATGGAAAAAGAACCATTAAAAGATAAATCCTAAACCAAGAAATTCTTACCAGCATCAGGATGAGGAATACAAGCCAAATCAAGCATTTTCCAGTAAATCTTGAATAAAATCTTTATTTCACCGATTATTGACTACTACATCTTTTACCTTCCAATCATTTGAAATTAGAGGAATGGGGCAGGTAATATGATCTATTAGGGCGGAATCGCCCAACCATTTTATCAAACCAAAAAGAAATTAATTCATCATTATCAATCCCCAAACTAGAATTCATTTGAACAAATTTCCAACTTTTGAGCATACCTCGCTATAGGAAAGAATTATGCACTTTAAGAGGATGAGGAAAATAACTCAAAGAATTTGAGCAATATTTCCCCTTTAAGACCCTTACCCATAAAGAATCAGATTGAGAGATAAATCTCCACATAAGTTTAGTAATGTATGCTCGATTAAGAACCTCAAGATGCTTAACACCTAAACCTCCAAATTCTTTGGGTTTACAAACATTCTCCTAACACGCAAGATGAATAGGTATGTCTTCTCCATCTGTCATAGCCTTTGGATTGTTTTTCTTAGGGATAAGAGTAATCACAGCTATGTACACCTGTAAATCAATCTATTTACCATTGAAACAATCCTGTACAAAGTCTATGAAAGAACTTTGATCGTGTCCCAACTAGATTAAAAGAAGGTTGCACACAAACCGTCATGGCCCGACGCTTTAAAGGGATTCATGGCAAATGGAGCTTCTTTCCCTTCTGCCTTTGAAACATGTTTCATCAAATCACGAACAAAATCAGAGGAAAGAGTATGGAACTGACCCTATATATGATAAGGAGGGATATAAAAAACATCTTCTATATAAATACTTTTTTAAAACTCTACAACATACTGGCGCAAAGTGTTAAAAGAGTGTTCTAAAGGCAATCACCTTTAGCACTTATTGTATAAATTTATTTGATTAATAAAAGATTTTTCATTAATTTGATGTTCATTTGATATATGAATTAATAGTGATCTTAAATCAATTAATGAAGTCTTTGATACATAACATAGCATGAAGAAAATCATGATAAGTATCATGATATTGAGATTCTTATCATGTGTAATTATCATAGAATTAATGAGATGAGACATTGTTAATCCATACATACTAGTATATGTTACACTCCTTAGACTTGAGATACTCAAGGATTTTTGGATACTTATTCTGTATTTTGATATTATTCCTTGTTGTCTTAGGGAGGTTGCTCATAGGATGGTGATTTGATATAACTTGAGGTATTCAAAGGTAATTAAGTAACCAACAAATGATTCACCACTCTTGATAAAAGAAGTGTATACTCATGGCCTCTTGTCGTAGTCATTACTCGGAAATTTCTGACCGAAATATAAATATAAAAAAGATAGTCTTCAATGACATATCTAATAAAGAAATGAGTCTCAAGAATAATAACTAATATTATTTGGACTAGACGTGATGTAGTCAGTCTCGTGGGAGTTGACACATATCCATACTTTGAACCAATTGAGGTATAAAATGGTGAAAGGAATAAATTCACGGAATTTATCTATGGAAAGGTTCGTAGTCAAACCACTGACTTTCCGGTCAATTGGGGGTCATGATGTGTTGCTAGATACCGCTCATAACTTGCTTAAATTAATTGTTAATTTAAGTGGCCAACATAACTGGGAACCTAATGGGTCACACGCATTGAAGATATGAAGAATGAGTAAAATGGTATTGGATGAGATCCAAAATATGAGAGAATTATTTCAGGATGGATCTCAATGAGATCGCACGAAAAAAATCATTTGGGAGGGTCACGGGCCCGCTCGGGCTAGGCAGACTACTGGCCTGCCAAGCAAGCCAGCTGGGCAGCCCGCAGCAGGCCCAGTGTACACGCTACTGCGTTCCATTGGCCAACGGGTAAATTTGGCCTTAATTAGACCAATTATGGCCAGTAAACAAATTTATTATTTATTCAAGTTTCATTTTCTCCATTTTTGACTTTAAATATTTTCTTTGAATTTGATTCAAATAGAAAAGACATCAAATGACAAAAAAATATATAAAAAAATATTTTTTTGTGAAAAAATATTTTTTAAGACAATAAAATTCTTTCAAGAACACTTTTAAAGCTAGCATTTTGAATTTATTCAAACTATTTCTTTTGATAGTTTCTTCTTCATTTTTCGCATGAATTATCATTAGAAACATCATAATGTGGATTGTTGTGGTTTGCTACAACCCAACAAGGTGAAGATTTGAATAACAAATAAGAAATTACAATATATAATTTATAACCTCTATGTTTATATAAATTAGTTTTAATGTCACAAGAATGATCTTTTATTTCGGGTTTATAAAATTTTATTTTTTCGCTGCGTTTATGAATGTGATTCGTTCTTCAAAACCCAATACAAAGAAGTTTCATTTGAACACCAAGAGCCATCAACAATACGAAGCTGATCAACTTTAAACTTTCTTTTGTTGTTTTTAAATTTAGTATGGAAGTAAAAAGTGTTCAAATCCCCATCTTTAATCTAATCTTATCTTGATTTTTGCTGCTAGAACATTTTCTCTTGAAGGAGAATGGAAAAGTATTTGCTTCTTAATTCTCTTTCCAGCTGTATAAGAAAATCAGAATGGCAAGATTCTAATGATTTTTCAATCCCTTGTAATCGAGCCAACACCTTTTTCTTATAAAAAATGTTGCCAAAAATTTCTTTATTCCATACCTTTGCTTTTGTAACAAAATTACCCATATCAGCAACTATATCACCCGAGTTACTCCAAGCCTCCCGCATAAAAGAATGAAAATTTTCATGAAGTAACTAGGGAGCCAAAAAGCGAAAAGCACTAGAGTTCCATTAAGAATTGGAACCATATAGTTGAGAGCCACCATAATCGGTCTATGATTAGAAGAGATTCTTGGTAGATGATGAATAATAGCATTCGAGAAGAGAAGGTGTCAATCCATATTAGAAATTATTCTATCCAACCTTTTTTTCATTAGACCCCTCTGCCAAGTTGTTTTTAGGCCTTAAAAACCCAAATCCATAAGCTAATAATTTTCCATCCATTTTTTAAATAACTGACAAGGCCAGCTACCTCTATCTAAGTCTCCTATTTTCTCATTAGGGAAAAGGAAAGTTAAAATCTCCCATTACCAACCAAAGACCCATAACTAAATTAGCATAATGAGAGATATCATACCAAAATTTATGTCTGTGAACAATCAAAGGATAAACATAAATAGCTGTGAAAAGAAAAGAAGAAAACTTCGAAGATCCAATTCTCATATTCATAATATGATAATTAAAGGATAAAATTTCCATCATAAACTCATTATTCCATAGAATACAGGGCCCACCTACAAATCCATCAGCTTCCACTTGAAAAGACTGTTGAAAACATAGTCATTTAGTAGTTTTATTAGCATTATTTCCACTTATTCTAGTCTCAAAAAGAACAACACAAGCTAAGTGTTGTTGCTTAATAATATCTTTCACAAAATAAATAGTGTTCTTAGTTGCAACACCTTGACAATTCCAAACCAATATTTTATCAGCCATTAGATAAAAAAAGGAAACAAAAAAACAACAAAAGGAACACATTTAGGTCCAATCAGACCCTTTTCTGTCTATATTTTTTGTAATGGACATTGCCCCATTTTCTAGAATATTGAGATAAATCCTTTCACCCTGAGTAACTTTGAAATCTATATTCTTAGTCAGTTTAGTTCAAGCTATAGAAGAAGAATAGCCTTTGGTGTTTTTAATACACCCATTATGAGGCCTACCTCTACTAAACTTGCTAATAACAATTTTGCCACCTTTACTAACCAATCTATCTCTAATTGAACTAGTCGAAATGTTTGATGATAAAGGAGGGGAGCAGAACCCCTTTACTGCTATATGAGTACCTTTATCCAAAACATTAGATACCAAATTATCGGATTCTGAAAGAAAAATAAACTTATAAAATACTTGAATATCAAGATCTATCTCAAAAGGGGGCAGCATTAAGATCCACATTCTCTCGTTCATCCAAAGAAACCCTAAATATTTCAACTTTCATATTCTCCAAAGGCATGCTCACCACCTTCTCACCTTATATCCTAATCACTTCATTAGAAACATTAGAATTTCCTTCTGTTAATGACCAAACAATCTCATTAGACTCACCAACTATCATTTGCATCTGACCCTTTTTTTCTTAGCATTCTCTTTAGCTAATTCACTAATTTGCTTAGATGATTATCTAACCTCTTGCACTACACCACTAGTTTCCATCACCTCGTGACTAGAAAAACATCCTTATTCTTAAAAAGGGGATTATCCACCCATTCCAAATCACCTTCTATCATTAGCTAAAATTGCAAACTGTGGCTAATCATACCCCTTCTTATGAATGCATTTACCTTTAGCAACATTACTTCTACCATCTGATTTAGTTGTTGATTTTTTGTTATTAGTAATAGGCCTCCTATTTTTATTTTGCACCATCATCCAAAGACCAAAAACTTGGTCTGCTATGAGACCTTCCTTTTCTACTGGTCCTTTCTTAGCATACAGAAGTATACCCTAATCTGATTGTTCATTCTCCTTATTATTGGCCGCATTCTCCCCTGTACAAACTTTATCAATATGCCATACTAACCTGCAACGAAAACAAATTTGTGGAAGCCTTTCATACTTAATCTGAAACATCTTTCCTCTAAATTCAAAAAAATGGTTTAAAAGGTTTAGTGATATCCAATTCAACAACAATTCTAGCAAACCTACCCCTATATGAATTAAATGTGTTATAATCCACATTTACAAGTCTTTCCAACTTATTTCCAATCGCATGTAATACTTTTTTGTGATATAAATGAATCGGTAATCCTGGAAAGCGAACCCAAGTCACCACCTTAGTGACCCGATTAGACGTTATGGAGAATTTCAGAAGCCATGGGTTCACAATGATATCTCCCCTTAACCATCCAAGGCCCATCTAGGAAAACATGGTTGTAATAATCTTTGTGGTCAAATTGAACCAAATAAAAGTTTCTATCAAATCAATCACCTTGTATCCCCCAGACGACTTCCATAAAAATCCTATCTTCTCATTTAGGTGTTCGTAACTAATGTCCCACCCCAGCAAACGAACCACTATGGTTTTGCTCCAAGGTTTCACAATCTTGTCTTCAAAAGATTCAGATAAATTGAGAGCAAGCAAAAATTCTTTATCCACGAAAGAGATAGCTTTGTCCTTTTCCATCTCATCACCACTAACTGAGTTTTGATCCATTCCATCTGCAGCCATAACATTATCCCTTGTTCCTGAACCAAAAGTTTCCATTCCTCCATATTGAGGTTTTTTTTGACAAGACATCTTTATATGATCCACTAGAAAAAATAATCCCAAGAGAATGACTATCATGATTCTGGTTCTAATCAATGCTATAACAGATATTCTTGGACCTATCATCCAAAGCCGAAGGTGGAGGAATTTTCCTAAGATCTTCATCGTTACCAATGACGGCTAGGGCTTCATCATGAGAGAACATCATATTCTTTACTCTTAGCCTTTTCAAGTAGTATTTTTGAATGTTTTAGTTATTGTTATTATTGTTTGTGATGAAAAATATTAATTTTTGATATATTTGTAAATGAAAATAGTTGAAAATAAAAATATTTGAAATAAAAATAAATCATAAAAAGGGAAATTTGAATTGCTAAAGGTTGAAAATGATAAATTTATTAAAAATATGTAAGTTCATCATTTAAAACTTGTAGAGTTATCATTTAAAATTTATAAATTTATTATTTATAATTTGTAAATCTAATAAATCTATATTCTTCATTTAGAAATATAAATTCATATTTATTAATAAAGCTAAATGATAAACTTGAATTTGTAAGTTATAACTCTAAATAATAAATTTGTGACTTTTAAATAATAAATTTATACTTTTAAGTAATAAATTTATAAATTAAAAACGATGAAATTTAAAATTTTAAATACTTTTATTTTTATTTCGTATAAAAAAAAAATCCATAATGCAGTACACTGATGGATGAACATCCAACTCGCCAGGCGTGTACTGAGTCTTACATATACGAATACAAGGTAAAAAAGAGGGAATAGCTATAAATTTCAGTAATCAAAAAGAAAAAAAAGAATGGCGAATTGCTTATGCAGCCCTCTTCATCATCAGCATCCACAAGTAATTCAATTTCACCATCGCTCCATCGCCTTAACTGATTACCATCGTCATCATTTGGTGCTTACAAATGGTCTCCGTTATGGCCGCACCACCCGAATTTGCTGTAATTATGACGATAACACCAGAAGACCAAATCCATCATCTTCTTCCGCAATTCAACTTTACAGTCAGATTGAGAGGTAAAAATTATAACAACTTTTATTTACATACATGAACAAATTAAAAAAAATTACAATCAATCTTCGATCTTCTCTTCTTTCAGATTACTTACAGAAACTGTGAGGCAATCCCAAGACCCTTGGGGTAGTTTAAAAGACTGGACCGAAATTGAGGTGTTTTCTCATTACTTTTTCCATTTCATTTGAAAACTTTTTAATTATTTACACACTCTTACAAATTTATTGAATTTTTCTTCAGATACTCATTTTTATGTTCAATTAGATGTATAATCCAGAAACAGAATAATTCATATTGATTTATGTCTGTCATACAGGCCTAGTAATGCAAAAACTCATTGTATTGGAGAATATTCAAGTCTAACTGTAGGAGCACAAGTTATCATTTTTAATTAGTCAATTACCCCAACTGCTTAAATCACTTTGCATATATATTTCTGTATTGACTTACTTGAGTGGTTATCAATGATATAATCCCAGGGAGCATGGGTTCTCAAACCAAGAAGCTCACCACCCACGTCAGTTGTTCATTTCATTGGTGGTATATTTGTTGGAGCAGCTCCCCAGCTTACATACCGTCTTTTTCTTGAGCGCCTTGCAGAAAAGTGAGTTGTTGTGGATTACTCTGCAAAGTGATATAGTGTCTCTACTGAAGTGAGATATTGATAGTATTGACTTTTGATTAAGTAGTAAAATACTCGAACTTTTCTCTTTGGCATTCGAAGGTATATTTTAGATTACTCTGTTTGATTGTGCAACACATTCATTTCATGTTATTAAGTTACGTATAACATGATGAAATCTCATTTTTCCGTCTTTGAGTACATTTATGCTCTTATTTATAGCATACAATTCCAATTTGGCTTCTTTTGTGTTTTATATTCCTAGTTATTCATTGTCTTTGTTCTAGCTGACTTGCCGCTAGAGAGATTAAGTTGCATCGTTTATTTCTTATAATTGATGACACATTGATGAATATCCTTTTGGCTGATCAAGGGGTATTTTGGTGATTGCCACGCCATATGCTAGTGGATTTGATCATTTCTTTATTGCGGATGAAGTGCAGTTTAAATTTGATAGGTGCTTCAGGTTCTTACAAGAAACAGTGAGTTTCTTTTATTCATATTCTGCCAAGTGATGTTTGCCTTGGTTTTGGGTGAGGGCAATGTTTGTGAAAGAAATTGCCTTAAAATACTTTGTTGTACAGGTTCAAGATCTTCCTACTTTTGGCATAGGCCACTCCTTGGGATCTGTCATCCACCTTTTGATTGGTATGCATGCAAGTTCTTTCTTTTCTTTTTTTCTTCAATCACATGGATTGTTACTAGTTTTTCTTTACATCTATTTATTCACATAATTTGACTTTTTGGTTTATCAGGTTCACGGTATGCTGTGCAGAGAAGTGGAAATGTGTTAATGGCATTTAACAACAAGGTGCTTGACTTCTAGAATATATGTAGATGCAGTGAGCTGTGAAATAGAACATTAGAGATAGTATTTTCATTGTAGGTCCAATCCTAGAAATTCACCTCTCTACTGAAGTGAGTGATTTACTGGCCATGCATATGGAATTGGCAGGCCTCATTACTTCCTTCACCTTCGTTATAGGTGCATTGACAGATGAAATAAATGGTTCAGATTTGTCACTTTGTAATTTTTTTCTTTCCATTGTGGAAGCAAACTAGTCAGTCTACATATGTTTGATTTTTGCTAGGAATCCTTTCACTGCATATATTTTGTTAATTAAAGATTCCCACTGCTAGAAAACCTTTTCTAAATAATGAGGCTAAGGATATTTTTTCTTTTTTTCTTTTTTTTTTTTATATTTTTTTTACAGGAGGCAAGCTTAGCTATCCCTTTGTTCTCACCTGTTCTTGTCCCTATGGCCCAAAGCATTGGACCATTTCTATCAGAAATTATATCATCTCCAACAGTTCGTCTTGGGGTAAGATTCTCGGTCTGCCATTTTCTAACCATAAATGGTCTCCAATTTGTTTTTTAAATTGTCAAAGAATGCAATATTATCTAATTTAAATACCAAAAAATCCATGAGTTGTTCATTTATTTATGATAAGTTCATTCCAAGAAATTAATGTGGGTATCCATTTCCCTGTACAATTCTTCTGGCTTAATACATTAGCTCGTGTCATTTTCCCAGATTTTGCTCCTTTTCCAAGTTTGGTGTTGTTCATTTCCCTAGTCAACTCCTCTGGGTATCCTCAGTCTCTCGCTAGACAATGGTGTGCATGTTAATAAAAGGATGGGAGTCATTTCTCTGTTTCTCAATATATATAATCTTTCAGGGTTACAGAACAACTAAACTATAAATGTGAGTTCATCACATAATGTTTAGAAGCTTGAAACAGATATAGCATGCTGGGGAAGCAAACAAATCAATCAATTGCGTTTTTGAAATAATGTGCAACTACTGGATGCATAGATAGCGACAGTAAGATATCTCCATAGATTAAATTTCATTCAAAATTTGAAATGAAGCTATTAGAATTAAGTTATCTATTTCTCAATCTCTTTAAAAAAAATACGTTGACAGAAATTGCATAGACTTCCTCATACTTGACTTGTCTCTGAAATAAGTTCTTGCAGGCAGATGTGCAACCAGTCTTCACATATTTTTCTTTTCTTCTAACTTAAAATTCGGGCAGGCAGAAATGACTTTGAAGCAACTGGAGAACCTCAGTCCTCCCATTATGAAGCAAGTGCTTCCTTTGGTGGAGCAATTACCTCCGTTGTATATGGATTTGGCTAAGGGACGAGAAGATTTTTCTCCGAAACCTGAAGAAACTCGTCGACTTGTATGTAGAAGCACCAACTCTTATACACTTAGTGAACTTTCAACCCAACTTTTAAATATTTGAACCTTTGCTGGGCTATAATAAGTTAAATACTTTTAAATGGTGATAAAATTATGTTTTGAGGTTATAGCTGTAGTGTAATTAATTGCAGTAGACCAAAGCTAGGGAATGATGCTTGATAATGTGTGCTCCATTATATGGTGGCACCATGGCCACCCTCCATTTCTTTTTTATTGTGGCTGTAGAGGTGAAATTTCTTCTATTGGCTTGTAAACTACTATTAATTGCAACTTCTTTCTGAAATGCTTTCTGTATTTTACAAAACATTTTTTCGTAGTTTTTCCATGTAAACCTCATCTGTTATGCTTTACGTTTTTACAGATAAAGTCATACTATGGCATCTCTAGGAATCTTCTAATAAAATTCAAGAATGATTCAATTGATGAAACTTCAACGTTAGCCCAGGTGCTTAGTTCAGAATCAGCTATTAGTTCAATGCTAGACATGTCAATTCGCTTGTTGCCGGGAGATCATGGGCTTCCTTTGCAACAGGTAACAATAAGTTTTTATCCCTCAGATAAAGTTTTGGGAAGGTGAGATGTTTATGATATGTCTACTTGCAGGCTCTCCCAGACGTTCCACCAGCAATGGCGGATGCCGTAAACCGTGGAAGTGAGTTTTTGGCAAATCTGACAGTGGGGACATCATGGGAGACAGTCGCCAAAGAAGTAGGCAACACGTTAGGTGCTGATTCAAGAATTCTTCGTGCTGAAGCATCTAAGGACGTAGAGAAGCTTGTTCACGTGATCACGTCGTGGATGGCCTCCAATACGGGTCCAAAGCTTTTGAGACCATGAAGAATAGGATAGTAACACCAAGCAAAACAAAGATAAAAAACTAGGAACACTCCTGTAGAATGATGCAGTATTCTTTCATGATATTTGATTGGACATTCTGTATTTTATATGGCATGCCCAATCATAAAAGTAGATCAAATTAGGAGTTGACAAATCAGATATGCTTCTTTCATGTGTTCGTTTATGTTGTAATACAAATAGAACAGTTGTAATTCTGTACCACATATATGTAAAGGAAAATAGAAGATTTGCTATATTTTTGGTTTTGATGAAGTGTGAATATGTGTTGAAATTTTCCCAATGAAAATCAGCGGTCTCAGAGTATTTAAAGGTTCTCATCAGATCAAACGGCTTTTATGTAATATAAAATTCTGGCACTATATTAATTTTGATGATATAACCTTGATAATCTGAAAGGTGAGGGGAGATACAGGAAGGTGGGAAGGCTTATGACACTCATTCCACAAATTTTGGGGCATTGACTAAAAACACATGCATTTTGCTGAAGATGCTATGGCAGCTGGGGCATTGAATTCTTTTATTGATTTTGCTTCTCCACTGGATGATGGACATGGAAGGTAGTAACAACCCACTCTACATTGAGTTCTCATTTTGAAATAAATTTCAATATATTTTAGCGTTGCATGACATGATGGAAATTCTATGGTTTCAAGAAGTACCAGCATTTATGCTTTCATATTGCATACATTGGAACAGAGATTGAAATCACTGTTGAAGAAACTTGCAGTTAGCTTACAGTACTGATTTAAGTGAAATTAATATAAGTGTTTTACCCTGTATACTTCTCTGTTTTTTTTTTTCACCTTTCTAATTTTTGATAATGCTATTCATGTTGGAATGGATATACTCAGCCTCTCTGTGAGGCCCAACAGTCCAGCATCCTCCCAGACGACTTTCATAAACCCATTTGATTCTACCCTTATCGCAGCTGTGAAAGCGGTTGCATTTGTTGCACAGGCAGGTGTTAAAAGAGGTCCTTTCCCTGGAACCTTCATTTCTTTTTGTCCTGGGATAACATTTGTAGTACCTGCAATTGATGGTGAAAGATATGAGAACCATCTGACCCTGGGAAATGGAAAAATCTTGGCTGCAATCGTTTGTTATGTAAGTTTTATAATTCCTGCATATATGTTTCTTTTAATATAGTGTTTGGGAATAGATGTTAGTAATGTTACTTAATATGCAGGATACTGTGCCTGCATGTGGTAACTATTCATCAATCTGGACTGGGTTATTTATGTTATCTTTATTTTTTTTTCCTCTAGTCTGTAGTTTGGTTCCATATCTCTGTTTGACACGTATGGTTACAGCACTCCTTTCCCGTTGGACTAAGGTAAGCATTCAGCTGAATTCCAAGCTTGATAGACAAATGATAATGTGCCATTCTTGGAATTGGAACTGAAGTGATTTTAAACAGCCACAATGAGAGATAGCACTCAAGCAATGTGCTATTTCATTGAATTGTTTTTAATTATTATCTATTTATGTCTTGGATGCTGTGGCTTTCTAAATCTGACACCTAACTTATTACTGCAACCCCTACTTCCAAATCAAACATATATAACTTGGTTGCTGCAAACAATTTTTGACTAGATTCTTCGGTGGTGATGAGATGCACTGCCAGTGATAGAGCTGATAATTTTGGACACGACACGATTAAACGACATGAAACGACACGGACTTAACCGTATATGGATATGAGCTAAACGGATATGGTTCATAACCGTGTCAACATGATTGTGACACGAAAAAAATCGTGTCATAAACGGATTTTACCTGCCCAACCTCTTTAGACACGATTAAAAATATGTTATTTTATCAATTATAAATATATAACTAATTATTTTAGTGTTACTCAAAATTCAAATATATATTATAATATTATATATATATACATATATAGATATATATATAATACATATTTATATATGAATGAATGAATTAAATTGATTCAATTTAACTTCTATATATTTAATTGGAGTTTAATTGATTAAATTAAAATTAAATTAATTAAATTAAAATTATTAATTAAATGTAAATTGATTAAATTGAGGTTCACTTTATTAATTGAATATTTGAACTTTATTGGTGAAATTATTTAATTACTTTAATTGGGGTGAAATTTAACATTTTAACTTAAGTTAAACTTCAATTTAATAAATTAAATTTCAATTTTAATTGGGTTTAATCAATTGAACACCAATTTAATCAATTCAAGTTTAATTCTTCAACTTCAATTTAATAAATTAAAGTTGAATTTTTTAACAGCTCAATTTAATCAATTTAAATTTAATTAATTAGTTGAACAACAATTTTATCTAATTAAATTTAATTAATTAATTTTATTTTAATTAGTAGAAGTTAAGTTCAATTTAATTAACTTAAATTCAATTAATCAAATTTAGTTTAATAAATTGAAATTCAATTTAAATTTAATTTAATCAAATTAAGTTCAATTGATGCATTGAATCTCAATTAAATCAAATTAAGTTCAATTAGTTAATTTAAATTAATCAATTAAATTCTAATATAATTAACTAAAGTTCAATTTAATAATTTAAAGTTCAATTTTTTAAGAACTAATTTAATTAATTAGTTGAACCCCAATTCAATCTAATTAAATTTAATTAATTAATTTTAATTTAATTATTAGAAATTATAATAAAATAAAATAAAATTTAAAGAGGCTAAGAACAAAATTATTATATCATAAAATAATGATAAAATTTAAAACAGTTATTTGTTGAAGCAGTAAAATTTGAAGTAGGACATGCTTTGTACAATACAATATTATATGTTGATAAAATAAGCTCTTCATATAGGCTAGCCTAATATTAAATTTAAAATAATCATATGGGTGTGGGGTGGGGCTGTGGGCATGAGGTTTAGGCTACTAGTACAACCTCTTAATCAAATGGGTCAAGGGCTAACTAAAAAAAATTAATAATGTATAATAGGACAAAAAAATAATAAAAGGGTTTCACCAGTTGAGCCTGCAAAGTTTCTCAAACCAACCAATTAAAGAAAAAATAAAACTAATATTATAAATACATAAAATAAATAATAAAGAGGTTTTCATCAAGTTGAGCAAGTGGACATATAAAAAAAATTGTTAATGGACAAATCCAGCTTAAAATATTAATTTATTTGTTAGGTGCCGTTTCACTTTTACACATATTCAAAGTGTTAAAACAAAAAAAAAGTTAAAATGACTAAAAACAAAAAACAAAAAACAAAAAGCAACCCTAATAGGTTAATATGAAAACTTTAACAAATGCAGCAGCCGCCCTCATCCCTTCTCACCCATTTTCATTTGCATTTTGTAGTTGTCCTTCTTTCCCCAGTTCCTCCTCCTTTCAGCTCTTTCTTTGATTTTTCTTTCTCAATCAATTTTTTATCTCCATCTGAACCACTCGATCTGTAACATTTTAAGATCTAGCCATCCATCTTTCCAATTAAATTTAATTAATTGTTATTTCTGCCTATTTATAATTACTAGTAAGGTATTATTAATCTCCATTTAGCTCTTATTTATGCATATCTTGTTATTTATCTCTTATTTCTACTGATTTCCAGCAGTACTCCATTTGATATTTATTTTGATTTTGTTATTGCAGATGGATGTAAATAAAGTGTCTCTTAAATCAAGTGTTAATGATACAATAAAAACATCTAATACTGAAGATGATGTAGTAGAAATAAAGGAAAATGAAGTTAAAACTGATAGTTCTAAAGGGAAGCGCAAAAGAAGATTAACTTCTCCGGTATGGTCTTTCTTTAAAAAATTATAAGAAAAGTCATTAGATGGAAAAATAAGGTGCAAATGCAGATATTGTGGATTTACTGCCAATTATGATAGTAAAAATAACACTGGTAATCTTAAACGTCATGTTCAAATTTGTGTTAGGAAGGATAGTCGTGATGTAGGTCAATTAATTGTTGGTCAAAATTTATCCATGACAGCTTCTAAATTTGATCCTAATAAATTTCGTGAATTACTTGTTGCTGCCATGATTATGCATGAGTTGCCTTTATCTTTTGTGGAATTTGCTGGAATTAGGTCATTATTATCTTATGCAAATTTGAGTGAACCTATTATTTCTAGAAATACTACAAAATCAGATGTGATGAAAATATATAAAAGGGAGAAAAAGAGGATTAAAAGCATGCTTCAAGTAACTTCAGGATTGATTAGTTTAACTTCTGATTTGAGGACTTCAATTGCTACAGATGGGTATTTAGCTGTAACTGTGCATTTCATTGATAATGAATGGATTCTGCATAAAATATTGTTATATTTTTCTTTTATGCCTCCTTCTCATACTGGTGTGGCTATTAATGAAAAAGTTTGTTCAATTTTAGCTGAATGGTAATTGGAGAACAAAATTTTTTGTGTGACTTTGGATAATGCATCAGCTAATAATGTATTTGTTCAGCTATTAAAGGACCAAGTAAGCATGAGACAAATATTTGTTTGTGGGGGTGAATTTTTTCATCTAAGGTGCTGTGCACATGTGTTGAATTTAGTTGTACAAGATGGTTTACAAGCAATTGATTGCTCTATTATTAAAGTTAGAGACAACATCAAGTATGTTAGAGGGTCTTAAGTTAGGAAACAAAAATTTTTGGAATGTGTAAGATTATTGGCTTTGAGTGGAAAAAAAAGGGCTAAGGCAAGATGTTCCTACTAGATGGAACTCAACATATCTCATGCTTGAAAGTGCTTTATTCTATCGACGTGCCTTTTTTCACTTGGAATTAAGTGACTCCAACTATA
Organism: Triadica sebifera; assembly: GCA_023653625.1. Taxonomy (NCBI): domain Eukaryota; kingdom Viridiplantae; phylum Streptophyta; class Magnoliopsida; order Malpighiales; family Euphorbiaceae; genus Triadica; species Triadica sebifera. The sequence continues at coordinate 2,996,026 of CM042910.1, forward strand.
AAAGCTGCACAACACTGATTGAATGGGAAAAAATTGAAAAAAATTTGCACTTTTCTTGCTATTTCTTATGACATCACTTGTGTATTTTTAGGGTCGAAGTATCTACTGCTAATTTATTCTTTCCTTCTGTGTTTATGGCTTACTTAACATTGAAGGAGCATGTGATTTCAGATGATGAGTACATGAAAAATATGGTTGTGTTGATGATAGAAAAATTTGAGAAATATTGGAGTGCTTTTAACTTGACCCTAGCTATTGCTATAATACTAGATCCTAGGTATAAGATTGATTTTGTGGATTGGAGTTATAATGAGATATATGGTAGTAATTCAAGTCAGTTTGAAGAGGTTCGTAGTAAGTTATTTTCTGCTTTTGATCAATATGTTGCAAAAAATGAAAAAAATGTTCAACGTGAGTCTGTTGAAAGGCCTTTAATAGAAAATATGGATAATGAAGATGGTTACATAACATCACGTGTGATAAGACAAAAATTTAAGGTATACTTTTTTTTTGATTATATATATGAACAATGTGTATGGTATATAATTAAAGAACAAATTAGTGAATATTAACTTGCTATTGTTGTTTTTTATTGATTAATAGGAGTTTGATAATTTTCAAGGCAAAAGATTAAACCAAAAAACAGAATTGCAATAATATTTGGAAGAAATGAGAGTTGATAGGAATGCTCCCTTAGATGTTTTGCAATTTTGGAAAGCAAATCAATTTAGGTATCCTGACCTTGCTTCAATAGCTCATGATATTCTAGCTATTTCTATATCCACAGTCGCATCTGAGTCTAGCTTCAGTCTTGGTGGTTGAATCCTTGATCAGTATCGTAGTTCTCTTAAACCAGAGACAGTTCAAACACTTATTTGCACAAAAAATTGACTATTTGCAGAAGTTGGTAATGAGATTTTATTATTTTTAATTTGTGCATATTTATATATTTTTAATTATTGTCATTTTTATTGCTCATTTTTATCCACATTGATTAATAATTATATTTATTGTTCTTAGAAAGTGTCGATGCGAATGATGTAGAATCAAATGAAGTCATTGAAGATATTATTCAAATGGATAATGTTGCATCATGCTCCATCTCTGAGCATAATTCTATGGTAATTGAAAACTGTAATTTATATTTTTATAAGCAAAAAATTCATTTATTTATTGTTATTTATTAACACATATTGTTTATATACAGGTATAAGGAAATTGACATAAACATGGATTGAAGATCCTAATTTTCAACTTGTTGTTTTTTTAATGAATTATTAATACTCTAATTTTCAATTTTTAGTTTTTTTTAATGAACTATGTATTGCAATATTTTATGATATTATGTTTGTGTGGGATTTGTTTTTGCAAATGTTATTGAATTTTTAATTTAATATTCATGTTTATTCGTGTGTAATCGTGTCGTGTCGTATAAAATGTATATGTTTAGACACATTAAGTAGATCGTATCTAATCGTATTATGTCGTATAATTTATACATGTTTAGACACGTTAAGTTAATCATGTCTAATCGTATCGTGTCGTGTTAACACAAATTTTAACCGTGTTGTGTTCGTGTTTTAAATTTTTGACACGATTAATTAATCGTGTCGTGTTCGTGTTTGATATAATCGTGTCATATCCGATTGAGACACGACACGATTAGACACGATACGATACAAATTGCCAACCCTAGCCAGGGATCAACAATTTTGGGCAGAAATTTGGTTGTGGGGAATATGCTTCTTTCTTCTTAAACCAGATATCTTGGCTCCTGGTTCTCTTATTTGGCTGCTTGGTCTCCAAAGTGGAACAGATGAACCAAATTATGTTGGAAAGTAAATTATCCAGTTCAATCTATGCTTCATTTTAGTGCTTTAACATCTGGATTACCATAAAACTTGGTCAGTCTAGAAGTGGAACAGTTTTGGAGGAACTTTATGCACTTTGGGACCAGCTCGGCACAATTTCCTCTTGTAAGGTTGGAACTCATCTGACTTCAATATCATTGAAAACTTTGCCACTTAAGCCCTTATGAAGGGTATGGTCAAAACCTTAGCTCGAAAATTGCAAGTTTTAGCTGGGTTACAAGATGTTACTTTAGTGATCTGAATGATTCAAAATAATTTTAATATGATCGTTTATTTATTTATTTTTAGTTTGATTGATTGCGTCAGTTTTCTGGCAATTTGTGAATAGTACTAACGTTGATGAGAAAGGAACATATGAGATCACAGCCTGAATGGAGGAGGGTCTGTGTTTTTGGAGATAACCCTTCAGTAGTAGCTCTAAAACCTGGTCATCTCAATCAAGGTTTTATATTTTGAAATGGAATTATGATTTATATATAAATTAGTAATTACTAATTAGTTCAAAATTAATAAATTAATAAAAATAATAAATTAACAAAATTAAAATAATAAAAAAATTTATTTTAAATTTTAATGTTTAAAAAATTAATTTGAATTTTAATTGAATTAAATTGAGTTGAATTAATTAGATTGATTAAATTGTGATTCAGTTGATTAAATCGAACTTAAAAAATTAAATTGAGATTTTGACTATCATTAATTGAATTTTAATTAATTAAATTGGAGTTCAATTAATTAAATTGATATTCAATTGAATAAGTTGGTGTTCAATTGATTAAATTGAAATTAATAAACTTAAGTTTAATAAATCATTTTGAATTTAATTAATGAAACCATAATTTAAGTTAAATTAATCAATTTTATATTAATTAATTTAATCAATTGAATTCAAATTTTATCCATTTAAATTCAATTAATTAATTTTAATTTAATTAATTAAAATTCAATCAATTAATTAAAAGCCAATTTAATTAATATAAGTTTAACTAATACGACAAATGGATGGACATACTTATATAGTTATATAATTAATAATTAAATACTTAATAGTGTATAGATTTAGCTATTAATTAAAATTCAATTCGTCAAATAACCAAAAAAATGTTTAATTTTGCATAAATTAAAATTAAAAGTCCACTAATATGACAAAAAAGTGAAAATAATATGACCTAATCCAAATATATGAAAATAATCCTATAGGACTTGAATATTAGAAAAAAAATCCGATGGACCCAAATATTTGAAAATAATCCGACTTTATTATTTAAAAATAATTTTTGATTATTAACTCAATGATTGATAAATCAAAAGTCTACCGTGCATAAAATATGCATATGTACTCAATCTCATTTTATACTCTACTACTAGTAAGTGCACTAATTCATATAAATAGCAAATGGTGTGTCGAGTATCATCCCATATGAATCATATGTGATTATACAAATGAGTGCGTCAAATTACAAGTATGTTAAGACAACCGAAATATAGAAAATTCAACTAAATTAAAAGAAATCAACTCACAAAAGGAGATTTGGAGGTTTTTCAAGCTTTAAAAGCTCCTTAATTTGCTTCTCTTATTTATTTCCTCTTGTTCTATTTTTAATATTAATATTCTCTTTCATGTTTATGATGATATATTTAAAAATGAGTAGCTAAGTATTTTGTTGGGGGAGAATTTAACCTCCAAAGAATATGTAAACACATGGATATTATTGCTTATTTATGAATGAGATGATGTTTATACAATCTTGAATATCTTTGATGTTCTTATTGTAATGTTTCTATTCATGTTTATACCATCTTGAATGTCTTTAATGTTCTTATTAACAAATTGCATCAAATAAACTATAATTAGGTAAATTTGATTTTTCGATTTTAGTTGGTTTTGCACACCCCTATAAATATGTCCACATACCAAATAAAACCATGAAACCCTAAAGCCAAAAATGAATAAAATTCTTTATTTAGTTTGGAAAATAAACAAGTTTCTACTCTTCTAAAAGATTGGTCATCATGGAAGCCGTTTAAATGGACTTCGTTTAACATCGAAGGCATACTAAGGCAAATCTAAATAAGCCTGACTGCCAAAAAGATATAATTATTGGGCATAACGGATAAAATAACAAAAATAGGTGTAAAATAAAATAATCAGCAAAAAATAACATCAGCAATTTAACGTGGTTCATCCTTTTATTTGGGTTATGTTCATGGATAATCTCCGAATATTTTTTTTCTTCCACTAATAAAATTAATGGGTACAAAAAAAAATAGTCTTCCCTAGACACAAGCTAGAAGTAATACAATAATTTTGAGATAAATCTAAAATTAGTGGCACACAAATATTTTCCAAAAACACCCCCAAAATATTTTACTTACTATTTTTGTTATTCCTCAATTTTTGAAAAAATTTCCAAAAGCCTACTCTTACATAGGAAAAATTTCTCTCCGAATTTTTCCTGCACTCCATTTTTCAAATGAATTTTCAATGCATGAAATGAGAAACACTTCTGCTATTTATAGGCAAATTGAGGTATTAAAAAAGTAAAAAATATCGGCTGGGCAGAGCAAACTTCAAGTTTGCTTTCGGTGCTGATATTTTTGACTTTTAGATTTTTTTTTTAATTTAAGTAGTGGTGGCCCCACATTGGAGGGACCCACACTAAAATTCTTCAGCAATTAGAACCAATAAATCTCTCCCTCCCAACTATGTTGAGGCCCTACCATCCTAGCAACTAATCAACAAAATTTAAAATACGATATTGGTAGAATTTTCATTAACATTTCTGATCCATTTTCTTCGGTATGAATTTTCTCAAGCTGTAGTAGCTTCTTATCCATCACACTCTTGATCAAATGATATCTCATATCAATATGCTTTGATCTTGAGTAAAATAAGACATTCTTTCCAAGATGGATAACACTCTGGCTGTTACATAACAACTAATATATGTCTTGCTGCAATCCAAGTTTTTTCAAGAACTTTTTCATCCATAACAACTCTTTACATATTTTTGTTGTTGTAATAAACTCTGTTTTAGTAGTAGACAGTACAATACACTTCTTTAATTTTGACTTTTATGACACAACTCCCCCTTCAAAAGTGATCATATATCATGATGTAGACTTTCTCAAGTCAACATCGCCAACCATATCTACATCTGCGTATCCAACCAACACATATCGGTATCTCCAAAACATAAGTATATTTTGGGAGTACCTCAAATATACTTGAAAATCCACTTTACTGCAAACCAATATTCCTTTTTAGAATTTGAAAAGAAACTGCTCACTACTTCAATTGCATGAGCGATATCTGGTCGTGTGTACATTATGACATACATCAGACTTCCAACTGCTGAAGTATATAATACCTTTTCCATCTCATCCTTCTCTTTGTCTGTAGAAGGATTTTGTTTAGAACTTAACTTAAAATGATTAGAAAGAGGACAACTAACTATTTTAGCTTGATCCATTTTAAATATTTGAAGTACTTTCTCAATGTACTTCTTTTGTGACAACCATAATTTCTTGACACTTCTGTCTCTGATAATCTTCATGCCAAGAATATGCTTTGCTGGTCCTAAGTCTTTCATAAAAAAAGACTTGCTCAACTGTTTTTTCAAGCTGTTGATTCTGGAAATATTCTGGACAACAATCAGCATGTCATCCATATAGAGTAAAAGAACGATGAAATCTTCATCAGATAATTTTTGCACAAAAACAAAATGGTCTAAAGTAATATTCTCGTAGTTTTGCTCCCCTATAACAGACTCAAATTTCTTATACCATTGTCTTGGTGTTTGCTTCAAGCCTTAAATGATTTTCTTCAATTTGCAAACATATTCCTCTTTTCCCTTATGTTCAAAACTCTCTGGTTGCTTCATGTATATTTTATCTTCTAAATCACTATGTAGGAAGACAATTTTGACATCCATTTGCTCAACCTCCAAGTTAAGACTTACTGCTAACTCCAGCACTGTACGAATAAATGTCATTTTAACAACTGGTGAGAAAATTTCATCAAAGTCAATTCCTTTCCTTTAATTGACCCTTTGACAACCATTTTAGCTTTGAATCTTGGATGGATACTATTCTTTTCACGCTTGATTCTGAACATCCATTTATTCTTCAAAGCTCTCTTGCCTTTTGGCAGCTTCACCAGTTCAAAAGTTTTATTCTTATATAAGGATTTCATTTCATCTTGCATGGCTTCTACCCATTTCAGGTTGTGTTCATCAGCTGTAGCTTCTTCAAAGTTTTCTGGTTCTCCCCCATTAGTGAGTAATATATACTCATTTTCTGGATACCTTAAAGAAGATTGTCTTGCTCTATTGCTCCTTCTCACAGGAACTAGAGATGACACAAGTGATGGTTGATGATGAATATCATCATCTTCAGCATCATCTTCTGGATTGTCGATGGAAGCATTATTTTCTTCAGGTAAATCAATATGATCTTCTTCCCCAACTTGTATTGGCACCGGTGTTGGAGGAATCAATTCTAAATTTGTTGTGTCCTCATCGGAATCAGGAACATCTTTCTTTGTCTTGACAATATCTTTAATGATCTCATTTTCAATGAAAACAACATCATGACTTCTAACAAATTTTTTTCTCTATTGGATCATAAAATCTGTAGCCAAATTGATATTTTTCATAGCCAATAAAAATACACTGTTGTGTTTTGACATCAAGCTTGGACCTCTCATCTTTTAGAATATGCACAAAGGCTTTGCAACCAAATACCCGCAGATGATCATAGAAAACATCCTTTCCTGACCATACTTTCTCTGGAACATCTAGCTTTAGAGGAATATAAGGTGAAAGATTAACATATACACAGCCGTGAATAAAGATTCACCCTAAAATATTTTAGGTAATTTTGCATGTGAGAGCAAACATCTGACTTTCTTCATTAAAGTTCTATTCATCATCTCAACTAAGTCATTCAACTGCGGTATTTTTGGAGACATTGTCTGATGCCGAATACCGTGTTTTTTACAATAGGCATCAAATGGTCCAGTGTATTCTCCACCATTATCTGTTTGAATGCATTTCAATTTCTTCTCAATTTGTCTCTCAATTGAGGCATGAAATTCTTTAAAAACATTTAACACCTGATATTTTGTCTTTAAAGTATACACCTGTGTCTTCCATAAATTGTCATTAATGAAAGTTACAAAATACTGAGCACCACCCAGTGAGTTTGGCATTAACTCATGTAAATCTGAATAGACCAGATCTAACATATTCTTCATTCTGGAAGGAGGAAAACTTTTGAAAGCAACTATGTTTTGCTTTCCTGCTAAACAATCAACACATTTTTTTAAATGCACTTCATTCATATTGGGCAACACCTTCCTTCTGACAAGGGTAGTCATCCATTTCTCACTTATGTGATCGAGTCTTCTATGTCATAATTCAATAGCACTGCTCTTCTCCACAACACTCACAGTATCGTTGGAGAGCTTCGCATGCATCATATACAAGGTAGCATGCTTTGTGCCTCTAGCTACCATTAGAGAATCTATGGTAAGTTTTCACTAATTATTAGAGAAGGTACTGCAGAAACTTGCATCATCAAGTCTTCCTGCAGAGGTCAAATTCAAGCGAATATCTAGAATATATTTAACATCTCTCAGGACTAATCTGGTACCATTCACAGTCTTCATACAAACATCTCTTTTGCCAATTAGTTTCAACAGATTATCATTTTCCATTTTCATAATACCAAAATCTCCTGTTGTGTAGGATGAGAAGAATTCCTTCCGAGACATGACATGAATGGTAGAGCCACTATCAATTACCTAGTTAGTCTTGTGGGATGTGAAATTGATAGTATCGTCACAAACGACATTGAATTTATTCATGGTATTTGTTACGTCATCATCACTATTGTCATCTCGTTTCACTTCCTTGCATTTATGTTCCTTCTTAAACTTTCGGCAATATTTCTTGATATGACCATTCTTTTTGCAGTAATGACATTCAATATTGTCATATTTGTTTGATTTTCCTCTGCCCTTTCCTCTAGACATCTGTTGTCTAGACTGACTCATTCTTCTATAATATGTAAACAGAACATCTTGTTGTGATGAAGAAAATGAGTTCTGAGATCTCCTTCTCATTTCTTTATTTAGGATACGGATTTTTACAGACTCTATATTGACTACACCGTTAGGTGCAGTGGTGTTAATTGAAATCTTCAAAGTCTCACATAACTCAAGCAAAAAGTCCAATACTAGTAGAGCAAATACTTCATCATCCAGCTTTATACTGATTATGGATAACTGGTCCATGATCCCTTGCATCTCATTCAGATGTTTGCTATGAAAGTCTCTTCTTTGTATTTTGACTTTCAATTTTGTCAAATAAAATAATTTATTGTTGTCAGTCTTTGACGCATAAAACTATTCAAATTTGTTCCATGACATCTGGACATGAGTCTCATTGCAAATGTGGTTGTACACATTGTCTTCGATAAATTGTTGGATGTAACTGAATACTTGTTCGTGCTCAGACTCCCACTCCTCATCAGTCTTACCTTTGGGTTTAGTTGTAATAAACACCAACAGATGCATTTTCATTACAAATAGGAGATCCTTCATTATGCTTCTCCATGTATGATAATTTGTGTCATTTAAGTTGATCATTTTGGTGCCCTTTGTCTTCATTTAAAAAAAATTGAGACTCCTTTAGCTGACAGTAATCAAATAAAATCTTTTATGATGTGGAAGATTAGTCAATACTGTAACTACAAAGCATACTAAGAATTTTATAAGACTGATAGACTGGCTCTGATACCACTTATTGGGCATAATGGGTAAAATAATACAAATAGGTGTGAAATAAAATAATTAGCAAAAAATAATACTAGCAATTTAATATGATTTATCCTTTAATTTGGGCTACGTCCAAGGACAACCTCTGAATATTTTTTTTCTTCCACTAATAAAATTAATGGGAACAAAGAAAAAAGAGTATTTCCTATACACATGCTAGAGATAATACAATACTTTTGAGATAAATCCAAAAATAGTGGCACACAAGTATTTTTTAAAAACACCCCAAAATATTTTTCTCACAATTTTTGTCACTCCCCAATTTTTTGAAAAATTTCCAAAAGGCTACTCTGACACAGGAAAAATATTTTCCCTTTCACTCCCTTTCTCAAATGAAATTTTAGTGCATGAAATGAGAAACACTTCTGCCTATTTATAGGCAAATTGAGGTATAAAAAAAGTAAAAAATGTTGGTTGGGCATAACAAACTTCAAGTTTGCTTCTGGTATTTATATTTTTGATTTTGATTTTTTTTAATTTAAATAGTGATGGGCCCCACATTGTTGGGACACACATTAAAATTCTTCAGCAATTGCAATACCAATAGTAATCTAGGTCATTAGTTTTTACACGCTGCAACTGTTGTAATTCAATCATTTATGAAAGTCCGACTGCTAGATTGAATGACACACTGAACTACCAAGAAAAAAAAGTATGCAGATTTATGTTTGATTTTTTAATTAGAAAATCCTTTGACAAAAAGTTTACTTCAGACAATTCACTTCACTTAATATTTTTTAGCCTAAGTCGGGTGTTTTTGGGAAAGATATGATGATCTTGTTTAGTTTGACAGTAATATGTTAAGTTTTTTCTAATTTAGTTTTTTAATAAAATATATTATTTTCTTCTAAAAAAATTCACTCTGTGAAAAATTGCTGACTTTTTTAACGGTGATTAAAACTTACAAATAAAAAATCAAACTAATGCAAGTAAGAGATTCTACACATATCATGAAGAAACTAAAAATGAATACCTGTGGGAGCTTGTTGTAATATGGTAGTAACTTTAAAAATGAATTTGAAACTAAATTTCATTTTTTTTGTCCTCGAATAAATGCGACATATTTTTTGTCTGAAGATAATTTTTAAAAATTTCAAAAATTGACTAAAAATATAAATAGGTCTCTATAGTTAAGGTTAAGAAATAAATAGACTCTTATGGTGAAGCTAGGGACAATGAAGATTCTAATGGTGAATTACACCGACAATACTCAAATATATAACTAGTAACAACTCAGTTCTCAAAGTATTATTTGTAACATAAAACTATATAACCTATTATTTTGTAATACTAAATTATCTCCGTCAACTCTTGTTAATTTCTGTTAACATGATGAGGTGCAATATACCCATTAGCATTTAATTAAAAAATCTAAACTACATGTATATACTCATATAACAAAATGATACTCGAATTAATTGAAATATAACAAGAAGATACTTAAACTATTTATCTTAAAATTTAACGATACTTACATTACATGAAATTTAACACTGTAACTATTAAGTACTATTACCATATATTTTCATTCATGAATATTTGCTGAACTTGAAGTTCAACACAAACTAATATTAAGTGCATAAAGTAACTACATATAATATCAATACTAAATTGATTTCATCAAACCTAAACACACTCAAACCTAAATCAAGTCACGTAAATAAAGTACATGTATTATTATATGAGACCAAACAATTTTTCAATAACAAAATAAATTGCAACAATTAACAATTTTTCTTCATCAACTGAAATTCCCTTTTAGACACAAACAACACTTCCAGTTTCCCTTTCATAACTTTTAACTCATTTTTTAGCTATATGCTATCATACACACTTTTCACTCAATCATGGTGTTCATATGAAACACTTTAAAGTTTAGGAAACACTATTTCCTCCTCAAAGGCAACAATATTTGGTTAATGTGAGGACATTTTTCTTCATCTTTTACTCTTTAATGAGGGACTAAAACATGGCCATTTATCAAATTTGATTTGATAAAATAATATGGTTTTCTTGATTCATCTTCGCGAGGAAAAGCATTGCTCGTTCTTCAAGTTGAGCAAATGTTTATCAATAAAAATGTTTGGTTATTGTATTTAACTATTGCAATATTAGATTGTATATAGTGTAAGCACTGTTAAATTTCAAGATAAATAGTTTAAGTATCTTATTATTACATTTCAATTAATTCGAGTACCATTTTATTACATAGGTATATATATGTCATTTTAGGCTTTTTTTTTAATTAAATGTTCACATGGAAATTACACCTCATCATGTCGTTAGTAGAAATTAATAGGAGCTGATAAAGGCAGTTTGGTATTACAAAATAATAGTTTAGATAGTTTTATATTACAAATAATAATTTAGGTATTGAGTTGCTATGTGTTATATATTTAAGGTACTGTCGGTATAATTCAACCAAGATCCTAACATCTAATTTCAGAATAATTATCTTTGGCTACAAGTTTTATGCTCCAGTTGAGAAAAAAACTTATTAGAAGCCGTAATGTTATTTTTGTTGAGAAAGAGACTATTGAAGATATTATAAGGACAAAAAAGGACGTTCTTGATTCCAATGGTGACTTAACAAATTTGGAATTGATTCATTTAACACTGATGCCAAGACATGTTAGGGATGAAGATCATGTTGATCTGTTAGAAGAAAATGATGCTCTTATTGATGACCCAGAAAATTATGATATTCACCATTAACCAACACCTATGCCCTTCCTAGTTCATTTGAAAAGGAGCAATAGAACAAAATGACCTTCTACAAGGTATCTAACAAATGAGTTTGTGTTACTCACTAATGGATAAGAACTAGAGATCTTTAAAGAAACTATAGCTGATGAGAACACATAGAAATCAATTGAAGCCATACAAGATGAAATGAAGTCATTGCATGAGAATAAGACTTTTGAACTGGTGAAGCTACCAAAAGGTAAAAGAGCTTTAAAGAATAAATGAGTATTCAGAATCAAACATGAAGAAAATAGTTTCATCCAAGATTCATGGCTAGATTATTTGTCAAGGGGTTCAACTAAAGGAGAGGAATTAACTTTGATGAGATTTTCTCACCAATTGTGAAAATGACATATATCCATACAACTCTGGGATTAGCAACAAGCCTTGACCTAGAGGTTGAGCAAATGAGTGTCAAAACTTTATTTCTACATAGTAATTTAGAAGAAGAGATATACATAAAACAATCAGAGGGTTTCATGCATAAAGAAAAAGAAGATTATGTTTGTAGATTGCAGAAATGCCTCTATGACTTGAAGCATATACCAATACAATGGTATAAGAAGTTTGAGTATGTTATTGGGGAGCAAAGCTACAAGAAGACTATTTTAGACTATTATATTTTTGTGCTGAAATTAACTAATAAAGATTTTATTATTCTTTTTCTCTATATGGATGACATACTAATTATTAGCTGACAGAATTAACAAATTAAAAAAGCAGTTGAACAAGTCTTTTATCATGAAAGACTTGGGACTAGCAAAACATATTCTTAGCATGAAATTATTAGAGATAAAAGCGCTAAGAAATTATGGTTGTCTTAGAAGAAGTACATTGAAAAAGTACTTCAAAGGTTTAAAATGGACCAAGTTAAAGCGATTAATTGTCCTCTTTCTAATCACTTTAAGTCAAGATCCAAACGGAACCCTTCTACAGACGAAGAGAATGATGAGATGGACAATATTCCATATGCTTCAATAGTTGAAAGTTTGATATATGTTATAGTGTGTACACTACCAGATATCGCTTATGCGGTTGGAGTGTAAGTCATTTCCTTTTAAATCCTAGAAGTGAACATTGAGTTGCAGTAAAGTGAAGTTTCACATATCTTCGGGGTACTTCCAAAACATATTTATGTTTTGGAGATACCAAATTTGTATTGGTTGGATACATAAATGCAAATATGACTGGTGGTATAGACTCGATAAAGTCTACATCAGGATACCTAATCACTTTTTCAGGGAGAGCTATGTCATGAAAATCAAAGTTACAGAAATGTATTGCACTGTCCACTACTGAAGTAGAATTTATTATAGTAATAGAAGTATGTAAAGAGTTGTTGTGGATGAAAAAATTCATAAAAGAACTTGAATTGCAGCAAGACATATATCAATTGTTCTGTGATAGCTAGAGTGTTATACATTTTAGAAAATATCTCATTTCACTTAAAATCAAAACATATTGATGCGACATATCATTGAATCAGAGATGTAATGGAGAATAAGTTATTACAGTTTGTTTGATCCATTTAAAAAAAATGGATCAAACATATTAACGAAGATTCTACCAATATTTGAGTTATGTTATTTAGCTATTGGAATGGGGAAATTCCATGTTGTCTAGAGAGAAAGATTTGTTGTATCAGCTGCAAATTGTTGAAGATTTTTAGTGAGTGAATCCCTCCAATATGAGGGTCCACCACTAATTAATTAAAAAAAGAAAAGAAAAAAGTTAGAAATCTTATGCCACCCACCATGTGAAAAAAATTATATCGACTGTACTAAATTTTTCTGATTTTTTTCCATTTTTTGTGCCTATAAAAGGCACAAAGTTTCTGCTTTCAAAATCATTGCAAACACAAAGTAAGGAGGAGTAGTTGAGAAGATTCTCTAATGAATGTGTGTGAAAGTTAGACTTTTGGAATTTTAAAAAAATGGTGAGTTATAAAAATAATAAGAAAAATAATTTTAAAATATTTTTAGAAAATACTTGTATGCCACTATTTTTAGCTTTATTTCAAATTGTTATATTACCTCTAGCATATGTATAAAGAATACTCTTTTTTTTGTATCCATTAATTATTTATTAGTGGAAAAAAATCATTCAAAATTTATCTCATAGATATAACCCAAATTAAATTACTGATGTATATTTTTATTGATTATTTTATTCCGCATTCAGAAAGAACATAGACAATGCAAAAGAAAAAGATAAATAATTGAAACTAGCAAAACAATCAAGTGCAACCAAAATTAAAGGAAGAGAATTTGAAAGACGTTAAAGAGTAAAGATAGAGAATTAATATGGTTTCATCAAGAGTAAAGAGGAATTCAAAGTTAATATGGTAGGCATGCATATACACTTTTTCTCGTTTATAGTGCATAACACAATGATATATCAATTTTAATTTGTAACACAAAACTCTCTGATATTTGATTTTATAACTCAATTCTAAAAATTATTAAATTACTTAATGGAATAATAACGTGACATTTCTACATTAACAAAAAATAATTATAATTAAGTGACTTGGAAATGTGAATTGATAAAAAAACTGACATGTAATATTAAAGTTTTTAAAAAATGTAATTTAAACTGGAATACTCATAAGGGAATTCAAGAGCATAGAACCATTGGTGTACCATTCCCATAAAGGCAGCCGTTGAGGATATACTCAAGCGTATGGAATGCAGATGAACGGGCAACAAGAGGTGGCCTTATTATAACAGACTGGTCCAAAGCCCCTTTCACTTGCTCTCGGAATTTTAAAGCTAAAGCCTGTGTTTGGTCCGCTTCAGGCAAACCCATTTGCTCATCGAAGAAAATTTTTCTAACACAACAATTAGATGCCATTAGCCGAAAAAGACTCAAATGGGTTCACAAAAATTTCATGATTTACAATTACTGCACTGATACCAAGAGATTCCCTCATGGCTTCCCTCCTGAATGCTATCACTGATCATTCCATTTGCATCACAAATTAATTATGGCTAGCCTTTAATTTAATCACTATATATATATATATATATATATATATATATAATTAATTAATTAATTAATTAATTTTGTTGTTTTTAGATTATATAAAAGCACTAAAGGGTTTATATCAAACATTATGTATCTGAGTCATATATGCTTATATATGTATATATCTAATTAACATTTCCACCTGTAATAATTTTAATTTTTTTAGAAATTAATATATGTATGTGTTCCTAATTTTGTTTTTTGAAAATTTTTAATATTCGGTATTCTTCCTTTATTTGTATGTCTATTTGCAAATCAAGTTAATTGATGTGTTGGTGACATTGGTTGTTCTGACCTGTAGCTAGAACAAGTGCTCAAGTGAGCACATCACTTGAGTCCAAACAAAACCGAAGAGTACTCTCACCTGGGCCTGCCCACGCTGTCAATTTTGGACAATAATCAAACTTCTAAATATGGTATCAATTTTCAATGGATCTAACCAGAGAGTGCTAGAGTGAAAAATTGCTTTTAGATTTTAATTTCTAAAATTTAAAAGTTGAAAATATTTAATATAATATGTGCTAGAAACTTAGAATTATGTTATGAGAGCCAGTTATATTTTAGAATGACATTTGCTTATACATTGAAAATAATAGAATTTTTTTATTTAATTGTCTGTGTTCATCCCAAAAATCAGCTCACCAAGTAAAATCTAATATAAATAAATCGAGTCTGATAGTCTAAATACTTGTAAAACACCAAATTGGATTAGAAGATCTATAAGGTCCGCCAAGCATGGATAAATTCTCGGGGTTAATTCCTATAGAGAGGTAGCGACAAGGAATTAAAAACTACATTGGGGCCAATCAGCACAAGATAATAGTAAATGTATCATTGGAAAGGCTAAAAAATCTAATAATGATAAGTAGTTAAAACTTAGTTGAATATATGATTATAATATGATAAAACAACTATACCCCAGTTGAGATAGGTTTTCATTCTCATTTGCCTAAGATTTAACCTAACCATCTTAGATTAATTCATTTCTATCCAAAATCCTATTTCTAGCCGAAATTAACTTCTAAAACGGGTAGGATTTATGTTTGTGTAAACAATGCTCTTCTCAAAGCCAAATATTGAAGACATAAAACTTTATGCTTCGAGCAATATATAGGCTAACATTGAAGAGTCAAACATTTAGAGAAAACCTACAATATATTATAGTTTACTTCCCATCATCGTCTAACAATCCAAAATAGGAAACCACATTTCTTTGTCTTCGCACATGCTTGCAGTAGCAGTTACAGATGTCACTTGAGCACTTTCCACATTCTTTAAGAGACAATCGATATTCTCTTGGCGGTTACCCATTCAACTCCTATAAATTCTTCTTTATTTTCATTTATTATCACCACAGTTTTTACAGCAATCACAAAAGTTTTTCCGAATTCTCTAAAATATTCAAAACATATTCTTGTTGTTCATTCGCCTTCAAACGATACTCATGAACTGCCATGTAAGTTTTCTTGTTTTGATCTTCCCTCTTTGTCATGAAGCTAAATTTCCATATTTTAATGTTAACTAATCAAATATTTTGCTTCAAAGTCGATTCTCATCATGTCTAGGTGAATAACATCCACCTTTCCGAGCCTCGAGAAACTCCCTTGGCATTGTTTGAAATTTCCAAGATGCTTTAGGACTTTTGAAGTTAGGTACTTAACCAATATCCTAGCTCTAAATATTCTCGACCTTGTATTAGGTACCGTATACTTTAAAGGGCTTGAATTTTGTATACCCAATTAGTCGAGATAACCCATCTTGGTACTCCAGGGAAAATGATTTGGGATCTTAGAAAGATAGCTATCATAGGGCATGGCCTCAACTCGTTCCTTGTAATTAACATACGACCAGACCTTTAAAACCTTTTTTTAGTGAAACTTGAAAAACGGTGGGCAGCCGATCTTCTTCACTTCAGTAAATACCAAGTCCCTTTCAATGGTGACATGGTAGGTGCACTCTCATTATTGCGGTCTAGAAGTGTCAATGGTTTTGTTTTCCCTTTCAACTGTTTGACTATCACCTTATTAGACCTAGCCGCGTTGTTCAGCCTTCCATGTTATGGTGAGAAAATAAATGCAAATCTGACAGAAAATAATGATGGTCTTTTCTTTAGTTTTAAAAAAACTGACACCTCATTTGGAAAATTCTTAGACACTTATTTTGGTGAAAACACAACCCTCAGCCCACAAGAACATGTTGCCTTTTTACTATACTGGTTATGCAAGTTTAACTTATGTATTGCTTCAGTCAAAATCGTGAGAGAGCACTTCAACCTAGCAATAGCTTTAGCCGATGGAAAGAAAATGGCCATTGCACCATATTGGCTAGCTCATATTTATAGGGCTCTTTATGAGCTTATACCCTATTTGGAAGCCAAACACTTTGACAACACTAGTGGCCCCTTATGGATTGCTTCAGTCAAAACCGTGAGAGAGCACTTCAACCTAGCAATAGCTTTACACATTGATAAAGAAAATGGCCTTTGCACCATATTGGCTAGCTTATATTTATAGGGCTCTATGAGCTTATACCCTCTTTGGAAGCCAAACACTTTCACCACACTGGTGGCTTCACATATGATCAAGTATCTTTATCAATCAACCCATCGACCAACCTAATACTTTTATCTCTTTTATCTTTGTGAGTTCTGACCCTCGTGGATTAACTTCCATTATCTTGAGAACTCACCAGCTGACCTTAAGAGACCAAAATTTCAAGAACTAAACAGAGCATGCTTTTTATCGATTATGTGAGAATCTAGAATTGTCAAATAGATAAAAATGGGTCGAGAATGGCTAAAACCTTGTAGAAATTTCAAGATGGAAATGGATGCAACGAGTTAAAATTGGACCCGTTTTACTTTTATATGTGGTTTAAATTTTAATTAAGAAATGTGAGTGGGAGATTAGCATTGCCATTGGCTTAGTGGACGACAAAAACAATTTTAATTATATTAGTTTTGTAAATATCTACGTCCTCGATGTTTCCAATCTTTATTAATTGACCCTCTAAACTTTTGTTATGTAGAAAAATTTTCCTTTCCCCAATTTGAGCTCCAAATTAAAAAATTTCCATAAATAACATACTCTATTAATTTTTGTTTGACACTTAATTTAATTGCGCTAAATTTGCACCAAAAAAAATTTTACATTTCTAAGATGTAGTCCAGATTTCCAACTTCTCTAGTTAATTGAAAATTAATATTCATATTTTCATCACTCATTTTTTAGGCCAAAATTTAGACTCTGATCGTTCTAGTGCACTTTAGTTGTGGAATGTGCATAGTTTCCAGTTGGTCCAACACATTAGGTCTCGACATATGCAGATAACTCGATATCCAAACTAACGGATGTGAGAAAAATTTAACACATTTATTTTATTGATAACAAAAATTCTTATCTCTATTTAATCTAGAATTTTCTGCATATTAACTTCCATACATGTTTCTTACACCTCCATAACCAAAGCTTCAACTTTAAAGAGAAAAATTGACAACAGAGTGGGAAAAAAAAAGAAACTAAAATTTTGAACATAAAGTAAATTCTTAGTGATGGATGAAACATGTAAGGTGTTATTTAAAGTAAGAGGTCCTATAACACTTGTTAATTAGAGTCTATAATATATGTTGGTAATTAAGAGAGAGAATGAGTAGATTATGGTTTAAGAGTTGAAAATTGTAATAAAAAGGCTTTCACACCTGTAAATGGTTAATTAAGCCCGTGAAAATGTAATGGTTTCAAAACGACATAGTTTTTACATGATTCATGCCTGTGAACGGGGTTTTCTGATTGTAAATATCATGGTTTAGGTTGATTCCTGTGAATGCATTTGTTACAACTGTGACAAGGTGATTCATGCCTGTGAACATCTGATAGTCATGAGCAGAGACATAGTCGTATTTTTCTCTCTTTTCTATATCTATTTTTGCCATCACCTAGTCCTCCACTACCCTTATTACCCTTTCTTACATGCTAAAGTCTTTTTCTCCACCTTATCTTCCTCCATTAGCACAAAAAAAGCTCAATTGTTAAATCTTGGTTTAAGCTTGAATCAAATGGAAAGAAGAATGCTTAAGAGGTTGAATTAAAGTTTACTTTTAGAGTGGTTTATATTTTTTTCTATCATATGGTTCTTATAGGGAAATTTTTGTGATCTTAGGTATTGATAAAGGCAATGGTGGATATCACCAAAGGGATAGACAAACATGAAATGCTTGAAGGAAAGTTTAAGGCTCCGTTGTTTAGAGGTATATACATATTGACATTTTAATTCGAAATTCCTTGCATTTGATATGTTTTGTATGATGAAACGATGTATATGTATAATAAATGGTATAAAGGCCTGTTATTTTAAAAGAATGCCAATGATGTTGTGAGTTTAGGTGTTAAAATACCATTAATGTTAACTATGAGATTTAATGGGTTTAATATGGCTTTTGGTACGAATTGTCGTTTGAATGTGTTTAAATGCTTTCAAGACATGTTTATGGTATGGTAAATGTTGTGAATATTGATAAGAGTAAATGACATTTATCAATTTTAGAGCCTTTGAGTGTGTAATATAATTGCTTTGTTTTTGGTTTATATTTTTAATGAAAAACCCAGACTCACACTCGTGACACAGGGTCCACGGCTGTGAATTCTTAACCTAAAAAATGCCAAAATCCAAGTTTCACTCCTGTTACACAAGGCTTATGCCCATGAAACCTCTACCCAGAAAATGCTTGGATCGGACAATAGCATTGATGACTTAGTTCACAGTTTGGTTCACGACATATTTCACACCTGTGAAAAATGCCCTTCTAGTGCAACAATATTCATGCCTTTTTTCACCAATAAATCACTCGTGAATGACACCTTCATAGTCGTGAATGAGTATTCACAACTATGAAACACATTGATTTTACAATATGCAGAATTTGTTAATGATGCAACATGATGAATATGATTAATCACATGTTATGAGTTGTATGTTTACATGAACACTCATATGTGGATGATGTAATATATCACTTATGTGTTTCTAAGTGTGATAGTGATAATGAGGTAATATGCCTACGTTAATGCTTAAGAGCATGTTTATGATAACGAAAATAAAAAGGAAAAGAGATACAAATCTTAATGCCCGTTTCTCTAATCTATGACTAGACCTAGAATAAATGAGAAATTAACCAATGAGTGAGTTATGGTACCATAGGATATGACTATATGGAAACATATAAGGACAATGTGACTCAAGCTCGGATTGTGAGTGCCCCTCATCCTAGATGCTAGCAATGAATATTCATACTCAGTCAATGTGATTTAAGTTTGGGTTGTAAGCACTTTTGACTTAAGGGGTCAGATGAGAATATACAATTAGTGAGTATAGTAGCTTAATGTTACGTCCCGCTCAAATTATCCCTCAAAATCCAAATAAATTGTGTTACAAGGTGCTGGCAGGTGCTAGGAGGCGCTGGAATATTCTAGAACATGCTGGATGATTCATGAAGGATGTAGAAGTCTTTAGAAGCTTCTGGAGAATCCTAGAATTTGCATGAAGGAATTAGACAATCCTAGAAGACTCTAGAGTTGGCTAGACTTGACTAGAAGGTCCTAGAACCTTGTGCATTGTTGTAGACACTCTTGTACATTCTAGAATTGGTAGGATCTAGAAACTTGTGGCATAACATTAGGCTTGGTGCCACACTATAAATAGGCCCATTGGCCTTCATTTGTATCATCCTGGGAAATCCTTGGGAAGTTGTAAGATAACCTCTCTAGAGCAATACAAAGCATTCTTCACAAACTCTCTTGTATTCTTGTTTTGCTCTTAAATCCTCTAAATCTCTAAGTCCCTTTCTAGTCTCTTTGGAGTGTTTTGTTGGGTTGGAAGGCAGGCTTAGTGCAACAGACTGTGCTAAGTGCCACATGATTGCTAGTTGAAGTTTAGAGTCGTGACAAATGGTATCAGATCTTTGGTTTGAAGCTTTACTACCCTTGGCATAATGAAGGCTACTGCCCCAGCTACACCTAGTGTGGATGTTCCACCAATGGTGTGTGGTCATGAGGAAGTTCGAAAACCACCATCTAAGGAGTCTCGAGCCAAGTCGAAAGACATGATTTCTAGCTTGGAAGCACGTGTTGGGAGTGCTAAGGACAACTTGGGGGAGCTATTCGATTGAGTGGACAACTTGGAGGAACATTGCAGCGGCTTGGAGGCCGAGGATGCGGAGATCCATGCAGCGGTCAAGATATCCTTCAACGAGCTAGATAGTGGGTTAAGGCAAGAGATTGATGGGCTAAAGGCTGAACTTGCCAAGGTATGTGATCTCTTCTAAAGAGAAATTTCTAATGTGTTGATTAGAGTTGAGGATATGAGTGGTGATCTAGCACTATATAAGCAGGTCATGGCTTCGGGAACTAATACAACCATTATCATTGAGGCCAAAAAGGTGGAAGTTCCAAGCCAAAGACCATCAATGGTGCTAGGAATGCTAGGGAAGTTGAGAACTTCCTATGGGGTTTGGAACAATACTTTGAGGCTACTGGCATAACGGACCATGCTAGCAAAATCCAAATTGCTACCATGTACCTGTCCGACATTGCTATGTTGTGGTGGAGACGAAGGCATGAAGATGTGCAATGTGGGGTATGCATAATTGACACCTTTGAGGACTTCAAAAGAGAGTCCAAAAGTCAATTCTTTCCCATAAATGCTGAAGAAGAGGCGAGGGGCCAGCTTCGACGACTAAAATAGACGGGTAGCATAATGGAATATGTGAAGGAGTTCATAGCCTTGCTACTAGAAGTCCCTGACACATTGGATAAGGATGTATTATTCTTGTTCATGGACGGTCTCCAATCGTGGGCTTACCTTGAGCTCATGCGATATGGTGTCCAAGACTTGTCTTTGGCCATTGCAGTTGTTGAAAATCTTATTGATTACTCCCTAAACAAAGAAGGCTCGAGGGCTGCGGATAGCAATTTTGGTGGAGGAAAGAGTGGGGGAGGCCATGCCAAGAGTCAGAGCCACAAAAATTACAAAGAGGGCTCCTCATTCAAGCCTCAAGACAAGGGGAAGGAAAGGGAAGAACGTAGCACTTCAAAGCCCCTTGGGACGTGCTTCATATGCGATGAACCACATTGGGCACGAAAATGTCCAAAACGGAAGGCGTTGAATGCTTTAGTTGCCTTCACTCATGATCAAGATGAAAGTGAGACAGATGAAGGTGCAAAGATGGGATCTTTGTGGCTACTTGGTGCATTGTAAAGTGCCCCGATGACCCCCAAAGGACTCATGTTTGTGGATGCAACCATCAATGGAAAAATCGCCAAAGCCCTAGTCAACACAGATGCATCTCACAACTTTGTTTCACTAGAGGAAGCCAAAAGACTTGGTCTCAAGGTTGCCAATGGAGTTAGCTCCCTTAAAGCAGTTAACTCGACGACACTACCTCTCCAAAGAGTTGCCTGCAAAGTTAAGGTCAGTCTTGGTGCATGGACTGGCCAAGTGGATTTGTTCGTGGCACTTATGGATAATTTCTCGATGGTATTCGACATGAAGTTCTTGGACAATGTTAGAGCTTTTCTTGTCCCATGTTTAAACTCTATGTGCATTATGGATGGACTAAAGGCTTGTCTAGTACCAAAGGAAAAGACCACCAAGCCTACTACCCAAGTTTTCTCAACTCTTCAATTCAATAAGGGATTGAAGAGGGAGGAAGAGAATTACATGGACATTCTTAAGGAGTATGATGATGAGGAAGCAGCACTACAACCTAGCTTACCGATGGAGGTGCAAGTTGTCTTGGATGAGTTCCACGATGTGATGCTTGAGGCGTTACCGAAACGGTTACTTCCAAGAAGGGAAGTGGACCATGAAATTGAGCTGGAGCCTTGCACAAGACCACCAACGATGAGTCCTTACCGGATGGCAAACTCAGAGTTGGCAGAACTGTGAAAGCAACATGATGAGCTGTTAGATGCTAGCTTCATTAGACCATCTAAAACCCCATTTGGTGCCCCAGTGCTTTTTCAGAAAAAAAGGATGGCTCATTAAGAATGTGCATTGACTACCATGATCTAAACAAGATCATGGTAAAGAACAAGTATCCTACCCATTATTTGCTGATTTGTTTGATCAATTGGGGAACGCAAGATACTTCTCGAAGTTGGACTTGCGATCGGGATACTACCAGGTGCACATAGCCAAAGGGGATGAACCAAAGACCATGTGTGTAATAAGGTATGATGCTTATGAGTTCCTTGTTATGCCTTTTGGTCTCACTAATGCACCTGCTAACTTTTGCACTCTCGTGAATAAGCTTTTCCATCTCTAACTCGATCAGTTTGTGGTAGTATACCTTGATGATATTGTGATATATAGACGGACTATGGAAGAACATCTTGAGCATTTGAGGAAGGTGTTCGAGGTCCTTAGGGAAAATGAGCTATATGTTAAGAAGGAGAAATGTTCCTTTGCCCAAAATGAGGTGATGTTCTTGGGTCATAGGAAAAAGGATGGGAAGTTTATGATGGATGGAGACAACGTGAAAGCCATCCAGGAATGGGAACCTCCTATTAAGGTCCCTGAGTTAAGGTCTTTCCTTGGACTTGTGAACTACTACTGGAGGTTCATCAAGTCATACTTAGCAAGAGCAGCCCCACTAACTGACCTACTCAAGAAGAACAAGACTTGGGAGTGGACAAGCCAGTGGCAAGCCTCGTTCGATGACTTAAAGAATGCCATTAGCGAAGAACCGGTGCTTTGCCTACCTAACCCCTCTAAGATATACAAACTGCATACAGATGCCTCAGACTTTGCCATTGGAGTGTTGATGCAAGAAGGACATCTGATAGCATATGAGAGCCGCAATCTCAATGACACCAAACGCCGCTACATGGTGCAGAAAAAGAAGATGATCGCTATCATCCATTATCTAAGAGTGTGGTGACATTACTTGTTGGGTTCTCATTTCATGATCATGATTGACAATGTAGCAACTAGCTACTTCCAGACTCAGAAGAATTTGATAGCATATGAGAGTCGCAAGCTCAATGACACCAAACGCCGCTACACAGTGCAGGAAAAGGAGATGATCGCTATCATCCATTGTCTAAGAGTGTGGTGACACTACTTGTTGGGTTCTCATTTCATGATCATGACTGACAATGTAGCAACTAGCTACTTCCAGACTCAGAAGAATTCGATAGCATATGAGAGTCGCAAGCTCAATGACACCAAACGCCGCTACACAGTGCAGGAAAAGGAGATGATCGCTATTATCCATTGTTTAAGAGTGTGGTGACACTACTTGTTGGGTTCTCATTTTATGATCATGACTGACAATGTAGCAACTAACTACTTCCAGACTCAGAAGAAGTTGAGTCCCAAACAAGCTCAGTGGCAAGACTTCTTGGCAGAGTTTGACTATAAGCTTGAGTACAAGCCTGGTAAGGCCAATGTGGTGGCTAATACGCTAAGTCGAAAGGCGGAGTTAGCATCCTTAAGTAGACCAAGTAGTCCCTTGCTGGAAAAAATCAAAGAAGGGTTGGAGCATGATGCCCTGGCTCAAAACCTCATTGTCCTTGTCAAGGAAGGAAAGATAAGGTGATTTTGGTTGAGTGACAGACTACTCTACGCCAAACAGAATCTCATCTATGTACCTAAGTTGGGGAATTTGAGAAAAGAGCTGATCAAGGAATGCCATGATTCACTATGGGCTGGGCACCCTGATATGAGACACACATTTTCCTTGATCAAGTCTATTTACTATTGGCCTCAACTACGGGATGATGTTAAAGCCTATGTAAGAACTTGTCTTATTTTCCTACAAGACAAAAAGGAGCAGCATGCACCTGGTGGCTTGCTAGAACCACTGCCTATTCCAGAGAGACCATGGGAGAGTGTCTCAATGGACTTCATCACTTGCTTGCCAAAATCATAAGGCTTTGTCAGCATAATAGTAGTCATTAATTGCCTCAATAAGTATGCAACCTTCATACTTGCCTTGGCGGATTGTATTACGGATGAGACTAAACGATTGTTCCTTAAACATGTTGTGAAGCATTGGGGAATTCCATCTAAGATCGTGAGTGTTCGAGACCCACGATTTACTAGGAAGTTCTGGACTGAGTTGTTCAAGTTGTTGGGATCAAACTTGAAGTTCTCCACAAGTTTTCATTCGAAAAGCGATGGACAGACGGAACATGCTAATGCACTACTGGAGCTCTATCTCAGGCACTTTGTTAGTGCCAACCAATATGATTGGGCTAAATTGCTGGATGTAGCCCAATTCTTTTACAATTTGCAACAAAGTGAATCCACTAGCAAGAGTCCATTTGAGATCATTATGGGACAACAACCTATGACCCCTCATGCTTTGGCCATAAGCTATGAAGGAAAGAGTTCTGATGCTATCAAATTTGCTAAGGCATGGCATGAGCAAGCTGAGTTGGCCCGAGTCTATTTGAACAAGGCGTCTAAAAAGATGAAGAAGTGGGCTGATAAGAAAAGGAGGATGATTGAGTTTCAGGAAGGAGATTTGGTCCTTGTCAAATTATTGCCCCAACAGTTCAAGTCCTTAAGGACGGTTCACAAGGGGTTGGTGCGGAAATACGAAGGGCCATTTCCAGTCCTTAAGCGGGTTGGTAAGGTGTCTTACAAGCTACAACTCCCTTCTAAGCTTAAGATCTACCCAGTCTTTCATGTAAGCATGTTGAAGCCTTATCATGGAGACAAGGTAGATGTGAGTCGAGGAGAATTGAAGAGGGCACCCACTGTGGTAGTAACCTCCTTTGATAGAGAAGTGGATTTTATCTTGGCAGACTGCCTAATTTGGCTCAGAGGTGTACCAAGTTAGCGGGAATACTTGGTCAAATGGAAGAATGCCCCGGATATAGAGGCATGCTGGGAACCTGAAAACTCTTTATGGCATTTCAAAGATCATATAAAAAGGTTTAAGCTTGAAGGCACAACGAGGGTGTCGCGAACTTGAGTGGGGGAGGGTGTTACATCCCACTCAAATTGTCCCTCAAAATCCAAATAAATTGTGCTACAAGGTGCTGAAAGGTGCTAGAATATTCTAGAACATGTTGGATGATTCATGAAGGATGTAAAAGTCTTCAGAAGCTTCTGGAGCATCCTATAATTTGCATGAAGGAACTAGACAATCCTAGAATACTCTATAGTTGGCTAGACTTGACTAGAAGGTCCTGAAAACTTGTGTATTGTTGTAGACACTCTTGTACATTTTAAAATTGGTAGGATATAGAAACTTGTGGCATAACCTTAGGCTTAGTGCCACACTATAAATAGGCCCATTGACCTCATTTGTATCATTATGGGAAATCCTTGGGAAGTTGTAAGATAACCTCTCTAGAGCAATACAAAGCATTCTTCACAAACTCTCTTGTGTTCTTGCTTTGCTCTTAAATCCTCTAAATCTCTATGTCCCTTTCTAGTCTATTTGGAGTGTTTTGTTGGGTTGGAAGGCAGACTTAGTGCAATAGACCATGCTAAGTGCTGCACGATTGCTAGTTAAAGTCTAGGGTCATGACATTAAACTTAGGTCGTGAGCGCCCCTGTTTCACAATCCACATCCAAATTGTTCAGCTTAGAGTCTTAGGTGAAATAAAAAGGAATATGATAAATTGGTATTATGTTGATGTACATGCATAATATATAAATATGTAAAATGAAAATGGATACATGTTTGTATTCATTATGTGATATAATGTACAATGTATACATGCTAATACTGTTATAAAGATAAAAATCATAGTGAATGTATTTTTCCTATGCATGAACACAGAGTAAATGATATGAACATGGTATATTGATGGTATTGCATTATATAAATGTATGTATAATTTTTATGCACATATGTACCACTAAGCATTAGGCTGCTTAGTTTGTGCATGCAAGTTTGAAGTTGGTAGATAGATGTTGATTAAAGAGAAGTAAAACCTGTATAGAAATTAGTCAGAGCAAATCCATTTTGGGTTGGTTACACATGGCATTGTTTTGTTCTTTTTGTTCATAAGTCATTAGGATATAGTTTTTATACATGTATTTTTTTTTCATTTGAAGAACATGTATTTGATATTTATGGATGTATTTTGTAAATACTAGACTAGTGTAAGTCCAACACGGTTTTTATTATATGACATTAATCTTGTGGATCAAGTTTTTGATGCATGCTTGTCAAGTGGATGTTTATGTTTAAACAAGATTTTGATGAAACTGTTTTAAATAAAATAAAAAATTTTAAGATGATTTTTTTTTTTAATTTAATCGAATTTTCAGTAGCTAGTCCTATACCATTCTCTTATATAGTTAGGATTATCTTGATTATATTGGTGGGCGCTACAAGTCCTTTTGCTGAAAGCATAAAAATTTTACTTGTGTTCATATTATGCAATCCTTGCTCGTAACCAACATAAAGTTGTTAATTACCCTAATTAGGCATATGATTCACAATTTGATTAATATAACAAATGACATAAATTTTTCTTGTAGTATCTGGATACCAAAGAAGCTGAGATTTGATGGAATTGTAGTTGATTAGATTTGGAGCTTGATCAAGGCGACCATAGACAAAATTAGCTTATGATTACGGAAAAAGGGCGATTACCTTGTTATGGCATATTATAATGGTGACAACAAATGACGACATGATTATGCCAACCATAAATCTGGCAAGGTCATCTTGGTTGGAAATTTGATCCAACTTGTCTTATAGGATTTTGATTTTGATTAGTTCTACGAGGATCTAATTCTAAAAAATAAAAAAGGATTGGAAATTCTAGGGATGAAACCATGTGGGGTGGAAACATCGACATAATTGGTTATAATTGGTTCAAAAGAGTCTTTACATAAAATCTCATAAGCAACAAGTTGTCTATGCAATTCAAGAAAAAAATTGATTCAATAAGTAAATTCAATGCAATTATAATACTATGATACTCACTGCCAATATTACAATAAATGATTGCATTAAATTTTGTGTAAGAAAGAAGTCGACTACTTATTCCCAATTTGCATGCTATAGCCTTCGCATCTTGCAAAAATTGTGACACAGATATGTCATTCTTCTTTAACTTTTGACATTCAATATGCAGTTGCAATTAGTGATTTTGATAAATGGAACCAAAAATATTAGCAAGTGTTGTCTATGTTGAATAATAGTTAGTGATATGAAAATTTTATCCCGCATAAGAAAAGTGAAGAAAAATTGTATGAATTTATAAAGAATTTTTTACCAAACAAGTTAAATTTAGTTAGTGAAAATTTTTGGAGGAACATTTCAAATTTGATATATATTTAAATATCAAATATTGACAATTATAACATTAGGGCATTAAAAGAGCTTATGCTAAACTCAACCATTCTCTGGAAGGTCAAAGTCAAATAAGAAAACTTTCTATCTCTGGAACCTTTTTTACCATTTCCTCTCAGACCGACCACAAAATAGAATATTCCGTCCAATCCACTCTTTGACCAAATACCGGGTGGTTGGATAACCGTGGATTTCTTTGCTTTCCCGAAAGCATTAATTAATTTCTTTTAGTTTAATATTTTCATATTGCTATTATTTTTCAAGAGAGAGTAAGGGAAACCCACTGTTGCATATGTAAGGGGGCATCACATGCGCGACAGGCACTAACAGCCCATTGTTGCATGCATGACAGACACTAGTAGCCCACTATAATGCGCGAAACGGGTGCTAGCAGCTCAATGTTGTGTGCGATAGGCACCAACATCCTATGAGGAAGCATCGCGCGGATAACAGTGATATAACAACTAGGTTCTAGTTTCTAACATTTAGAAACTACCTATATCCATTCCTAAAGGTCATGTCCCTCTAGAATAACCATTTGTAACCTATAAATATATGTTTTACATTAGAAATGATAAATAACCTTTCTTTCTTCTCATTATTTGTTTGACAATCAAATTTCAATTCTTTATATCATTCTTTAATAAGTTCTTGGGAGAATTTATTGTTTTTTTGTTCATAAATTCTAGTTTTGTTTTGATTATCCTGGATAGAAATTGCTATAAATGCAATCATTGACTTAGTGGGGGTAATATTTCCTTAAGGAAAGTGTTTTATACAATCAAGACAAGTTTGAATTAGTCTTCATTGTACATCAAATTTTTTAACAATCTTAAGGAGATATTGGAAGCAATGGAGGCTACTGAATCAAAGTTCGTTTTCAATAAGATGTTCCAGCTTGATGCATTTTGTTCAGATCAATTTGATGGGACAAATTTTACAAGATAGAAAGACAAGTTGCTTTTCTTATTAACCGAATTGGGTGTTGCTTATCTTATATGTGGAGATGTTCCAACCATTCCTGAACCAACTAATGATGAATCTAAAGAAATCAAAGCAACAAGGTGAAAATGTGAGGAAGATGAAGTACAATGCAAAAGTTACATTCCCAATGCACTTTTGGATAGGTTATATGACTTGTTCTGCTCTATAAAGTCCCCATAAGAAATATGAAATGCACTGGAGAACAAATATACTTAAAAAAAGCAAGGTACGGATAGATTTATTTGTATGAAATTTTTTGAGTTTCTAATGGTAGAAAATAAATCTATTATGGATCAAGTTGATGAGTTACTTATCCTATTTTCTAGATTCAAAGATTTAAAAGTGGAAGTATCAGATCAATTTCAAGTAGCTGCTATTATTGAAAAATTACCATTCACTTGGAATGATTATATAAAGAAATTGCTATATAGTTTCAAAGATTTCACTATTGATCAGATTATAAAGCATATTCGGATTGAAGAAGAAACTCGTAACAGCGAGAAAAGTTTGCTTTAGAATTTAGTTTAAAAGTGAATAATGTTGAGTTTAATACAAAGAAAGGAGGAAAGAACTCAAGAAACAAAAGAAAATATTCAAAAACTTCAAATGATTCCTCAAAAAATAATAAAAAAATAAAACTTGTCACTTTTGTGGCAAGAAAAGGCATTTCAAAAAGGAATGTCAATTTTATAGAAGGTTCAAAACCAAGAGAAATGTTGGTCAAAAGAAGGCTAATGTTATTGAACATCCACCAAGCCCAAATGATATTGTAGTCATAGTTGCTAAACTTAAAATTAGTATAGTTACCAAATTTAACATGATAACAATTGAAAAATTCAATGATTTGTGGTATGATTCCGATGTGATTGTTTATGTTTGTAAAAAATAAAATTATGTTTAAAACATATAAAGAGACAAGAAAAAATGACAAGGTCTTAATGGTGAATCATGATACGACTATAGTGCTTGGAAAAGGAATTATAGAGTTGCAATTTACTCCGAGCAAAAGAATAATTTTGATGAATGCTCTTCATATTTCGGATATTCGAAAGAACTTGATCTTAGAAAGCTTGCTATGCAAGAATGGTTTGAAGGCTATCCTAAAGGTTGAAAAACTTATATTATAAAAAAAATGGTGTATTTGTAGGACAAGGTTATTCATGTGATGACATGTTCAAATTAAGTGTTAATAAAGTTGATGTTTCTAATTATCTGCTTGAGTCTCCTTTAAACTTATGGCATGCATATTTATCACATGTGAATTCTAAGTCAATTAAATTTATGACTAAGCATGGATTAATCTCATGTGCAAACAAAAACTTTGGAAAATGTGAAATATGTTTACAAGCAAAGATGAATATAAACCTTTTTCAAAGAATGAAAGATCAACTAATTTGCTTGAATTAATCCATTTTGATATTTTTGAATTGAATGGTCATTTAATAATATGAGGAAATATATTTTATAACTTTCATAGATGATCATTCAAGATATACACATGTGTACTTAATGAAATCGAAGAATCAAGCATTTGAAAAGTTTAAAGGTTGTAAATTGTTGGTTGAAAATCAATTGGGAAAGAAAATTAAAATCTTACAAAGTGTTAGGGGTGGTAAATATTTCTCAATTGAATTTTCAAGCTATTGTGAAGAAAATGGTGTAGTTCATTAAACAAGTGCACCATATACTCCACAACAAATGGTTTGGCTAAAAGAAAGAATATAACATTAGTAGATATGTTAAATGTTATGCTTATGCATGCAAAGCTACCAATGAATCTATGGGGAGAAGCGTTATTGATTGCATGTCATGTGCATAATCGGAATACCTTAATCTAATTACCGAACATTGGAAAATAATTGCTAGAGTTCTTGGATATCCTAAAAGCACTAGATCCTTAGTATTGTTTCATAACAAATTTTCTTCGATTTTAGAAGGTTATACTAATGCTAGTTGGATGACTAGTGTTAGTGATAACAAGTCAACATTTGGCTAGATATTTACATTAGGAGGAGGCACCATTTCTTGGGCTTCCAAGAAGCAAACATGTATAACTCATTCCACTATGGAATTAAAGTTCATATCTTTGGCAGCAACATGTAAAGATGCATAATGGTCGAGAAACTTATTACTAGATATAGAGTTGTGGCCACAATTGATACTTGCATTCTCTTTGCATTGTGATAGCCAAACAACTATGTTTAGGGCTTTTAGCAAGATATATAATAGAAAATCTAGGCATCATCCGTTAAAACATGAGTAAATAAGAGAACATATATCAGATAGGATAATCGCAGTTGTCTATGTAAGATCAAGTAATAACTCGACTAACCCTTTAATTAAAGCACTATCGAGAGACATGGTAAAAAGTTCTATGAATGTGATGGGTCTAAAACCATTTTGATTTGTTGTTAATAATGGAAAACTTACCTCTCTCTTTGCTAAGCAATTTGAAAGGTTCAAAAGATAATACAAGTAATTAGCGACATGTAACAAGTACTAGTATATAGTACTTATGAAAAGTGAGGTTGAAAATACAATATATTTGTAATGAAAACATTTGTTTGGCTTTGAATGAGAAAGTTTTAAACAATTTTCAAAGGGTCTTCACCTATATGAACATTAGAAGCGGTGCCAATTCTGTCAAAATTTTAAAAATTAAAATTATTGTAAGTGTTCATAAATCCAGGAGGTAGCACTGGGCCATAATATGATGCTAGAGCTAAGGGTGAACTTGTTAGAGAAATCAATAAGATTTGTGTGTATAGCTAATCTGGTCTTATCACATAGAAATCGTGGTCTAATATTTTATCGCAACCTTGATTTTGATAAGACTTTGAATGGTCTATACTAATAGAAGGTTTGTCGAAAGACACTTTCTAAATGTATAAATATTTGAAATTTGGTTGCATATATCACTAACTAAGTGGGGGGATTGTTGAATAATAGTTAGTGATATGATAAATATATCCACATAGGAAAAGTGAAAAAAGACTGTATGGGTTTATAAAGAATTTTATACAAAACAAGTTAAATTTGGTTGGTGGAGGAAAATTTCAAATTTGATATATATTTAAATATCAAAGATTGGCACTTGGAATTGACACTTGGGGAATTTGGGCATTAAAAAAGAAATTAATTAATTTCTTTTGGCTTAATGTTTTCATATCACTACAATTTTTCAAGAGATAGTGAGGGAAGCCCACTGTCGCTTGCATGAGGGAGTGTCAGGTGCTCAACAAGCACCAACAGCCTACTACCGCCCATGTGATGAGGTGTCGTGCATGCGACGGGTGCCAACAGCTCACTATCGCGCACATGAGGAGGTGTTGCATGTGCAACAGGCACTGACAACCCATTGTCACACACGCGAGGAGGTGTCACACGCGCAACAGTAGTACAAAGGCTAATTGGTAGTTTCTAACATTTAAAAACTTTATGTATCCATTCTCTAAGGTCATGTCCCTCTAGAATGACCATTTGTAACATATATATATATATATATATATATATATATATATATATATATATATATATATATATATATATATATATATATATATATATATATATATTACATCAGAAATGATAGATGACCTTCTTTCCTTCTCATTTTTCAATTTGCAATCAAATTTAAATATTCTATATCATTTTTTAATAAGTTATTGGAAAATTTTATTGATTTTACTGCTCATAAATTCTAGTTTTGTTTTTATTAACCTCGAGAAAAATTGCCATAAACTATATTAGCAACTTAGCGGGGGCAATATTTTTTTAAAGAGAGTGTTCTACATGATCAAGACAAGTTTGAATTAGTTTTTGTTGTATATAAAATTTTCTAACAGTCTAAACCTCAAGGGACAAGGTTAGACCAATTACATGTAAAAAGAACTTTTTCTGTTTAAGAATAAAGTGACCAAGTATGAAATATTTGATCTTTCTTAAACCAAACATCAAATTAAAGGATTAGAAATTTGTTGATTTGTATTAGTTGGAGAAGGTATGGTTTTGATAGGTGGAGGAGAGGATCCATCAATAAAACTATTAAAATTTTGATAGTTAAGTAAAGGTAAAAATTGTATTTTTCATACCAAACAGTTTTTTGCTATTAAGTTTAAAAGAGAAAGTGTGGAAAGTAAAAATAGTGGAAGAAAAAAAATTATTTAAGACTTTGATATCATGTTAGAGTTTGAGAGAGAAAATAATTGTATTCCCTTGAAATTGAGATGATACAAGTGTGACTAATGAAACTCTAATTGTAAATATAAAAGTATACATGATCCCCATTCCTGCCACACATGTATAACATGATTGATAATGTTATAAGAACTTACTAATTAATTTATTTTCCCAAATCCATTATTGGTTCCTAAGAAACCATAGACTTCATACTAGTACAAAAACACATTTAAGTGAAGGTTATACATATCTGTTATAAAAATATCAGATACATAAAATAAAGACGGTGACATTTTTATAAATATATAATAAAATGACAAAGTATATGCATTTGTTAATATAAATGACAGACATATAAAATTCACTTGTACTTTAGATATATGTCTTAATAAAAAACAGATGCATATGATATACTTTTATTGTCTGTCTTAACAAACAACAAACACCTATTATTTATTAATAAGTAATAATTTTCTTTTGAATTAATTATTGAAAAATATTTTTATTAGTATATACATCTATTAATATAAATGACAGATATGTAAAATTCAACTTGTACTTTAGGTGTATATCTTAACAAAAAACAAACACTTATATTACTTTAGGTGTCTATATTAACAAAAAACAGACACATATACCTTTTACTTTAGGTGTCTATCTTTTAAAAGGACAAAAACATAATATCTCTACACTTATATGTGTCTGATTTTAATAAAAGTAGACGCGTATTAGTGTATAATAGGTGTTTGTCATGAGTAAAAACAAACACTTATAATTCCTTTTTTAAAACTAAAAATATGGTTCTTCTTTGTTTCTGTTATTTGAAACCTAACTGCATATATATTTTTCTCTTACTTTAGAACTTGAAACCTAGTTGTATATGTCAACCATCTCTATCATCATCTCTCAATATAAACTTGGCTTGTAATACCTTCATCGCATCGATTTTGGACTTGTCTTTGCGGCGACGACAATGATAAGAGATATATTGTTCGTTAGTGGTCGGAGATACGCATAGAAAAAAGTATTATTTATTTTTTTCTCTTTAGTTTTTTTCTCCATTTTTTGGCTACTGTGTTCAATTTTGAGCCTCCATGTTGTAGCCGCGATTACGACGAGAAAATATTTTCTTATTGATTCATAAAATGAATAATCCAATTGAACACGTGCATTTCATACATATTTTCTTAGGAACAAGTTCATGGCACGCACTAGCTTCGTGTCATAGTATTTGGCAATTGTATCGAGTCGCACGTGTGTACTTATAAACTAAATGAGGATAACAAAGCATTAGAAATAAATTGAATAAGGTGACTAAATTAAAGTAAACAAAATGACTAGATTAAAATTAGTAAATATTTATATTGTTAATTAAGTTAAATCGGGTCAAATGATTAAGTTGTATTATTGTGTGAATTAGTGGAATTATAAATATATGTAAATAATAATAATAATATAGACAAAATAAAATGAAAATGAAACAAAAGGAAAATAAAAGAAAAGAGAAGAGAAAAGAGAGGAGAAAAGATAAGAGAAAAGATAAGAGAAAAGAGAAGAGAAAAGAGAAGAGATGAAGAGAAAAAGGATAAAAAGACAAAAAAACAAAAAGGTTGGCTTTATATTCCTCCCCCATTTTTGCCTCCTCACTCCATCCCGTTTTCTTCTTCATCTTCCTCCATTCCAGAACTTATTTCTTCATTGTTTCACTTAGTTTTTGCACCAAATTGATCCCTTGCAAGTTCTTCCTTGGTAAGCAATCAATTCTTATTGTTATAGGGTTGATTTGAGTTGCTAAGGTTCATTAATAGGCACTAACTTGTACCCCAATTTTGATATCAATAGAAGTTGATTCTGGAAAAGCTTAAAACACAAAAGGTGTTCTTTTATGTCTTATATTTATGTATATGTAAACCTTTTTACAAGATGTTGTGTATAGAATGAGATATCCTCTTTGTACTGAAACTGGTCCAGATGTGAACCTTAAGTGAGTTAGCCACTGTATTTGTTAGTTTTGAATATGATAAAACCATTATTTGAAGTATCTTAAAACATCAAAGTTGTAGATATATGTGTTATGGATCTATATACCATATTGCAGGTTCATATATCTTGTAAATTATGAGTTATGGTGAATGGAACCATGACTATTCCATGGTTTGAACTGTCTACTGAGTGCCCTAGGTAGATCCAGCAACTTGTTTGGCTACTCTAAGTTCGGTAGAGCCAGATTATATAAATTATTAAAATATTAAAGTTATAATTATATGTCTTAACTAAATTTTGATACTAAATTCAGCTTGATATGTTATGTATAGACTAAGTTATGGCCTTTGGAAGTCATACCGGTCTGGAAGCCAATTCTATTATGGACGAGTGACATATTTGTTATAATTGGAAGACCTTAGAGACATAATTGATAAAAGTTGTAAACATAAAAAATGTTCAATTTGAACCCATTTAAGTGTTTGTAATTTTTTATTAAAATGTGACTTATAGATTATAAGTTATGATAAACCAAAATGGGTACCCTGAAACTGCCTAAAGGCAGAAAACAAGGTAGAAAACATAACACACTTAGAAATTCCACCAAAAATTGTACAACGATCCAATTGGTATGATGTTATATAATTATATGTTAGTTTTAATTGGAATAAGAATTAGATTAATTGGTCAAGTATAGAAAAAGTTTTAGGCTAAACAGTCTCATAAGGTCACACTGCCTCATAGGAAAAATCTTAACTATTGATATGAACAATGCATATTAATTTGTTTAAGCCACATTAAGTCTCCCTAATCATGAGTTAACCGATTTATGTTTTTTTATTAGGCTCACAACATATTGGAGACCCACAAGGAGCTGATAGACAATAAGTTAGAGGTCGGAATCAAAGAAGAAAAGTGAGTCTAATTATCGATTGAATTCTTTAGTGCATATGAATGTTCCTTGCTATGTGATTCATATGATTGTCATGATTTGCCCTGATAATATGATGATGAATAATTTGTGACATTGTGGTACACATAAATGGTATACTTGTGATATATTTGAGGTATATGTTTGACATATGTGATATATATACAGGGTATATGTATAATATATGCGAGATATATGCGTGACATATGAAGCATATATGCGGTATATGTATGTTATATGTGATAAGATACAATGGTTGATGGATGCTTAATTACAAGTGCATATGCATATGGACTAAAAAGACGTTATGACTAGTTAATCGATATTGTAAAGCAAAAGAAGAGGCCTATGGTCCAATAAATGTGCAAATGAAACAAACGATCAAGCCAGCTAGCAAATGCAAATGTTCACATGGAAACCCAGGGCAATGTCTGTTTAACTTGGTCACAACAAAATAAAATAAGCAAAGCATTTGTATACGTAAAGAGTAATGATTATATGTTTCAACTTTATTAATATTTATATAATTCGGATGAATGGAATGGAATACATGGTATGTGTTGGATTTGTGATTTATTACTATGAGTTGTTTGATACTTTAGAACTCATTGGATAATTATTCTCACTGAGTCGTAACTTATCAATTTGCATCATTTTTCAGGTAAAGAAAAGTGATAACTCATTTTGAGTAGGATATGGAAGACATGGAGCACAGGTCACTGGCCTAGCCTCATCACTCTCTCCTTGCATACCACTCGAGCATGAAAATATGTCCTATGCATTTTGTATTTACATGGTTGAATATATAATGTCAGTTTGGAATGAGTTTTAAAAATGTATAAATGAAAGCAACTCGTAAATACTTATGTGCAAAGTTTATGTTTTAATATATGTGATATATCGTATTGTGGCGAAAGCCTCATTATTGACTTGCAAAGTCATTGAATAATATTACAGTATATGAGACTTACAGAGTCATTGAATGATATTACAGGATATAAAAAAAATTTACTATCAATGTTAATAGGGTATTTTGTCTTTCCAGCATGCTAAGTGTGATTATTTGATACAAAGATAGGTTGAACTCAAATAGATAAGATGTGGTGTTACACATCTGTCATTTAACATACACATAAAATTTAAAATAACATACATGTATAATTTTTTTTGTTTGTACTAGTGCCATATTGAAATACAAGCAGTCTCAACAACAACATATTCATTAACATTTTCAAGCATGTGTGAAAGAAACAAGTGAACATTACTAAAAGAAGAACAAATGCCTAAACGGTGCCAACATACTATAGCATGTGCACTAGAAAGCAAACATGTGGTCCACAAACTCTTCATCACAGAAAAACACATTGGTATTAATGTCAAGGGGAATACTTATCAAGAGCTCGTGTATTTTCCCACATATAGATCAAGTGAATTAAATTATGTCACGTCAGTTTATTAAAACACATCATATTTGATTTTGAAATTTTCTATTTAATTATTTAACAAAATAAAAAATAACTATATATAGTTAAACCAATGTTAGTATGGACATTAAAAAAAAACTTAATAAAAGGAGAAGTTTTAACCTAGGATGTAGTTCTTTCTCTTTCAACTTTGCAATTGGTAAGCTAATTTTAATGTCTATGAAGGGAGTAACCTAGTCGATAGATTTTAAAATCAAGGAAGAAAGGCAACAAACTGTTGGTAGGCAGCCAAATTTTTTGAAAAATTTGGTGTGGGTCCCTTCACATGTGGGTCCCATCACATATAAAATAAAAAAAGTCAAAAGTTGTGATAATTTAATTTTGAATTGAATTCCTCCAGCTAATATTTTTAACTTTTTTGATTTATGTTCACACTGAATATTTTGCCTATAAATAGGCAGATCTCATTTCATTTGAATTACAACAATCTCAATTCATTTGAGAGAATTTGAGAGAGAGTTAGACTTTTGGAATATTTTCAAAAATTAGGGAGTGACAAAAATAGTGAGAAAAATATTTTGAGAGTGTTTTTGAGAAATATTTGTGTGCCACTATTTTTGGATTTATCTCAAAATTGTTGTATTAGCTCTAGCCTGTGTTTAAGGAAGACTCTCTCTTTGTATCCATTAATTTTTATTAGTGGAAGAAAAATATTCGGAGTATTGTTTGTGGACGTAGCCCAAATTAAAAGGTGAACCACGTTAAATTGTCGGTGTTATTTTTACTGATTATTTTATTTCATATTTATTTGTGTTATTTTATCTGTTGTGCTCAACAAGTGGTATCAGAACCAGCCTGTTAGCCTTATAAAATTCTTAGTATGCTCTGTGGTTGCAGTATTGACTGATCTTTCACATCATAAAAGATTTTATTAGTTTATTGTCAGCTGAAAAAGTCTTTTTTTTTTTTAAATGGAGACAAAGGGTACCAAGATGATCAGATTAAATGACACAAATTATCACATATGCAGAAGCAAAATGAATGATCTTCTATTTGTGATGAACATGCATCTACCAGTATTTATTACAACTAAACCCGAAGGCAAGACAGATGAGGAGTGGGAGTTTGAGCACGATCAGGTGTGCAGTTACATCCGACAATTTATCGAAGGCAACATATACAACCACATCTGCAATGAGACTCATACTCGGACGCTATGGAACAAGATTGAACAGCTTTACGCGTCAAAGAAAGGTAACAATAAATTATTTTATTTGACAAAGTTGACGCAATCAAAATACAAGGAAGGAACTTCCATAGAAAATCATTTGAATGAGATGAAAGAGATCATGGACCAGCTATTCAGAATGAGCATAAAGCTGGATGATAAAGTATTTGCTCTACTAGTATTAGGTTCTCTGCCAGAGTCATGGGAGATCTTGAAGATTTCAATCACCAACACTGCACCTAACGGTGTAGTTAATATGGAGTCTGTAAAAAGTAGTATCCTGAATGAAGAAATGAGAAGAAGATTACAAAACTCGTATTCTTCATCACAATCAAATGTTATGGTTACTGACTACAGAGGAAGGAGCCAGTCTAGATAACAAATATCTAGACGAAAGAGCAGAGGAAAATCAAACAAATATGGCAATATTGAATGCCATTACTGCAAAATGAATGGTCATATCAAGAAATACTGCCGAAAGTTCAAGAAGGACCAGAAAGGCAAGGAAGTAAAATGAGATGATAGCAATGATGATGACATAACAAATACCATAAACGAATCCAATGTCATTTGTCATGATACTATCAATTTCACATCCCATGAGACCAGTTGGGTAATTGATAGTGGTGCTACCATTCATGCCACGTCTCAGAAGGAATTCTTCTCATCCTATACAGTAGGAGATTTTGGCATTGTGAAGATAAGAAATGATAATCTGTCAAAAGTTGTTGACAGAGGAGATGTTTGTCTAGAGACTATGAATGGTACCAAATTAGTCCTGAGAGATGTCAGATATATTCTAGATATTCATCTGAATCTGATCTCTGTAGGAAAACTCGATGATGCATGTTTCTGCAGTACCTTCTTAAATAACCAATGAATGCTTACTAAAGGTTCCATGGTGGTGGCTGGAGGCACAAGGCATGCTACCTTGTATGTGATGCATGAAAAGCTCTCCAATGACACTGTGAGTGCTATGGAGAAAGATAGTGCTATTGAATTATGGCACAGACGACTCGGCCACATGAGTGAGAAAAGGATGACTACCCTTGTCAGAAGGAAGATGTTGCCCGAAATGGATGAAGTGCATTTGGAGAAATGTGTTGACTGTTTAGCAGGAAAGCAAAACAAAGTTGCTTTCAAGAGTTCCCCTCCTTCCAGAATGAAAAATGTGTTAGATCAGGTCCATTCAGATTTATGTGGGCCAATGCCAAAGTCACTGGGTGGTGCTCAGTACTTTGTGACTTTCATTGATGACCATTCGAGGAAGACATGGATGTATACTTTAAAAACAAAAGATCAGTTGCTAAATGTCTTTAAAGAATTTCATGCCTCAGTTGAGAGATAGATTGAGAAGAAGTTGAAATGCATCCGGATAGACAACGGTGGAACATATATTGGACTATTTGATGTCTACTGTAAAGAACAAGGTATCCGACATCAGACAATGCCTCCAAAAATACCGCAGTTGAATGGTCTGGCTGAGAGGATGAATAGAACTTTGATGGAAAGAGTTAGATATTTGCTCTCACATGCAAAGTTACCTAAAACATTTTGGGGTGAAGCTTTACTCATGGCTGTGTATGTGTTCAATCTTTCACCTTGTATCCCTCTAAAGCTAGATATTCCAGAGAAAGCATGGTCAGGAAAAGATATTTCCTATGATCATCTGCGGGTATTTGGTTGCAAAGCCTTTGTGCATATTCCAAAAGATGAGAGATCCAAGCTCGATGTCAAAACACGACAGTGTATTTTTATTGGCTATAGAAAATATTAGTTTGGCTATAGATTTTATGATTCAGTGGAGAAGAAACTTGTTAGAAGTCGTGATGCTGTTTTTGTTGAGAAGGAATGCATTGAAGATATTACCTTTCTTGATTCCAATGGTGACTCAACATATTTCAAATTGATTCCTCCAACATCAGTGCTGATACAAGTTGGGGATGAAGATCATGTTGATCTGCCTAAAGAAAGTAATGCTCCCATCGACAATCCGGAAGATGATGCTAAAGATGATGATGTTCATCATCAACCATCACCTGTGCATTCCCCAGTTCATTTGAGAAGGAGCAATAGAGCAAGACAACCGTCTACGAGATATCCAGAAAATGGGTATATGTTACTCACTGATGAGGGAGAACCAGAAAGCTTTAAAGAAGTTATGACTGATGAGCACAGACAGAAATGGATTGAAGCCATGCAACACGAAATGAAATCCTTGCATGAGAACAAAACTTTTGAACTGGTGAAACTGCCAAAAGGCAAGAGAGCTTTGAAAAATAAATGAGTGTTCAGAATCAAGCATGAAGAGAACCGTTCCCATCCAAGATTCAAAGCAAGATTGGTTGTCAAAGGATTCATTCAAAGAAAATGAATTGACTTTGATGAAATTTTCTCACCAGTTGTGAAAATGACATCCATCTGTACAGTGCTGGGGTTAACAGCAAGTCTTAACTTGGCGATTGAGCAAATGAATTAAATATCAATTATTTTGTGATAGTCAGATTGTTATCCATTTTGAAAAGAATGTCTCTTTTCACTCAAGATCAAAACATATTGATATGAGATATCATTGGATCAGAAGAAGCTACTACAGCTTGAGAAGATCCATACAGAAGAAAATGAATCAGACATGTTAACGAAGATTCTACCAAAATCATATTTTGAATACTGTCAATTAGCTGCTGGAATGGTGAACCCCCACATTGTCGGGAGAGGGAGATTTATTGGTAGGCAGTCAAATTTTTTGAAAAATTTGGTGTGAGTTCCACCACATATAAAATAAAAAAAGTGAAAAGTTGCGGCAATTCAATTTTGAATTGAATTCCTCCAGCCAATATTTTTGATTTTTTTAATTTGTTTTTACACTGAATATTTTGCCTATAAATAGACAAATATCATTTCATTTGAATTACAACAATCTCAATTCATTTGAGATAATTTGAGAGAGAGTTAAACTTTTGGAATATTTCCAAAAATTAAGGATTGACAAAAATAATGAGAAAAATATTTTGGGAGTGTTTTTGGGAAACACTTGTGTGTCACTATTTTTGGGTTTATTTCAAAATTGTTGTATTACTTCTAGTCTGTATCTAGGGAAGATTCTCTCTTTGTACCCATTAATTTTTATTAGTGAAATAAAAATATTCGGAGTGTTATCCGTAGATATAACACAAATTAAAGGGTGAACTACGTTAAATTGTCGGTGTTATTTTTACTGATTATTTTATTTCATATTTATTTGTGTTATTTTATCCGTTATGTCCAACACTAACAACTGGTATGTAGATTTTTTCTTTTTCGATATTTTGATTGCTAAATAAATAAATGTGTTATTTAGTGTTTTTTTAATGGTATATTTTGAACTCTAAATCTAATTGGCAATTATGAGTAAAGTATCATGTTAGTTTGTGAACAATTTTACAACTGAAAAAAAATTCATTGATAGAGTAAATTAATTTTTAAAAGAAAATAAAATTCCAACTTAATAGTTAATATCAAGAAAATTAATCATTCATGATTCAGCATTTAAAAGAATAATTAATAACTTATAAAATCAGAAGTTATATTTTTGCTGGGATTGGAAAATATATAGGGGGTTGTACTTAGAGGGAATCACAAATGGGAG
Source organism: Triadica sebifera (assembly GCA_023653625.1). NCBI lineage: Eukaryota > Viridiplantae > Streptophyta > Magnoliopsida > Malpighiales > Euphorbiaceae > Triadica > Triadica sebifera. Next base: position 3,038,188 of record CM042910.1, read on the forward strand.
AGCTCTAATCATTATCGTGCAGTCATTGCATTAAGCCATTCACCTATTCTAGACTACTCATAACATGTCACATACATAATAGTATATATTGATCAAAATCCACTCTAGCATATATCCAAGTAGACCCGAAAGTTATAAATTGTTAGAAATTTAATACCATACTATTGAATTCCATTTGCAAAGGTATGTTCAATCAGTATCCAAAGCTAAGGGGAATGCATTGGAATCTGTGAAAAAAATGTTTATGAATATTTAGCTAATGAAAGTGGTGGCTTAGAAAATGTTGTTCTCTCACAGAAGGATGCAGATAATTATGCATATGAATCAAAATCATCTCAAATTGAAGTAGGTAATTCACACAGTTTAGTAAATTACTTCAAGAATAAACCAAATGATTTGGTTTATTGAGATATCCAAGTTCAAAAAATAAGGTAAAATGACAATTTTCTTTTGGCGGAATAGTACGTCAAGAATTGACTATGATTGCTTTGGGGATGAGGTTCATCTTTTGATACAACTTAATGAACAAATAAATATAATTTGATTTGCGATCCATTTGTTGGTGTTAATAATTCCTGGTAGAATGCAATATTGTTAGCCTACCTACTTGACAACCGATCAGAATCTAGTGGCCAGCATTGATAGCACCAGTTATAAACCAACAAGGAGCAGATCAACGAGAAAGAACCAAAACCCTAAAATTAGCAAATTTTCCAAGTTCTTACAAGCGATCCTTCCATATTCCTCCTCTCTTTAACACATTAATAACATGCAATACACTTTTTCACACACACACACACATATATAAGCTAAAAAAATATTTGAAAACCTTATAAAATACAATAAATATTGATGGGCTAAATTAAAAAATATAATAATTTAAAGGCAAAAAGATTGCTAGCAAATTGTTTTTTGGGGCCAAAAGGATAGTCATTGCAAGCAAATTGAAATTTTGATAGTTTACTGTTAAAAATTGATGTATGACAGTTGAATTATAAAACTCAAAGTTCAGAAACTAGAAGTAAAGTTTTAATTGAACTTAAAATTTTAACTTCGAAATTAAGTTACTCTTTTAATTATGAATTTATGGCTAATTTACTTACCAGGACTACAACATCTCTAGCAGCGATGGCCATAGTGTCAAATCCATGTACTTCTAGAGAAAGATTATTTTATCATCCTTTTGTTTTCTCTGCATTCAAGTTTGGTGATCAAATCATAATGAAGGGCATCGCAACCATGTGAAAGCTAATAATATGTATATTAATGAGAGTGTAACTCAGCTTCTCCATTAATTCTCCACCCATGTAAGAAATAATTCACGCAAAATTAGATTCTAAATAATTTTTTTTCTAAAATTTTTGAAGTGATCATTTATGTTGTAAAATTTAGATCATTACATTACAAATTTGACTTGGGAAATTATCAAATTATTGAGAGGATTAATTAGAACATCAAATCAACAAAAGTATATATATCTATCGGTATTTCATCTTAATTTGATAGGTTTATTTTTATTTTTATATAGATTAAGAAAATATAATTAATATAGTTAAAAACATATATTTTATTTAATATAACACTGCATTAATTAGGACATATTAAGATAGAGAAACAATAATGAAAGAATGAGATAAGTTTGGGTTAAGGGTGAAGGGCATTTCCTTCAAAACGATTTTAGGAGTGAAATTCTTAAAAGTACGGATTTTAAAAATTTTGTCTCACATTCCAAGAAGTGAAATTCAATAAAAATGAGTGTTGTTGTTTCAATCTGCACAAGATTTTAAGACTCAATATCGTCTGAATGCGTAGATAAGTTAAAAACTAACTGTAGAGTCATGACACATTGATAATGGAATTGAAAGCGAATTATTACAAAGAAAAATGAGATAAAACTAAACTAAATTACATTAATCTTACTCCTAAAAAATGAATGGAAATGAAAGATAAATGATAAATGATAAAGTGGCTTGGTGTGTGTAGGGATCACTCAAAATAGATTTAAAAGCCTATTTATTAAAAATATTACTATTTTACCTCAAATGAAATTAAAGGATCATACATTTGATAACACTAGTAAAAATCTCCTCAAGTCGTATAATATATTTAATTGAAATTTCAAATTAAAAAGGGTCAATTTACTCGACCATGTTGACAATGTAAAATATATATATATATATCTATACAAGTCCAAGTCAAATTCCAAGCATTCAATATAGGACAAATGGTCATGCAATATTTAGGTCCACTCATTCAAGATTGAGGACTCAACACTTATGTATTATTTTTATTTTGTGCATGCAAGGCCGAAGATGTCCATTTGTCAAATTAGCATATCCATATATGGCCACTTCTCACATGTCTTTATGCATGTAATCAATGAGCATAGTTGCCATTCTTTGATAAGATCGACCAATATAAATTTTATGATCATTACGTACGATTGTATTTAATCTTGATGATTTTTTTAAAATTCATAGTTGAAGCAACTATTGGCCTTTTTGACGTGGTAATTTCACAAAGTAAAATACCATTGTGAACCCAAATCTATCAAAAGTCAGATCCATCAACATATTCTCATCTTGATAAATTTGTAGAAAATCCTCCATTACGTGAGGGTATTCAAACTCTGAATTCTTTTGCCTCCAATATAATTGTTCGTGGACAAATAATGGTCAATTTTGATGTTCACAAATTTAAATTTGTAACTGCACAAACTAATTGTAATGTGACAATACATTCTTGAGGTCGATATCTCAAAGTCTTTGTTCAGCTTAAACTTCCTAATTAATATAATTAATTGTCAAATTAACGCACAAAAAAAAAACCTAAACACTCTAAATTAACTGCAAGATTAATTATGATACTAACTAATTTAAACTTGCATTTAATCTTGCAATTGGAAATAATAAACTTGCAACCTAAACCAATTAATATAACCAATTATATATTTAGTTTTGCTTTTCCAATTTTGTATTTTCCATTTTAATCAATAATGAACAATGAATAATCACCTATATTTACTAATTAAATAAATCAATGAATTAATTAGTATCCAATCTAATATTTAGGTCAACTTACAAATGATTTATCTAATAATCCAATTTTAATATTTTCAAATTAAACAATAGGTGACCAATCAATTATTCAACTTAAAATCAAATAAAGTACAATTGAAAAGGAAAGAAAGATAATTCATTCATAAAAACATAAAAAGGTTAATACAAAATTAGGTAGCTAACTAAATACTCAATAAATATTTAGCCTAACATTGCTATTACAATAATTATGTTCATAGCAATATCAAACTTAAACATTTTACAATAGAAAGAAAAAGAAAAAGAAAAAAAAAACTATAATCTCTTTTGAAACTTGATAACTTGAATATCTTAAAAATAGATCCTCAATTCTCAAGGTTCAAAGTTAAATCAATTTTCAAAGACTCAAATAGTCAAATCAAAAGCACAATAACAATTAGCTGGAGAGATGAAAAACGTACCCAAGAGCTCTTTTGAAGCGTGATAATAAAAGCCAAAATTGTAAAAACATGTAACTGTAATTCTAATTAAAACTAAATTTATATTAAACTTATAGTCCTAGTTGATATTCATTTTTCGAAATGCAATATTTTCCTTTAAAATAATGAAAACATTCAAAAAATATTTTAACTTCTCATTCCTAATGGAATATCTCAAAACATATCATCATCACATGTTTTGACAAAAAGGTGGTGTCATGAGCTCACGACGATCCTCACGCGCACAACAAAATGCTTCTCAATATGTTGCGTGCTAGTGACAAATGTCACATGCAAAATAAAGACTGTTCTAATTTTTCTCTTCATTTTACTGCACATAACACCCTGCTTCCCTAACATCTTCCACCATCTTTAATCGTCTAATTGCGCCTCAAACAAGCTTGAATGGTATATATATATATATTGTTAAGAAAAATCTTCCTTCCACATGTAGATGTCACTAGTACAAAAATATCTTTAAACGAAGATTATGTGTCTGTTGTAAAAATATCAGACACATAAAATAGAGTCGGTGACATTTTTCTAAATATATGATAAAATTACAAAGCATATGTGTCTGTTAATATAAATGACAGACATATAAAATTCAACTTGTATTTTATGCATCTGTCTTAATAAACAACAGACACATATAATATACTTTTAGTGTATGTCTTAACAAACAGTAGACGCCTATTGTTTATTAATAAACAATAATTTTTTTGAATTAATTATTGAAAAATATTTTTATTGGTATATACGTCTGTTAATATAAATGACAGACATGTAAAATTTTACTTGTACTTTAAGTGTATGTCTTAATAAAAAAATAGACACATATACCTTTTATTTTAGGTGTTTGTCGTTAAAAAGGACAGAAAAGTAATATCTTTGCACTCATATGCGTCTGACATTAATAAAAGCAGATACATATACCTTTTACTTTAGGTGTCTGTCGTTAAAAAGGATAGAAGCGTAATATCTCTACACTTATATGCGTCTGACATTAATAAAAGCAGACACATATTAGTGTACAATAGGTGTCTGTCACGGGTAAAGACAGACACCTATAGTTCATTTTTTAAAACCAAAAAATACGGTTTCTCTCTGTGCTCTTTTATTTGAAACTCAACTATATATATTTATTTCTCTTACTTTAGAGCTTGAAACCTAGTTGTATGCGCCAACAATCTCCTTCTTCAGCTCTCAACAAAAAGTTGACTTGTAATACCTTCATCACATTTTGGACCTGTCTTAGTGGCGACGATAATGACAAGAGCTATATTGTTCGTTGGTGGCCATAGATACGCATGGAAAAAGTATTTTTTTTTCTCTTTAGCTTTTTTTCTACATTTTTTGGCTACCATGTTCAAATTTGAGCCTCCATGTCAAAGCCACGACGATGACAAGAAAAATATTTTTTTTGTTGATTTATAAAATGAAAGTGGGTTTTATGCATTGAGAGGTTGTCTAAGACATTTGGTAAGGAGAAAACAAGTTGGTTCTGCACATGTTAAAGCTAATTTTCACCATGAATTAGCCAAGGAGTTGTATGTTTTCCACCTTATTACTATTGATATTTGATTTTCTACTTTTTTTTATGCAAAAAAGTTTATTTATCTTTTTTATTTTTTGTATATTTTATTTTTGTTAATTTTATGTTGTAGTTTTTTTCACTTAGTAGTTGTTTTTTTGTTATATAATTAGTTTTTTTATGAGTTTAAGTAATTTTTACGATTTGCTGTATATTTGTCAGTTTATAATATTTTAAAAAAATTAACTATAGGTGTCTGTTATTTTGTAATAACAGACACCTATAGTGAATTTTTTTTTAAAAAAATGACTACAGGTGTCTGTTGTTTTATAACAACAGACACCTATAATGATTTTTTTTTTCAAAAAAATTGACTTTAGGTGTCTGCTTTTTTGTAACAACAGACACCTATAGTAATTTTTTTAAAATATACTTTATGCGTCTGTCATTATATTTTAACAGACGCATAAAATAATTATATGTGTTTGTCATTTTGACAGACACCTAAAATCTAACTCATATACGTCTGCTTCATAAGCGTCTGTCATTTAACAAACGCATAAAGTTCAAAATAACAGACGCGTATAAGTCATTTTTGTACTAGTGTGTATATGTTAAGTATCAAATTTAATTATATTGTTTGAAACATAATAATGGTATATGACCACAAAGTGAGAAAAATTATTTTCTTTCTTTAAAGCCTACATTCTACCATTCTTCTTCATTATTCTCACCACCATCTTCTTATTCAAACTCGTATCTACCTCATCAATTCTTCAACTTGCTTCAACCACCTCCATTGATGAAGAAAAAACAAGTTTTCATGAGTAAGAGATGATAGAATAGTAAAAAGATGAGATTTAAATTAAGATAAAGTTTAAGGTGAGATAGGGGTGTTTCCATTTTTTTTCTTCTTCTTTTTTCCTTTTCTTATTTTTATTCACTTGATTTGTGATACCGAAGTTGAAAGTTAAAGTTAAAAGCTTTGTTCTGCTTTAATGACTGGAGAACTATACTCATAGGAAACAAGAAAGGAAGTGTAGTGAGTAATGAAATGGAGAAAAACGAAACTGAACAACTTGTAGTGAAATTTCCATAAGTTGAGCTACAAGTCTTTAATTGAAGTGATTCAAATTTATATATAAACTAGAGAGATATATTTACAATTAAAAAAAAACTAGCTCTAATTTGGCATATCCGCTAATTTAGGTTCAAAGTTATGGAATCAATGTGTTAGTCCGATTGGATCTAAATTTAAATTTTGACTGAAGAAATTTTAAAATATGGATAAATGGTTTTGGAAAGTATTCAATAAAGTATATAATGGGTATATAAATATTGAATTACAACAAAAGACCTAAATGCAAAATTTTAAAAGTTTTGGAGTAAATTCATAATTTATCGAAATTTGAGAATTAAATGAGATATTTACTATTTAAATATAGATTTTCAACATTATATTAGGAAATGGTCAGCCACCTTATGCAAATTATATTAAAACATGTTCTGACCCAAAATATCAAGATTTTTAATTGAATGTAGATCATACCTTTGAATTATTTTCTTATTATTTTATTTTTATTTCTTCTTATTCTTCCTTATCCTTTTATTTGACTCAATTTTCTGCATTTTATCATCCCTCACCAGTTTTCCTTCAAACCTCCATAGCCAACCTCATTTTAGAGAGAGAAAGAGAGAGATATTAAGGTTTGTAGATAGAGAAGGTAGGGAATATAGATGAAATGATGGAAGAAAAATTTTGATAGAATTGTTGCATATTTTAGGTGCTCAATGGAATTTAAAGTGAGAGTGCAAAGAAAAGTGAAATAAAAACTATACTAAATTATATTAATCCTACTAAAAAAAATATGAAAAAAATTAGGCATGGTAATGAGGCAAATAATCTCTGTTCCTCGATCGAAATCCCCTGATTGAACTTCCCATGAGGACGAAAATGGAAAATTTTTTTTTTTGCCGTTGAACGGGGTAGGCCAGGGGAGGATATTTCCTACCCCGCAGGGATAATTATTTTAAATATATATATATATATATATATATATTAAAATTAAATGACCCCAAAACTTTCTAAGTGACATTAATTAATCAGTTCAATAAATTGGTTAATTGATTTGATAATAAATTGGTTATATCGGTTGATAATTTTTTAACCAGTTAATTGTAAATAATTTTACTGATTAATAAATAAATTATTTAAATTAATTGATAAATAAATTGGTCATACTAGTTATAATTAATCGTGTTTAATCATATTTAATTATATTGACATATTTAAAAATTGTTTGGTTGATAAATAAATCGGTTAGACTCCATTTTTTTACTGATTGATTATATAATTAATTTAATTATTTATTATATATTATTTTTAAATTAAAAAAATTCATTGCTAGGAATGGGAATCCCTACGGGAAAAGGGATCCATACGGAGACAGAAACGGTGGTAAATCTAACCCGGTTAGTAGGAGGGGATGGGAATTTTCCGTTATCGTAGGGATGGAGATGGAGATCAATCCCTTACCTCCGCCCCACCCCACTCCGTTTTGTTGCCAAACCTAGAAAAGATAAATAATAATTTAGTTTGGTGTGTGTAGGAATCCTTCAAAATAGATTTAAAAGTCTATTTATAGGATTTTTAAGAGGATAGAAAAAAAAACAATTCTAGTAATGTGGGATTTTCACCTATATAAGAAAATATTATTTTTTATAAAATAATAATATTAAAAATCTGTAACTCTAACTAAAAATCTCCCAACCCCGTTTCGTTGCCAAGCTTAGAAAAAATAAATGATAATTTGGTTTGGTGTGTGTAGGGATCCTTCAAAATAGATTTAAAAGTCTATTTATTGGATTTTTAAGAGATAGATAAAACAATTCTAATAATGTGGGATTTTCACCTATATAAGAAAATATCGCTATTTTACCTCATTGGGAGATTTTTAGTTAGTGTTAACAGATTCTTAATATTATTATTTTATAAAAAAAATAACAAATATTACCTTTTTATTGGGCTTTATTATTATAAATATTATTGTCAAAATCATGTAATTTTGGCAAGACCTATGATAATAATATTATAAGAATTATACATGGTAATATTCTCAATTTTTGTATATTATTTATAATATATTAAAATTTCATTAATACATAAATTAATTTAGTCAATAAATTATTAAAATAAATTTAATAATTTTATCAGTTAGTCGCTAATAAACTTAATTTCTGCTTATTTAATTAATGCAAAAATATATTATTAAGTTTAAAAATAATTTAATAAATATTTTAAATTTAGTGAAAAAAAAATTTATAGATGGAAAATTCTATTGGTAGTTCCGTATGTAAATTATTTTCTTTTTTTCTTAAGTTACTCAATAGAAATAATAAAATTATAATGGAATGGTCGGTAAATCGATTGGCATATGGCGCACCAATAAATTACTGTCAAATAGAGCGATGAAATATAATTCCATTGGCTATCCATTGTTAAATTAATTAATTAATCTTTACCATTTTGATGCACCAAAGTTACTAAGGAATTATAAAATTAGTTCAATGCGTTGGAAATTACCAACAGAACAAGTCCTTCGATAAATTGTAATTTTCTTCTAGTGAGCTAATTCGTCTTAGAAAAAACTATTTAAGCATTATGTATCATTTTGCAATGTATAAATTACGGTAATTTTATTTAAAAATGCTTGTGAAATGAAATATGCTACAAGTCACTCTTTGCTTGCTTGAATCTGGAAGATGGGTCATAATAAAATTTTATTTGATCAATCTCAAAGAATATTTTTTGAGGGCTTTCTCTTGCTAATTTTATAAATATGGTGATCATTGAGCTATTGTCAAAGTTTAGGACAACACATTATCGTCGCCAATATTTGCCTAGGAATTGGGCACAACTATTCTTTGACAATCACTATTCTGTTGCCAGATATTTTTATCAATGAATTTTTCTATCAAAGTATTTTTGCCATTTTGGATTTCTTACAGTATATTTCTTTATATTTTTAGATTTTTATTTGAAAATTTACTCATTAATGCATTGAACCTTAAAAAAAAATGTTTCGACACCAACTTCTAAAAGGCTCCATATCTAGAGCTATGCTATGCACTTCTTTTGAAGGTCTCAGATTCAAATCTATGGAATTCTCCAAGATTTGTGTTGAATGCGATAAGTGTGGTTGAGATCATTAATTCGTAATTGACAGTGTTTAGTTAAATGTCTTTTTGACTTGGTCTATTCAGCAGTTTCTGTAGAGTTTTTTGTTTATCTGAATTGATGATATATCTGCCATTGCAGCTGACTTTTTCGCCAATATTGCTAGAGACTACAGCAACGGGACAACTGTGTGTGGATCACCCTTCTCATGGCATCCATCTCTGGTTATTTCATGATACCACCAGTATTTACTTCGTTGGTTAGCTTTGAACTTTGCATACCTTTTATTAGTTATTGTAAAAAAGAAGGCTCCATAAGTACTATCTAAGACATAACAGGACCATCAGCGACATTCAGGAAACAAATGTATAATTGTTTCGTTTTGATTTGGCATAAGACATTCATGTATTTGTCTTTGTTTTATTATTTAGTCTTTTAAAATATTTTTTTTTGTTCTATTTGCCTCGTAAATTCAGTTTTTGATTCATATTACTTCTTTTTATTTTAGAAAAATATAATATTTCATCTTCTAATACTGACATGTCACCATGTCATATTAGCATTCAATATGACAATAATGCTAATATATCAATGCAATAATGGTAACATGATATGGTGATATATCAGTATTGTGAGGTGATATATTATATCTTTCTAAAATATAAGAGAGTAATATAAATCAAAAATTGAATTCAAGAAATAAATTGGACTAAAAAAATATTTGAGAAGGAAAAATAGTAAAAATAAGTAAATACGAGAGACCAAATATGATTTAACCTTTTTTATTTTCTTTTTAGCATCCAGGGTAAAATTGAGGAACAAAATCATAAGAGGTAAAATTGAGAAAATTCAAATATATTAGGGATATTTTTACCTCATATGCTCTAATGTTTTTCTTCCGCGGCAGTTTATTCCAAAAAAAAAAAAGAACAACCTTAAGGCCTAAGGGTTAGATTAAGAAAAGAAAAATCATGAGGAAACTTTAAAAATTTTCAAATACGTCAAAGGGTAATTTTGACCTTTGAACATCAAAACTTTAATGAGACGATATCCATCATCGACATCATCTCCCATCATCATTAAATTACTCTCCTTCTTCATCCTCATTTTGTCTTCCTTAGGCTTATAAATCTCCAAATTCATTGAAGAAACCCACAAACATTGCACCTTCTCCTTCACTTCCATCTCCCTTTCTTTCTCTTGGCATACTATCAACCTACTCTATCTCCAAAAATAATTAAAGAACATGGTACGTATATGTCTCTCTCTTTCTATCTAAATGCATACATTAATTTTCATCTAGTCTTTATTTTTTTAATTCATAATTCTTATGTATGTATGTGTATAAGTTTATAATTATAAACGCCAGTTTTCCGATTGGCAAAACGTGGTTTTAAGGAAAACAACAATTTTCTAGCTGGTATTGCTTTTCTCTCTTTCTTTTTTTACTATTAGGGCATGTTTAGCATTACCTATACAAGAAAATGGTTTTAAAAGACTATTTTTAATTTTTTAAAATTTTAAAAACTGTTTTTGAAGAGAATAAAGTAAATAAATATTTTTAGTTTTTTGTGAAATTTTGTGATTTATTTTTTTAGCTTTAAAGGGAATATTTGTTGGCTTCTTTGTGTTTGCAATGCGATGATTAAGGTACAAGTGGTGCGTATATTAGCATCTAAACTCTTAAACTAAGGAAGTAATAAATAAGTGCCAATTAGTATTTTGACCTCTTTTTATGGTTTAAGTTGATATTATCACTATGAAATTCTTTATTGCCAATCCATTTCATACTTAGTTTTGCTATATGAGGGTATTGCATATGAAAAAAATGTTTTTTTGGTAGGAAAATTTTCTTTTTAATATTTTTGAGTTTTGAATTACTTTTGAATAAAAACAGATAAATATATATATTTTTAGAAGCAGTTTGAAAAAAAAAGTTTATGAAAAATTAAAAAAATGAATGAATATAGAAGTATAGATTCTAGTAATATTTAAGTGAGATTTTCATTTAAAAATGATACATAAATTTAATAAAAAGATTGAATACGTTTGCTTAAGCCATAAGGGTTTGTCTTCCTCGAGAAAAAGATTTTTTTTTCCTTTGTGGTGAATAGTCTTAAGTTGCAATGAGCTTTAAAATTAATGATTTTAGTACAACAAAACCGCGTATAGTAAAATTTACTAACGATGTCATAATTTGTTGTCGGAATAATTTCCGAAATATTAATTTCAAAAAATAAAATAAATGGGACATGACACTACGAGATTACTTTACTTAATAATTGAGAATTCATTTTTGTTAAGCTACTTTTTGTTGGGAAATTTTTATTATTTTAGTTTAAATTATATATATATATATATATATATATATATATTTGTGGGTCACAAAATATTCTATTTTCTATTTGGATGTGCAAATAAAAAATTTTACTGTTAATTTTGATTAACATAAATTTTTGTTTTATCATGAATCAAGAAAGGAGGTGCAGAAAACTAAAAAAAAACATGTCAAATTTTTGTAAAAATTGATCTTTATATATTAAAAATAGAGAAATATAAAGGTGTGTTCTGTACTCTAATAATATTATTCTACGATGAAGGAAGTAAATATTATTGTTTCATTTTAATTTTTTTTGGAAAATAAAGCAAATATTACTGTTGTTATTATGTATTAAAAATAGAGTAGTAATATTTTCTCCAATTAAAATATATTTCATATGTCCTTGCCACCCAACAAAAACTCCTCATTCCTTCACCGTGTAGAAGATGTTGTGGAGTCTTCAATTTATCTTCTTTTTTTTTCTTTTTCTGAATTCATATAAAATTTTGTGGTTGAAATATAATAAATATGTGTTATTAAAATAGAGAAGGAAATAAAACAATAAAAAACAAAAATGAAAAAAATATACAAAAAATGAAAAAAAAAAATAAAAGAGGAAAAATATATAGTTAGCGCGTCTAGTTGTCAACTGATGCTGGAACTTGGAATCATTTATCCACCGGCAGCCTGCAGGTGAACGTAGCCATTTGACCAACCGAATTGTGCCTATTTTAATATAATCAACAAATTTTTGTCGCAATTTTCGTTGTATTTAGAATTTTTTTCATTAATTCTTATTTTGTTTGTTTTACTTATTAACTATACTAAATTAAATGCGTATGTTCTGGAAAAATATTAATTTATAATATATTTATTAAATTTTAAGCACTAATTAGAATTGCATTTTACATTTTTAAATTGATAAATTACTGTTTAGCTCTTTTTTTCTTTTATCGTATTTTTCTTTTTCTTTTTCTTCTTTAAATAAAGAAAATAAATTTTTTTTGTCTATTTTAAAGAGAGAGCTTTTTAATTTGTTTATTTTATTTTATTTTTAGTATTTTTGAATTTTTTAGTTATGATTATTATTTTATTTAGGATGAAACTCTTTATTTTTTTTATGTATTTATGGATAAAAATAATTGAAAATAAATATTTGAATTAAAAATGAATTATATAGATATAAAAAATCAAATTACTGGAGATTGAAAACGATGTTTTTGTTACACATACAAGTTCATCCTTTAAAATTTATACGTTTATTATTTAGAAAATATATATTTATTATTTAGAAGCTACATGTTCATAATTAGAAGTTACATATTTATTATTTAAAACTTACATGTTTATTTTTTAAAACTTGTAAGTTCATTATTTAGTATTTATATGTTTATCATTTAGAACTTACAGGTTTATTATTTAAAATTTATAGGTTCATCATTTAGAACTTACATATTCATCATTTAATGTTCATCATTTATAACATATGGATTCATCATCTATAACTTACATGTTCATCATTTAATACTTACATGTATATCATTTATAACTTACAGATTTATTATTTAGAAATTACAGGTTCATCATCTATAACTTACAGATTTATCACTTAGAACTTACATTTCATCACTTAGAACTTATAGGTTCATCATATATAATTTATATGTTCATTATTTAAAACTTACAAATTTCTCATCTATAACGTACAGATTTATCATATTTGAATAATGCATATTTACTCAAATACATGATGATAATATATATATATATATATATATATATATATATATATATATATATATAATTAAATTTATATATAATTAAAAGTATTTGTAGGATTCAATGAAATATATTAATAGTTTGGATAAAAAAAAAAAAGAAAATTAAATTTCCTAGAAAGGTAAGTTAATGCATAACATATTAAAAGGTGTAAATTTTAACAAGAAAAGCATAACATTAAAAATATTTGAGCTTGCAGCTATATAACAAATGATAATCAAAGAGTAGAAAATGAGATTTTTTTTTCTTTTTTTCTCAAGTTTTTTAGCCAATAGTGCATTACAATCCTTTTGCATGTTATATTTCATAGTCAAGCTTTTCAAATATTCCATCTTCTCTTTTGAAGTTCTGTTTATCTTCTTCTCCAAGTGAAGCTTCAGTGTTTCTATTTGGGATAACACATTTATTTTATTTTGCATGTTTAAAGGACTCTAGATTTATAATGTAAGATAAATCTAGGTTCATAATATAATAATCTATCACCAAATAGTAGGAGGTTTGCACTAGTTCCAACTATCATTCTGACTAAATGCTAGCTTAGCTAAAAAATAAACAATGGAGTTGGCTTCTTGATATACGTGGAATATCTTAACCTTCCAATTTCGATTTAGAAGCAAATGGATCTGATATATCAAATTTATGTTATGAATTGAAGCAAATAAACCAGAATTGAAAGCCATTAACATAGTTGAATTATCAATTTGCACTAACAATTTGTGCTAACTTTTCTCCCATGCCAATTGTAGCCCTATGAGCAATCCCCATAGTTCTGCTCTAAATGCATTAAAAAAACCAAATTTCATGACAACCTTCTCTCCAGTGTCGTTCATGATCTTGAAAAACACTACTAACGATTGTTTGATTCAAACTTCTTCAAAAATGCCTCATCTAAATTAAAGACAACAAAATCCACCTAAGGCCTCACCCAACTAATGAAAGTTTCTTTGTAAATAGCTTGCACCTCTTTGACAGTAGCTAAAGATTCAAAGGCTTCAATACACTCTTTCATGGAATGAAGAATGATCTTTGGCTTAGAACTCCCTACCACTCGAGAGTTGTTAAAGACAATTCAATTTTGCCATTTCTATGAGAAAAAACAGGTGAAACCAAAATTACTCTGCATTTCATACTTTCCCTCGCTTTAAAAGTATTTCGTAAGTTATTATAGAACCAATCCTTAAAATTTAGACTAAAGAAAACAACATGACTTGAAGGGTCCACCAGCTTACACCACAAGGCTTTAGCTACCAAGCAATTGGGTAGAATGTGGAAAACATCTTTTACACCATTATGACATGCTAAACAAGTTAGATATATAGCCATATGCCTACTGTTATGTCCCACTCAAATTGTCCCTCAAAATCCAAATAAATTGTGCTACAAGGTGCTGGAAGGCACTGAAATATTCTAGATCATGCTGGATGGTTCATGAAGGATGTAGAAGTCTCCAAAAGCTTCTAGAACATCCTAGAATTTTCATGAAGAAACTAGACAATCCTAGAAGACTCTAGAGCTGGCTAGACTTGACTAGAAAGTCCTAGAACCTTGTAGCATGTTATAGACAAAACTATAATAATGTAGACACTCTTGTACATTCTTGAATTGGTAGGATCTAGAAACTTGTGGCATAACCTTAGGCTTGGTGCCACACTATAAATAGGCCTCTTAGCCTTCATTTGGATCATCCTAGGAAGATTTAGGAAATCTTGGGAAGTTGTAAGATAACCTCTTTAGAGCAATACAAAGCATTCTTCACAAAATCTCTCGTGTTCTTACTTTGTTCTTGAATCCTCTAAATCTCTAAGTCCATTTCTAGTCTCTTTGGAGTGTTTTGTTGGGTTAGAAGGCAGGCTTAGTACAACAGACCGTGCTAAGTGTCGCATGATTGCTAGTTGAAGTCTAGGATCATGACAGTTGGTATCAAAGGTTTGGTTTGAAGTTTTACTACCCTTGGCATAATGAAGGCTACTACCCCAACTACACCTAGTGTGGAAATTCCACCAATGGAGTGTGGTCGTGAGGAAGTTTGGAAATCACCATCGAAAGAGTCTCGATCCAAGTCAAAAGACATGATTTCTAGCTTGGAAGCATGTGTTGTGAGTGCTCAGGACAACTTAGGGGAGTTGTTCGATCGAGTGGACAACTTGGAGGAACGTTGTAGGAGCTTGGAGGCTGAGGATGCGGAGATTTATACAGCGATCAAGATGTCCCTTAATGAGCTAGATAGTGGGTTAAGGCAAGAGATTAATGGGCTGAAGGCCAAACTTGCCAAGGTATGTGATCTCTTCCAAAGAGAAATTTCTAATGTGTTTCTTAGAGTTGAGGATATGGGTGGTGATCTAGCACTATGTAAGCGGGTTATGGCCTTGGAAACTAATACAACCACCATCATTGAGGCCAAGAAGGTGGAAGTTCCCAAGTCAAAGACCTTCAATGGTGAGAGGAATGCTAGGGAAGTTGAGAACTTCCTATGGGAGTTGGAATAATACTTTGAGGCTACTGGCATAACTGACCATGCCAGCAAGATCTGAACCGCTACCATGTACCTGTCTGATACTGCTATGCTGTGGTGGAGACAAAGGCATAGAGATGTGCAACGTGGGGTATGAACAATTGACACCTTTGAGGACTTTAAAAGGGAGTTCAAAAGTCAATTCTTCCCCGTAAATGCTGAAGAAAAGGAGAGCGACCGACTTCGACGATTTAAGTAGACGGGTAGCATAAGGGAATATGTGAAGGAGTTCACAACCTTACTGCTAGAAGTCCCTGACACATCGGATAAGGATGCATTATTCTTGTTCATGGACAGTCTCCAATCATGGGCTAACCTTGAGCTCAAGCGACGTGGTGTCCAAGACCTTTCTTCGGCCATTGCGGTTGTTGAAAGTCTTATTGATTACTCTCCAAACAAAGAAGGTTTGAGGGTAGCGGATAGAAAATTTGGTGGAGGAAAGAGTGGGGGAGGCCATCATGCTAAGAGTCAGAGCCACAAAAATCACAAAGAAGGCTCCTCATTCAAGCCGTGAGACAAAAGAAAGGAAAGGGAAGAACGTGGTGCCTCAAAGCCATGTGTGTTGTATTTCATATGCGACGGACTGTATTGGGCACGTGAATGTCCAAAAAGTGACTTTAGTTGCTTCCACTCATGATCAAGACAGAAGTGAGGCAGATGAAGGTGCAAAGATGGGATTTTTGCGGCTGCTTAGTGTATTACAGAGTACCGCGACGACCCCCAAGGGACTCATGTTTGTGGATGCAACCATCAATGGAAAATTTACCAAAGCCCTGATCGACACAGGTGCATTTCACAACTTTGTTTCGCTAGAGTAAGCCAAAAAACTCGGTCTCAAAGTTGCCAATGGAGGTGACTCCCTCAAAGCAGTTAACTCGGCGACACTACCTCTCCAAGGAGTTACCCGCGGAGTTAAGGTTAGTCTTGGTGCATGGACTAGCCAAGTGGATTTTTGCATGGCACCCATGGATGATTTCTCGGTGGTATTCGGCATGGAATTCTTGGACCAGGTTAGAGCTTTCCTTGTCCCATGTTCAAACTTTATGTGCATTATAGATGGACCAAATGCTTGTTTAGTACCAACAGAGAGGACCACCAAACCTACTACCCAAGTTCTCTCAGCATTTCAATTTAAGAAGGGATTGAAAAGGGAGGAAGAGAGTTACTTGGCCATTCTTAAGGAGTATGATGATGAGGAAGCATCACCACAGCCAAGCTTGCCGATGGAGGTGCAAGTTGTCTTGGATGAGTTCCAGGATGTGAAACCTGAGGCGTTACTGAAGCGGTTACCTCCAATAAGGGAGGTGGACCATGAAATTGAACTGGAGCCTGGCACAAGACCACCAGCAATGAGCCCTTACCGGATGGCGAACTCGGAGTTGGCAGAATTATAGAAGTAACTCGATGAGCTATTGGATGCTGGCTTCATTAGACCATCCAAAGCCCCATTTGGTGCCCTGGTGCTTTTTCAGAAAAAGAAGGATGAGTCACTAAGAATGTGCATTGACTACCGTACTCTAAACAAGATCACGATAAAGAACAAGTATCCTATCCCACTCATTGCTGATTTGTTTGATCAATTGGGAAATGCAAGATACTTTTCAAAGCTGGACTTGTGGTCGGGATATTACCAGGTGCGCATAGCCAAAGGGGATGAAACAAAGACCATATGTGTAACAAGGTACGATGGTTATGAGTTCCTTGTTATGCCATTAGTCTCACTAATGCACCTGCTACCTTTTGCACTCTCATGTATAAGCTTTTCCATCCCTATCTCGATCGGTTCATAGTAGTATACCTTGATGATATTGTGATATATAACCGAACTATGGAAGAATATCTTGAGCATTTGAGGAAGGTGTTCGATATCCTCAAGGAAAATGAGCTATATGTTAAGAAGGAGAAATATTCCTTTTCCCAAGATGAGGTGATGTTCTTAGGTCATAGGATAAAGGATGGGAAGCTTATGATGGATGGAGACAAGGTGAAAGCCATCCAGGAATGGGAACCTCCTACTAAGTTCCCTGAGTTAAGGTATTTCCTTGGACTTGTGAACTACTACCGGAGGTTCATCAAGTCATACTCAGCAAGAGCAACCCTACTAATTGACCTACTCAAGAAGAACAAGACTTGGGAGTGGACAAGCAAGTGTCAAGCCTCATTCGATGACTCAAAAAAGGCCATTAGCAAAGAACCAGTGCTTTGCTTACCAGACCCTTCAAAGATATACGAGCTGTATACAGATGCCTCAGACTTTGCCATTGGTGGAGTGTTGATGCAAGAAGGGCGTCCGATAGCATATGAGAGCTGCAAGCTCAATGACACCAAACGTCGCTACACGGTGCATGAAAAGGAGATGACAACTATCATCCATTGTCTAAGGGTGCGGCGACACTACTTGTTGGGTTCTCACTTCGTGATCATGACTGACAATGCAACAACCAGCTACTTCTAGACTCAAAATAAGTTGAGTCCCAATCAAGCTCGGTGGCAAGACTTCTTGGCAGAGTTTGACTACAAGCTTGAGTACAAGCCCGGTAAGGCCAATGTGGTAGTTGATGCGCTAAGTTGAAAGGCGAAGTTAGCAGCCTTAAGTAGACCAAGCAGTCTCTTATTGGAAAAGATCAAAGAAGGGTTGGAGCATGATGCCCTGGCTCAAAACCTCTTTGTCCTCGTCAAGGAAGGAAAGACAAGGCAATTTTGGTTGAGTGACGGACTACTCTATGCCAAACAGAACCGCATCTATGTACCTAAGTGGGGGAACTTGTGAAAAGAGCAGATCAAGGAGTGTCATGATTCATTATGGGTTGGACACCTAGGCATGAGATGCACCCTTGCCTTGATCAAGTCTATTTACTATTGGCCTCAACTACGAGATGATGTTGAAGCCTACGTAAACAAATGGAGCAGCATGCATTCGATGGCTTGTTAGAACCACTGCCTATTCCGAAGAGACCATGGGAAAGTGTCTCAATGGACTTCATCACTTGTTTGCCAAAATCAGAAGGCTTTGGCAGCATAATAGTAGTCATTGATAGCCTCAGCAAGTATACAACCTCCATACTTACCTTGGCGGATTGTACTACGAACGAGACTGCACGGTTGTTCCTCAAACATGTTATGAAGCATTGGGGAATTCCATCTAACATTGTGAGTGATCAAGACCCACGATTTACTGGAAAGTTCTGGACAAATTTGTTTAAGTTGTTGGGATTAGACTTGAACTTCTCCACAAGCTTTCATCCGCAAAGCGATGGGCAGACGGAACATGCCAATGCATTACTGGAGCTCTATCTAAGGCATTTTATTATTGCCAACCAATATGATTGGGCTAAGTTGTTGGATGTAGCCCAATTCTCTTACAACTTGCAGCAAAGTGAATCCACTGACAAGAGTCTCTTCGAGATCATTATAGGACAATAACCCATGACTCTTCATGCTTTGCCCACAAGCTATAAAGGAAAGAGTCCTGGTACTTTCAAATTTGCTAAGGCATGGCATGAGCAAGCTGAGTTAGCCCAAGCCTATTTGAACAAGGCATCTAAGAAGATGAAGAAGTGGGCTGAGAAGAAAAGGAGGAGGGTCGAGTTTCATGAAGGAGATTTGGTCTTTGTCAAATTATTTCCTCCAACAGTTCAAGTCCTTGTAGATGGTTCATAAAGGGTTGGTGCGGAAGTACGAAGGGCCATTTCCCATCCTTAAGTGGATTGGTAAGGTGCCTTACAAGCTACAACTCCATCATAAGCTTAAGATCTACCCAGTCTTTCATGTAAGCATGTTGAAGTCTTATCATGGAGACGATGAATATGCGAATCGAAGAGAATCGAAGAGGGCACCCACTGCAGTAGTAACCTCCTTTGATAGAGAAGTGGATTCTATCTTGGCAGACCGCTTAATTCAGTGTAGAGGTATACCAAGTTATCGGGAATACTTGGTCAAATGGAAGAATGCCTCGGACATAGAGGCAAGTTGGGAACCTGAAGACTTTTTTGTGGCAGTTCAAAGATAAGATAGAAAGGTTCAAGCTTGAAGGCACGACGAGGGCATCGCGAACTTGAGTGGGGAAGGGTGTTACATCTCGCTCAAATTATCCCTCAAAATCCAAATAAATTGTGCTACAGGTGCTGGAAGGTGCTGGAAGGCTCTAGAATATTTTAGAATTTGCTGGATGGTTCATGAAGGATGTAGAAGTCTCTAGAAGCTTCTGAAACATCCTAGAATTTGCATGAAAGAACTGGAGAATCCTACAAGACTCTAGAGTTGGCTAGACTTGAATAGAAAGTCCTAGAACCTTGTGGCATGTTGTAGACAAAACTACAATAATGTAGACACTATTGTATATTCTAGAATTGGTAGGATTTAGAAACTTATGGCATAACCTTAGGCTTGGTGCCACACTATAAATAGGCCCCTTAACCTTCATTTGGATCATCCTAGGAAGTCTTGGGAAATCTTAGGAAGTTGTAAGATAACATTTCTAAAGCAATACAAAACATTCTTCAAACTCTCTCGTTTTCTTATTTTGTTCTTAAATCCTCTAAATCTATAAGTCCATTTTTAGTCTCTTTGGAGTGTTTTATTGGGTTGTAAGGCATGCTTAGTACAACGGATCGTACTAAGTGTCGCACGATTGCTAGTTGAAGTCTAGGGTCGTGACACTACGCTCTCTTTCTAGATTTGTAAGGAGCATCTTATGGAAATAAAGCCATAAGAATGACCTATTCCTTTGAAGTCCTTACCATTTCCAAATTATCTTCCAACTATTACAAACCTCATTTTCTTATGAGTTTAATAAATGATGATACATAGAAGTAACAAAGAAATTCCCATTCAATGAAAGGTTCCAAATCCTTGAATTTCCTTTCACTTCATCATAAGGTAAAGCAATGTATTGCTAATAAGTCCATTTGTTCTTAAGGCAAAATGTCAATATGCATACCAACATTCCATGAATTACTAAACAAACCATCACTTACACTCCAATTTTGAATGTATTTTAGAATAAGATTAATCACATGTTGAATCAGTGCGCCCAACCTAAACCATTTGTTGTACCATAAGGAAATAGAATCACCATTACCAATAGCCTAGTTGACTTTATTAGTCATAAAGGGTGACATTTCAATCATAGCTTTCCACAAAGAAGAATCATGAGGCTTCCTTATTATGGACCCCAAATCTATTCCATTCATGTCATATTAGCCACTAAAAACCCTTACCCATAAAGCTTGGGGTTCTGAAAGAAATCTCCAAGCAAGTTTAGAAATAAAAGCCAAGTTCAATATTCTTAAAATTTGCTCTTTTGGAAACAAACATTATTCTAGTTCACTAAGTGCACCTTTCTTTCACTTTCGTCTCCTCCCCAAAAGAATTGTCTAAACATAACATTAATCATCACAAACATTAATAGGCAACATTGTTGATTGCATAACATATGAAGGCAAAGTCATAATAATTGAATTAATCAATGTGGTTCTCCTTACTAAAGATAAGGAATTCACCTTTTAAGAACTTGGTTTTTCTCGGACTTTAAGTAACATACTCTTATATAATTATAATAATCTAACTATATAAGAAAATTATACTATACCACATGTTAAAAATCCGATAAAACTAAAATTTTTAAAATAATAATGTTACATCATGATCATGATGACTTTTTAAACTCTTAGAAAATAATAATAGCAATGTGAAATGAAAAGACGTCATTAAAATTAAATAATAACTTGGGCTTAAACTAGCCCTAAAAGTTTACAAATATATCCCAAAATAAAATTACATGTCCTCATTGCATGTACAATGATAAGGTTTTAAAAACATGTCCATATAAACCCATCTCCCTATAATATATATAAAAATAAAAAATAATTGGAAACATTACTAATTATACCTTGAAATTTGATATATTATATTAGTATTTGAGGTTCAAAAATTATATGATCTGTCTTATTTGTTTTTTCATATTTTACTAATATATCATTATGTTAGATTTTTTATTAGAAATACGTTAGATTCTGGTAAAATTATAAAGAAAAAATTACTATTTAACCCCTGAATTTTGACATATTGTACTAATATTCTCATGCAAGTTTCATTTATTGTATTAGTATTCTCTTAAAATTTGATCTATTGTATTAGTATCGTATGAGTAAAAGAATATTTTTTGTACTAACGTTATATAACAAAATTTAATAGAAGGACTACATATTTTATAGAAATAAAATAGAGGAAACTAATCATATAAATTTTAAACCTCAGAAATAAAATAAGGACTACATACTAGTACAATATATCAAACTTCAGAGAATAAATAGCAAAATAATATAATGATGTATTATCAACCCTGAATTGGGTTTATCCTTTGACTCTGCAGTTGAACTCTGAGATTCTTGTCAATTTTATCTATTTAATTTCAAAACCTACATGTGAGAAATACCCATACGCTAAGAAAACCTAGCTTATGGTACACAATAGTATGCAAAGTGTGCATATAAAAGACATACATATGATGATACTCATATATGGTCATGTTATCCATATTAGGCATACTCGTATTTCTGAATTATATATCGTGCCATGAAAGTGACATCATACTTAAGGAATCATGTCATTATACATTTTATAATAATAACTTCAAGTAATAAAACAAACATGTTTAATGAATTAATGACAATTGATAGCTTTCACACACCATATAGTCATCGTAGCATGGAGAACATCCAAGTATTACCAATACTTATCATCTTAGTTATATTGCCCATATACTCTAAACTGGAATAAACCAAATACGAGTTTTCCTTTATATACTCTCACTCGAACATCTCAGTTTACCTTACTGAGTTCATAATGTTTTATGCATGCATCTCTAGATTAAGGGTGCTCACCTAAGCTTAAGACCCATTTTTCTAGTATAAATATCGAACTTTCTATCTTTAACATACCATATCCTGTTAATGACATGTCATATATTATATTTTTAGTCATAGATTAGAGTAATGAGCTTAATTTTGTCTCAATTCTCCCTCTCTAAATTACTAAAAAAATCAAGTTGCGGGACTCAAGTGCTGCTTCTACCCTATTAAGCCAAGCCAAAATTTTGTTTTTTCTATTCAAGATGTTTCCAAAACCTCTATATTCCATATCATGGCTTTGTCAGCAAAAGAATAAATATCAGACATGATGTTGTCCAAATTATTCCAATCATACTTCACAAAATCCTTAAAACCATCATGCAAAATCCAAGGGGCCAAAAATCTAAAAGGAGCCAAACCAGAATATTTCTTGTCATAGTTTAGAGCCAACACAGAGGTCCATGATCAGGTGCAATTATCGGCAAATGGTGCACAACAACATTTGAAAACATAGCCTTCCACTCCAAATTATCCAACCTACGATATAACTTTTCCTTCCCAGTACCCCATTGCCAAGTTGTCATGGGACCCTAGAATCCTAGATCAATGAGACCGCAATCATCTATGCATTCTTGAAATAATCGGCAAGGACGGCTGCCTCTTTGGGCACTTCCAATTTTCTCATAGGATATGAACCACGGACCAGAAATAGTTTGTGCAAAAGAAGTGACCGTTTGCTAAAACAATGTTCTCAAATTGAAAGGTAGACTTGCATAAATAGCTGAAAACATGAAACTTGTAGCCTTAGGAAAACTACTTTTCATATTAACCATTTCATAACTGAAAGATATATATTTACTGAAATTTCATCTTTCCATAAGATCCATATCCCACCAGCAAACCCATTAGCTTCCGCCTGGAAAGAATTTTTTAAGCCAATTTTCTTAATGACACAGTCCACCAGCTCCCCACTCACTTTAGTTTCAACTAGCACAATACCACTCAAATTAAAACTTTTATTTAAATCTTTAACTAACCCACTTGTGGCACTAGAACCCGCCTTTGACAATGTCAAACTAAAATGTTGTATATTGATAATAAAAAGAGAATAAATGAAAAAAAAATAGTAGCTTAAGCCAACTGACCAGCAGCACTGTCATTATTCTCTTGTCCCAACCAGCTTGCCTTTTCTACTTCAAGTAAAGAAGAGTTTCCATCATTTTTAATTGTCTTCTCCTAATGCCTCCTGGTAGAGTTACATATAGAGACGATTGTTGCATTTTTCTGTTTTCTAATCTTACCATCTGGAGGCCTTAAAATCATTTTTCCACATTTATTCATCCTCTTGTCAAGTATAGACCCTGGAATGGGAAAAACTAGAATGAAAAGAGGGTGTGAACTTTGACCAAATTGCTTGCTTTTTTTATTATTTTTGTCAGATGGATTATTAATGTACTTTCTTTTATTTATGTACGAATTATTAGAGAGGAAAATGAACTATTTATTTATTTGTCAAATTAAATTTTATTAGGCCACAAAAGGCAAAGATGAGACGAGAATTGTCCTAACAAAGCCTATATCATTAGACGGAGACCCTGATGTTTATCAGGCTCCTAATCTTGTTCGTCGGATCTTAAGTCTATTTAAGAATGTACGGCTCGGATCTGATCTTACAAATTTTCAGGCAAGTATAATTTATTTTCATATTTATTTACATTACATTAGAAAAAGAAAAAAAATAGAACTTCCCTAGTTACTACTTACATTTTTCCCTCAAATCAGGAACAAGTTAATTGTTCTGTTTATAAATTATAATGCAAGTGTATTGATAAAAAATTTCAATAGAATAAGAATACAATTACATATAAAAAGATTTAACAAAACAAATAATACAATAATATATAAGAAATATTATTGCCTAAATCAGATTTATAATAAAAATTAATGGACTAATTCAAACTAAACATGTCAAGTATACAAAATATAACAAACTTTGATTGGATTAATTTATAAAGTTTCTTATTGGCCAGATTTACACAAGTATTTTTTTAATATAAATTAGTAAGTGAAGCATGAAAACATAGTGATCTCTCTATCCCCAAAAGTTATTGCTTCCCTTTTTCATTTGTCATAAAATATAGTTCATTTTCCTTTCTAAAAATATAATTATTTTCTAATTTTCTATTATACACCTATTTAATATGTCTTGTTAGAAATAAGTACATGTTCTCATTTTTTTGGTTTTTCAATAATATCCTTAATTAATCTATAAGTATACTAGGGAAAATATATAATTTAAACCATATTATTAAATTTTCTTAGACCATGTGAAATTATAATAATACTTTCTTATGCACTTCCCACCATATATTTCCAATGAAAAAAAACATATCTCTCCACTTATAAAGCACCAATAATTTTTATAACGAAAGAACTAAAAGTTTTTATAAAGTGTCAGTACTTTATAAAAAAGGATATACTTTTTTTACATTGAAAATATATTGTGGGAAGTGTTGGTAGCATTTTTTTTTAAGTAAAATTATATTTTTCAATATAGATCAAGACATGGAATAATAGAGAAGAGGTGACAAATCATTAAAAATGTAGTAAAAATGAAAAAAAAAAGTATGGGCCAATTTAACAAATGGAAATTTTTAGGTGGTAGTACTTTGGTAGGTTGTGATTTACTTCATCCACCCAACATATACAAAGCATGATATTTCTTTCTGCATTAAATGATATATTTTAATGTATTCTTCACTTGCAAAACCGAAAACCGAATCAAACTGAATTTGGTATATTCGATTTGGTTTATTTAATTTTCAGTCTGTTCAATTTGGTTATTTATAAAAATTTTAATTTATTTGGTTCGGTTCAGTTGAAAATATTGAAAATCTAATTAAACTGAACCGATATATATATATATATATATATATATATATATATATATATATATATATATATATATATTAGAAATTAATTTTAATTTTTATATAAAAGAAAATAAATTATAATTTATGATAATTAATTATAAATTATACTAATTTATAAAGTTTTGATTTTAGTTTATGGTAATTTATAAAATTATGACAATTGATTTTAATTTATATTAATTGATAAAATTATTATGATTGATTTTAATTTTTAATAATTGATAAAATATGTTAATAATTATAATTTGTGGTAATTAATATTTACAAAACCGATTAAACCAAACTGAACTAAATTGAAATATTTCAGTTTGGTCAGATTGAGCTCAAAATATATTTTGGTTAGATTTTTCTATATATATATATCGATTCGGTTTGGTTTACTTGATACACACCTTAATTCACTACCATTCTTTATTTCCAACCGCACGCAGAGGATGAGGATTGTCTTAATTCATTTTCAAAAATTTGTGAGAAAAGGACTTTGTAAATTACAAATTGAAATTTAATCATATTAGAAACAAATTATTGGATTTAGAGACTACACTGTTTCAAAAACAAGTAAAAAAAACCTATTCACATGTTAGGCTCAAATTGAAGGTTTTTTTAGTTAAATGAAATCATACCCCCGGTCAAGCCCAACCAGGGCCGAATATAAAATGAGTTGGGTTTAAGAATTGTATTTCATTGGGACCCAACTCTACATAATCCATGAATTTCTTATACATATTTGTAGCTAGGTTGGTTTTAATCAACGTATTAGACTTGATAAAATTACAATTGGGCATGGGCTAAATATAGGTGTAAAACCCTAGGCTTCATAGACCCAATCTGAGCCCGCTAGAGGCACTTGTGAATCAGGCAGGCTGCAGGTCTATAAAAATTAGAGATGTCCACAATCCAGTTTAACTCAAAAATATGAAAATTATCATCAAATTTTTTAGAATTCTATAAAATGAATTTGAATAATGACCACACTTATACAGTGTCGTTGTGGTTCTATTAGCAAGTGTACTAGATTGTACAATTAGCAAATGGGAAGTCGAGATCCAAAACATTGCATAAACATCATATATCTCTATTTCAATAAACTCGTTCTCACATAATTTGGCGATAAATCTTTCCCTAACAAAATATACACACCCATGCTCACAAGAGATCCAAGACAACACTTAATCATTGCAAATACAAGTAAAAGCTAAAAAAAAATAAAGGAAGAGAAGAGCAAACTTAGAAGATCCCCTTGATTCTTTAAGTCCCTTCCAAGATTGAGAGCTTCCTCTAAGCTTCTCCAAGCTTTCCTCTAAAAATGGTGGCATGAAGGTTAAGTATAGAGAACATAAGTGGGGACATAGTCTCTTCCATGAATGGTAGAGAGCTAGCCCCTCTTATTCAAAAGATTAATGTTGGTAATTAAAAGGAACTTGGTAGCTTAGACAGATCGTGTGAGCAGGTGTACGTGAGCAAGGGTGTGAAATGGGGCATTTTGCCCATTTTTTGCTCTCACATGTGCAACCATACTGTCGTGTAGCTTGCGTGTGTCAGCTCCCTTTTGGCTCAAAATTGCTCCAATCTTGATTTTGACTTAAAATTTCATGCAAATTTGATCTTTTTAGCTCCATTTTGGCCCAAAAATGTTTATTCCAACTCCAACACCTACAAAAAAAAAAAAAAGAAGCAAATTCAACTAAGAACAAACTAAAACAGAAAAAGGAAAAACAACTAAAATGGTGCAAATTTGGATGTGAAAAATCATACATTTTTAAGTTGTATTAAATAATTTGATTAAAAATATTAAAATTTAAATAAATAGAGTTAATTTTTTTTTGGAGTATATGATTATTTTTTAATTGAATTATATGACCCTTAAAGTCATTATTTTTTAACTGGTAATTAATTTCAATTTTGAAATGCAAAAATTCAGCTGCCACCTTTATTTAACCTTCCAAAGTCACATCTCCAATGTTATGGTGAAACGGTGTATTCAGTGAGAGAAGATATGTTGAGAAAGTGCAATAGTGGAGTTACTTCATTAGACAGATTCATATCAGTGGTTTCTTGGAGCATTTCTACTACTCGTCCTGCTATATTTGGTGTTGCTCCTTACAATCCTATTCTCGGTGAGACTCACCATGTCTCTAAGGGAACCCTTAATATTCTGCTTGAACAGGTACTAAATTTTCACAATTTTTTATAATACATTTCGTTTAGTAATCAAGTATTGAGTAATTAATTTGGGTAACTTGCTTTGAGCTCATAAGGTTTAAAATTAAGGTGAAATTTTTATATTGTTAGTTTCTCCATCTATCAAACTCTAATTGTTGGTTTGTAGGTTTCACATCACCCACCAGTTTCTGCACTCCATGCAACAGATGAGGAAGAAAATATGCAGATGATTTGGTGTCAAAACCCAGTTCCTAAATTTTGTGGTATTGTGATATAACTTCTTATTAGACCCCTATATTTCATTAAGATATGCGAAATGGGCCGTTATAAGTGTTTCTTTTAATAATTTGGACAATATTCCTATTATGACTAAACTTTTAGAGGTAAGTTAGCTCCAAATCCATTTTAAATATAATATGAAAGTAGTCGATCTTTTTATTTTGGACCATATATATAGTATTCATATTTATTTATAGGAGTATATATCTAGTTACAGCGAGTGTATCAAAATATCTCACATTATAAAGTTATAAGATCTAAATGATCATTATAATATATTTAATAATTTTCCTCGTTTGATTTAGCTTTTGTGAATAAATTTAAATTTAATTTTTTTCTTGTGTGATTTAGTACTATTTTATTCTTTTTTCCTTTTCTTTTTGTGAAATATCAAATATTATAGGGACAAAAGTGGAAGCCGAGATTTATGGGAAAAGGCAGCTAAAGCTCTTGAATCATGGCGAAACATATGTGATGAATTCACCAAAGATGTTGATTAAATTTCTTCCACCCGGAATTGATTGGGTTGGCAATGTTAGAATCCATTGCCAAGAGACAGGCCTTGAAGCTGAGTTATGTTTCCTAACCAATTCCCTCCTAGGGAGGAGAGGGCCTCATTCCATTAAAGGAAAGATTTATCAATCATCATCTTTGAAAACTCTGTATGAGGTTTACGGACATTGGAATAGGTAAAAAAAATTATGCTATTTTGAATTCTTGGATTTAATCTCACAGTGTGCTGTATGATCTCTTCAATTTCATTTTAAGCCTTTGCTAACATGGCCATGCAGTACTGTAACAATAAAGGATACCAACAGTACTGGGAAAGAGACTGTTATATACAACGCGAATGAAGTAGTTTCTGGACTAAAATCTCCGATTGTTAAAGATCCTCAGGTAATTAAATTTTATGGCTATTAATTTTATTTTTTCGCAATTATAACTAGGCTTGTGCAAAATCCAACCATATGTAATTTGGTTTATTTCGGTTTGATTTAATAAAATATTTAGGTAAAAACCATAATTTGATGAATGTACTTTTCGATTTTTCTCAATGTTGCCCTTTTATTTCGATTATTTGAGCTTTTATGCTATTATTTTATGAACATTTGTGCCTTTTTTAGCATTTTTTGAAAATTAAATAAACTAACCCTATTAGTCTATAAATATAAAATTATCTCTTTTTTGTTCAACTTGAATTGAAAATGAATTGAAGTGTATAATTGTACTGTACATGCAACTCAACTAACAATAACTTGTAAATTACACATTTCAATTCATATAATATTTAATTTAAGTTGAAAAAATAATTTTATATTAGGAGATTAATGATGTTCATCTAACTTTCAAAAAAAAAACCTATTATAAAGTGACTCAATTCTTGATAAAATAATAATACATATACTCAAATCGTTAAATAAAAGTACAAGGGCCATATTACTAAAAGTCTAAGGTCAAGAAATGGGTTTTGCCAAATATTTAAAAAGTTTTTTTTTATTCTGTTATTGATTTAAAAAAAAAACCAAACAACCTCATATAATTTTATTATCAAAAATCTAAATAAATGTAAGAAAATATTTCAATTTGGTTCAATTTTATTTATTTTAAGAGATTTAGTCTGTTTCATATTGAATGATTTAGAATGGAATTGAATCAAACCAGAATAGTAATACATCAACAATTAGCAGGAAGATGGCATGAGAAGTTTTCAATTTTTTTTTTGATATTGTGATGAAAATAAATTTTTTTTCTTAAGGTATTTTAATGCAAGATATATAAAATTATGGAGTTGATTAATTTGTGATAGGGAATTTGGGGAAGCGAATCAGCAGCAGTGTGGAGTGGGGTAAGTGAAGGAATATTGAGTAAGAATTGGGAGAAAGCAAGAGAAGCAAAAATATCAGTTGAAGAAAACCAGAGAGAGCTAATGAGAGAGAGGAATTCAAAAGGTGAAACTTGGGTTCCTAAACATTTCATGGTATCTTGTGGCAAGGATGGTCATTGGGATTGCTCTCCCATTCAAAAATGGGTCCCACCAGCCCCCATTGTGGTCCCCCTTTAATTTGCTTTTATTTTATTTTATTTTTTAAATGCATATTAAATTCTCCTTAGTAATTTAAAAAAAAAAACTATTTATCATAAGTTACATCTCTTTAGTCTTTATGTATTTTTAAGATTTTATGTATTAGTTACATTTAATATGTACCCAATCAACCTAATACATGAATATTAATTAATAAAATACTTTTTAATAATCATTGCCCAATTTTCAAAATTAGTATTTTTTAATTTGAAAATGTTATTTACCTTCTCTTTTATACATATATATATTTTTTGCACTTTTGAATCTCAATCAATAAAAAAAAAATTCATGAGATTAAACATGCAATTTTTTTTAAATCTGAAACATTAGTCTGAAAATTCTCTTTTTATATCTCAATTATTAATTGGCCCAAATTGATCATTTCAACTAGTAATTCAAAATCTAAAGGGTTGTTTGGTATAATATCTATTGGTTGTTTGAAATTTTTGTTTTTATTGTTTAAAAATTATTATTATTTTATATAAAACATGGCTTCCTATTGCTTACTTATTTGTTTAGATCATTATTAAAATAAGTTAAGCTAAGAGGTATGATATTTATCTTACTATTTTTGGGACAAAAATCCAGTAAAATGATCATTTTAATAAATTTTGGTTTTGTTTGATTAAAAGAGAAAAATAAATATAAAAATTACAAAAAAATATTTTTATGCAAGTACCCATTGAGTCTAATGGCTAGTGCAATGTAGAAATTCTAAAAAATAATATGAATAATAACTCAATTACTTTTTCTTTGTCCATTTCCAAGTGTCTCTCAAAATAATTATATAAGAATCAAGAAAATAACTAGACCAGCTCAATTTTTGATAAAATACTGTAAGTTGTAATTGACTAAATTTATCTTTTATTAATTTTCTAATTATCTTATACGATTTTCTCTCATTTTGACATTTAAAAAAATCAAAATCATCAAACAAGATATAAGTATGGTGAGAAACAAGGATAAAATTAGAAGAAATGATTGAAATACTTAATTTTTTTTAGGTACATGCAAAGGGCTCCTAAAACTCTATTCTCATCTACTCTGTTTTCTTTTTTTCTTTTATAAAAAAAAATTAAGAAAAAGGCCTCTCTATGAAAGCATGGCAGCAGTAGCGATCGGCAATAACGCTTTGATCTTATTTTTTGAGTCCTTTTTCTAATATTTTGTCTATTTTGTTGTGTTTCTACCTAGCCTGGGCTAAGGTACACGCAACGTCTACCGTTATAAACTTGTTTTTAATTAGGGATTGTAATTCGACCCATGTTCATGAAGTCTTTATCCGAATCCGCCCCGCTCTAATTTACTATTTATATATTCCTTTCTGAACCCCGCTTCGTTGCCGCACTTATTTTATTTTATTTATTTTTTATCTATTTGCCTCTGTTTTTTACATTTTTGTCCTTTTTACTCTATTTTGTTCACATTTATTTTTTTATTCATTCACTTTTATTCTATTAATTAATTTTTTTAATTATTTTAATACCAGGTATAATTTAATAATTTAATTCAAAATTAAGTTCAGTAAACTATTAATATAATCATTATTATTGTTTAAAAAATCTTATTAATAAATGATTTGGAATTTAATTAAATAAATTGGGCTAAATTGTTTAAATTGTTGTCGAGTTAAATTTTAATTAAATTAAATTGAGTTCAATTTCAATTAATTAAAAAAAATTAAATTTCAATTGGTTAAATTGAATAATTAAGTTAATTTAATTAATTAAAATTGAGTATTTAACTTAAATTGATTAAATTGGAATCGTTCAATTTATTAATTAACATTAATTATATTTTAATTTATTAAATTAAAAAATTAAAATCCAATTTAATCTATTTGAAATTTGAAATTTAATTGATGAATTTCAATTTAATAATATGAAGTTCGATTTGAACTTAATTTATATTTATTTTATTTCACTTAATCAATTGATTTTAAATTTAATAATTGAATACCAATTTAATCCCATTAAGTTTGATTAATTAATAAAACTTCAATTTAAATTAAATTTAATCAATTATAAGTTTAATTAATCAGTTGAGCTCCAATTTAATTTATTAAGTTCAATTTAATGAATTTAATTTCAATTAAACCCCATACAAATCTAATTATGTTCAATTAATCAATTACTATTTGAACAATTGAAGTTTCATTTAATCAATTGATCTCAATTTAATGAATTTAGGTTCAATTGATTCTCAATTTAAAATCAATTTAAACTCAATTTAATCAATCTAACTTTAATTATTCAATTTAATTTAATCATAATATATTTTGGTTAAGTTCAATTAATCTATTTAAATTTAATTTAATAAATTGAACCTCAGTTTAATTAATTCAACTAAATTTAAGCTTACTTAAATAATTAAATTAATTTAAATTCAATTAATCAATTGAACAACAATTAAATAAATTGAATCCCAATTTATTCTAATTAAATTTAATTAATAGTTTATAATTTAATGAATTGAATCAAATTTAATCAGTTGAACTCCTTGATTAAAATGATTCGAATACAATCTGATTAAATATGATTAGAAATTGATCTGAAAATACTTTTCTAAATTTGAAATGCTATGAATCTGAAATAGAACCTACCCGATCTGATGGTCAAATCTAGATCTGACCTAATAGAAAAAAAAAAAAACTTTTCAAGGACAGCCCAACAAATTTCAGTTCATTTAATTAATTGAGCCTGATTTAATTAATTTCAGTTTAATTTTATTTTGCCTCTCTTATGGATTTTTACCATTTTTCTTTATGTAACATGATTTTTAAGCCTTTTCCTTTCAAAAATTTTGTAGGCAATGGGATTAGCATTCAGTCAATTCGATTTTAAACCAAACTGAACTAATCAAATTATAATTTCTGAATAACCAACTGATTATTTTATATGTTAGAAAACTGAACTGAGCCAATTTATAGCGGTTCAGTTCAATTCGGTTAGTTTGGTTATGGTTTGATGTTGAGCTGATTTTTGGGGCTTTAATCATATAAACAAAATTCTACTCATTCAAGAAAATGTATGAGTTCAAATCGTGTTCCTTTTTTTATATTGCTCATCATACTCGTCCTCCATTTTTTATATTACTCGTCAGTCATCATACTTTCTGTTTTGTTTGGTTTGGTTAAAGTTTCACAATTTCTACTTCATTAATTAATTATTATAATAAATATAAGACTTTTTGTATCTGTTATAGTTATCTTGAAGAGTAAAATATATATATATATACAGAAATGTGATCGATTCGTTTCAGTTTTCAGGTTGGTTTTGCTCACTCCTAGGTAGGAGCAAATCTAGAAAATAATCTTAGGAGGAACAACAATATAAAGCAATCTTATATTACGGGGAAGATCAAAATGTATTTCTATCTTCCGTAGAAAAGAAATCATTAGAACAATATGGACCAAAATAAAAACTTAAAAATTATTATAAATTAAAGAAAACTATATAGTATTATTGCTTAACATTCATGATAAAAGAGAGCCCAAGAACTAAGAAGAGTGCACAAATAAAGAATTACTTTTTTAAAAAAATCATGTATATATGGGTAAATTGAATAGAAAACAAACGAGGAATTATTGATATACAAAACGAACAACTAATTAAAAGTGATTGAACACTATTTTATACATATACGTGATATGAAATAGATAACAAAAAAGAAAGAGTTTATATAAAGAGAGAATTAAATTAGTTAACTATAGATGAAAAAAGGAAAGAGGAGTCAATTAATTTATACTTGGAATGAAAAATAAGTGGGCAAATGCTGGAACTTGCTGGACACAAGTCAAGCGGATCAAAAATGGACTGGGTGTGTGGAAATTGGAACATATGATAAAATGGGTATGTGGAAATCGTGGAGAAGAAGCCAAGAAGAAGGTATATCTCTACTCTTCTCTCTAGTTTCATAGACAACCGTTTCTTGTAGTTATAGCCTTGAGGAACCTTGTTGTTAAAGGTGTTTATTAAGCAAGGAGATGAATCATTGATGATCAATCTTTTGGAGTAGTTGGAAATATCGATTGGAGGTAGAAGGTTCTTCATCCTACTAATTGATCTTTTAATTCGAATAAAATAAAAATAAGAATTGATTTTCTAAATTTGATTCTCTATTGGAATCAAAATTTATATATATATATTACAACGCTGATGTAATAATTTAAAAAACATATATATGTTTTCTAACAAAATACTTTTTTAAAAGTTTTAAGGTAACTGCACGAACTCGATATTTATGATTAAACTGGAAAAGTTCCGTGTCAATTCATCTACACCTTCTTCTTGAATTAAATTTTCTTTTTTTTTTTTTCATTTTGAGCAATTATTTCAGCTGCTGCTCGTTCAACCACCTCATCAAAAGCAAGCAAAGTAAAAGAGAAAGGGCAAGCCATACATTCATAAAGTATTGACCCTTTTTTTTTCCCCATCAGGGGCTGGGTGGAAACTTGGATCAAGCTTCCGTAAAGTAGGTTAGACCGGTGACAAGAACCTGGGAGTTTAAAGTTAGTTAAAAGATCTTAAAAAGTTGGAGATGGGTAGTTTTGAAGTAGAGATAGCAGCAAAGATAGGGATAGGGAAGGGAAGGGATGTGAGATTCTTTATATATATATATATATAAGCAATTTTATGAGTATTATTAGGGACTGATTTTGAGGAACTTTAAAGATTGATTTTATAGATTGGAGATTTTGGGACTGATATGATGGAGGAAGAAGGCTTTCTCGGAGGAAGAATGAATTTGGAAACGGTGGGACTTATATGCCACGTGTCGATTTCTTAATGGGCAATAAAAACTCAATTAGCAGATAACGTTAGGAGCTAACCGCAACTCATAGTTATGGATTTTTTGTTCCGAAATTGGAATTTTAATTGCCCAAAATTAACTATAGAATGCTATTTTCCCTTTCGCCCTAAGAGGGGCAATTTGTACCGTTAGCTAATAATATATTAAAAAGACATTGAATATAACAATTCAATAATAGAATTATTATTTTTAATAGAAAAATTTTTAAATTATTATTTTTTAATACAAAATTACTTCTTTCATCTCTAATATGATTTTTTTGTCAGTAATTCAAAAGAAAAGTGGAATTTAAATATATAAAATGACTAAAAAACCCCCTTTTAATACAATAATTTTACTGTCACATCTCCTTCCCTAACTCTCACTTTTCAATTTTTTTCTGAGAAAATATTCAAAAGCATCACTTTCCAATTGTTTTCCAATAAAATATTCAAAATAATAACTATCCTATTGTTTCCCAATAAAATATTCTGAATCAGAAGTATTCGTCGTTCTTTCTCTTTTCAAATTTAGATTTGTATTTCTATAATCAAATCAACAATCATACAAAGTCCCTATGTCTATCTCAATCAAACCCAGCTGCGAAGTTAAACCCATAAACCCTTAAAATCCCCAAATTGCCTACAAAAAACCAAAAAACCCTTAACCCTAGAAGATCTATCAAGCTTCTCCTCAGCCTGCATCAAGATCATATAACACAGTAGTAACGGCAAACTAAAAGAAAGAAAATGGCTCTATGTCAATGAAATACGAACAAACTAACCTCAGCAACAATTAGAGAGTCGAGAGGATAATTTAGCATTTTTAGTCTCCAATTCCTAATTAAAGTGCATGAAATCAGCAAAGAAAACCAGAAGAAAGAGAAAATTCGCAGAGATAATGGGAGCAGTCTCTAGCTTTTAGAAGCAAATATATATAGAGCAGAGAGTACCTTGATCCTGTTTTGAAGAGACACTATCTGAGATTTTAAATAGAGCACCTTTTCTTCTTCTCCATTAGAGAGGCTTGATTGATTTTATTGACAATTGCCTTCAGTTCGACAGCATCGAGGAGGAGAATGGAGATCAGACGGTATAAGATTTCTAGAGGTAAACGAATATTTGTTGATTTTTTTGTTTCTTTTTTTAGTTTGAAAATTAGGGTTTGCAAATGGAAAAATAGGGAGAAATTATTTGGGGAAAATTTTGCACAGTGGGCCTCTCGGAGAGATATTGGGAGCAGTATCCAACCACGTAATTATTATTTTTTTATAACTTTGCTGATATGGAAAATACATTTTATTTAGTTATATTTAATTAGCGCTGACATGGATAACCAAGTTATTCTATCATTACAAAGTTAATAAAAGGATGACGACAAAATAATAGTTTAAAGAATTTTTTTTATTATATATTTTTCTTCCACTAAATGACTTCTCTCTAATAGTATCAAGAATTGGCCTCCATGGCCTACGGCCATGATATCTTCTCCTCGTTTGTGAATGCACCATGGAGCTGTTAGGCTCTGAATGATTAGTAGGCAGAAAGCGTGTAGATTTTGCAATGGAAGTAAGCTTCTTAACAATAGCAATACAATCCATAGGAGAAACTTCATCTTTGATGAAAGTCCAAACTGGCAGTAAGAAGTAGATTTGGCCTGGCTGAAGCTGAGTTTCTGGGTTGAGTTGCTTAGATCCACTTGAAGAAAGAAGCTTATCCGCTGTTGAAACAAATTGGTAAGTGGGTTTCCCTGTCAATTCCCTAACTATCACAGGATAATCAAAATCTTGTATATAACCATATAGATCAACTACACGAATCTTTCTGAGCTTAATTGATGATCTGTGAGATGAAAAACAACTACCCATTTTCTCTCTTGCTAAGAAAAAGAGAAAATTGCATAAATATACAATTAATTAACTGGAGGAATCTTTTTTTTTTCTTTTTTCTATTTTGGTAAGAAAAATAAAAGATAAGGATAAGAAGACTTGTTGCCGTTTCATTAACGTTTGCTATTTTCTGGCCAACTACTAAAACATATTATCTTTGTCAATTCTCACAAAACCGGTTGAGTAGGATAAGGGTTTGATTTTTTTTTTTTTTTTTTTTAAGCTTTGGTTGCCTAATAATCTAATATATATATATTTTTATAAATTAGTTAATCATATTGAATTCACTTGCTTTTTTACATCCAATATCCAAGGTCTTAAATGAAAATTAGTTCAGCTGTTTATTGATTGTTTACGAACTTAAATGGATTAAAAAAAGGGAAAAAAACTCCAAAATAAATCATCACACTTATGTCCGATTAATTGAAAAACATACACATAAAGCTAATTAATCGAAAAATTGCGTTGAAAGTCATAGCATTAATTAGAGGTGTTTTTAGAATTGGACTCATTCAGTCAATTGAACCAATTAATAAGGCGGTATCGATCAGAATTTAGCTAAAAACCGAATAAATATAAATTAATGAATATGAGAATTAAATTTAATATTTCACTAATTAACTTAGATAGCAATAGCAAGCCTATCACCAAATTACAAGAAACCACTTATTCAGCTTATTTTATGAATATTAATTTATAAGAAAAATAAATCGATTCAAACCACGAACCAACTCAAAGCTGATTTAATTTCAGGACCAACGCATGTTATCAATTCTGTATTCCTAATATTAATTATTGCTAACCAGGTTAATATATATGAATATTAAATTTGAAATATATATTTTACTATGTTCGGCATTGTATTTAAAAAATATATTTTTTGAAAATTTCTTTTGAAAAATTTGAAAACTGCTTCTAAATGTAAGCTGGTAAATAAATGTATTGTAAATATTATTTCAAAAGCATATTTGAACATAATAATTTATAAAAAAAATAAAAAATCAATTAATTAAATCAAAAAAATTATAAATTTGTATTTTTAACACCCAACAACAATCCAAAATATCCCATAATCATACAATAAAAATTAATTAAATAAACATCAATCAGCAAATTAAATAGAAGTCTAAAAGTCCAAATAAAATATTAACTCATTATATTAACAAGTTATAAAAAAGGATTGTACATTAACCGGGTCGAGATGAAACCTACCATTTCTAAATTAACTGTATAAATTTAATAAACATATAAATAGAACTAATTAAAATAAATAATATAA
Source organism: Triadica sebifera (assembly GCA_023653625.1). Taxonomy (NCBI): domain Eukaryota; kingdom Viridiplantae; phylum Streptophyta; class Magnoliopsida; order Malpighiales; family Euphorbiaceae; genus Triadica; species Triadica sebifera. The sequence goes on from CM042910.1 coordinate 3,076,294, forward strand.
TTTTTTTAATTAATAGACAAATATAATCAATTTAAGAATGTTTATATGAATAATTTATCACCCAGATTTCTAGGAGCACTGCAAATAGACTGCAAACCATAGTTTACGAGATAAATTTCATCTAAAATATAATTGAATAAAAAATCTTATTGATTATGGGGTTTAGTTGATCAAACCAACTCTAATTTGAAAATAATAAATAAAACAATCATATACTATAGAATTTTCTTGATCAAACTCTTTATTTCATATTATTATTCTCCTAGTCGATATCGAATTACCATTACTCTATCAATGCCAATAATTTTTCAATTGTGGATTGCAAAGAAATATTTAAAATATAACACTTTTTATAAGATTTTGAAATTATTATAACTAGCAAGGGTACAAACAATTAATTTGAAATTTGTTATAATTTCTTTACAAAACAATTTTAATTTTATGCACCTTATTGCATGTTGTTTGAGTAAAAAATAGATAATAGAGAAAAATAAAATCATTTAAAATTTTATTTAAGTTAAATAGTATAATTTAAGATAGATATTAGAATAAATTGAGGAGGCCGAATTTTAAAACGTCAATTATTGTACATATAATCTTAGGAAAAAAAATATATTGGGAGAGTTCCAACGTGCGTTCGCCACTGCAGTTCTCCTTCAAAGCATACGAATCACAAAACAGAAGAAAATAAAATTATTAGCACAAAGCGAAGAAGAAGAAAATCAAACAAAATCAAACAAAAGTAGAAAAATAAATATACGACATTTCAAAAATCACAAAAATATTGAAAATTTAAGTTAAAATTATATGTTGACTTTAATAGAATTTTTGTTTTATTTCATAGTATTATTAGTTTATTATTAGAGCAAATTATTGAGACTTCCATGATATTTAGTGAAATTCACTTGTATCTCTGTTTTTTTTTTCAAAGTCAACTAGGTGGTTATTGATATTTCATTCCGTCTTAGAAAACCATTAACTTCATATATTAAAAACTCCTAAGAGGACGCTTTATTTGAGTCATACTTTTTATTTTAAAAAGTCGTTTAATAAAAATAGGTTTACAATAAATTTTATATATTTAAAATTTAGAGTAAATAGTGATTTATTTAAAATTTAGAGTAAAGAATTATTTATTTACATTTATATATAAAAAGTCAAATTTCACTCTTTATTTTAACTGTAATAAATGTGTATTCACTTTCTATGCATTTTCTATTTTTTATTGATATATTTTTCTAAAAATATATTTTTTATAATAAAAGTAATTTATTTATTTATTGATAAATATCAATTTTTATAAGAAAAAGTAAAATAAAAAGTAAAAATATAAAGAGTCTTAATTTTAATCTCTATATTTATAGACAATCTAAGATACTCTTCATTTTACCAATTTTGCTTTTTTAAAAAAAAAGTATCATCGGAGATGTTCTAACCCTTCTAACATTTTGATTAATATTTACACTTACAACCCTGAATTTTTCAAAAGTAAATCAAATAATACATTGTATTTAATTATATGGACAATAAAATATTTTATTTTTATTTAAGATGCTCATTTTTTTAAAAAGAAATTTAATTTTTTTGAAGTTAAAATATATAAAATTCTTTATTAACGAAATCTCTTTTTAGAAGTAATTCAAAAAATATATATGACAATAAATTATAAATGAAAAAAATATTTTAAATAAAATGAAACAGAATTAACAAATATACTTTTAAATAAAACTCTAATTAAAATATCTTATTATTCTATTTTCATGAAAGAAAAAAATTACAAATTCATTCTTTCATTTTTTAGGAAAAAAAAAACTTAAAATATATTACTCAAACTAGTAGAGATACAAACAAATAGAACTAAGTAAAGTTACGAAACTAAAGCCTTAGTCAACATACCTTCCCCATGCACTTAAACCTATGACTCATTTCCTGTAATACCCACCTGGCTAATTAGAATTTAATCTTAACTAAATGAGCGAATACTACCGATTACTATTATAAAAAGCCTGTAACACCCTTCGATCTAATTAAAAATAAATCTAATTATATTAAAAAATATTACGAAGCATATGAGTTAAAATAAAAAAAAATTAAAACTTTAATGTACTATAGTCATAATGACTTAAATAAAAATAAAATATCATTAAAAAGCTTGATAAGTTAAAGTTAAATATATTAATCAAACGGGTAACACTAGTCTAAAGATTTTTACAAAACAAATAGTTAAAAAATTACATATTTTTGAAATACAAGTATGTAAAAATATAACTATCTAACCCAACAAAACTCAACATAAGTAAAAATACAACATTTGTATCACCCACCTCACTTGTTGACTCTCATTATTGGGCATCCTTCTCTGACGATCAACTTCTAGGCTCCGAATCTGCACATGGGAAGCTCATATGCTAAGTAAACTAATACTTAGTAATACATAACAACATACAAAATACATACACATGTCATATATATAATATGAATGATATACTCGCAAAGCTATTATAATGACTTACCTCAAAGTCTGTACAAGCACTAACTCGCATACTACATAACATATCATAAAGATCTCATATATATAATGCACACATTGAACATGGTATATCAAAGAACCAACCAGAATTATACAAGTGTATACCACACTTTTAAGTATTTACTTACCATTATACGCTAAGCAAACTAATGCTTAGTAGTACATAACAACATACAAACACATACACAAGTCATATATATATATATATATAATATGCATGATATACATATCGAGGTACCATAACGATTTACCTCGAAGTCCGCACATGCACTAGTTCGTATGCTACATCACATACCATAAAGATCTCATATATATATTGCACACATCGAACATGGTATATCAAATAATTAACCAGAATCATACAAGTACATACCACACTTAGAAGTATTTACTTACCATTACTTACCATTTCGCTGCTTGTTATACTCATAACTAGACTAAAATAAATACGGATACTTTACAGTTTTCACTATAGCCCTCAGGACACTTGCCTGAACTTTCTAGAATACCTATATGAGAAAAATGAGAGTACAAAACAGCTATTGAGGGAAACTTACCTGGCTTAATCCTGAACCTTCAAAACATCTTGTACATAACCCAACTAAGGAAGCTCTCATTGCTTACCCTTGGGCTTTTAAAGTATCTCAAACGTGATCAATCTAGGTCACCTTGGGCCTTTACAGTATCTCAAACATGATCAATCTAGGTCACCCATTATCGATCTCCCCTCTCAATGGCATGTCATTTATCCTAGCTCTAGTCCTAGTTAGAGTATTGAGCTTATAATTTCACAATACGTACCATAAATATTTCATATTATTTATAACCATGATTTCTCATAAATCACAACCATAACATGTATTATCATACCATGTTATAACATACAACAGAGGTATTATACCTCAAAATGTATCAATGTTGATTCACATACAAGCATACAAATTTCTCAAGTTAGGCAGCTTGACACCTGTGAACACTTTCTTCACGGTCGTCAATAATCTCTTCACATGTAGTTTACTCATGAACTAAATCATGATTTATCATGTGAATCAACACATATTTATGGTTGTGATTGCCCCTTCATGAGCATGAACCAACTGTGAATCCCACCATAAAGCTATCTATGAACGGGTCTACTTCAACAATAAAACTCACTTTCATGACATTCACGCCCGTGAACTCTCCTCTATTCACAGCCGTAAATCTGGAAATTTTCCAATTTTCATACCAAAATAGAGCACAACCATTTTCATATAATATTTCTACGATTAACCAATGTTAATCACCCTATCAATATTCCAACATGCATTTGAGATATGTTGCATGTTATCTACCCCTTCTAACATCACAATATATTGATTTAAACAAATCAAAATCTATCTTAAACTCAATCAAATACAACAATATCCTAACATGTATTTCAACCCAAAATTATAAGTTTTCAATAACCAATAGACACTCAAACGTCCATTCAAGTCACACTAACATACACACGCACAAAATAAACTTTGAATGTGGTTATGCACAAACTAGGATGGAGATTAGCTGAAGGTTGAGTTCTTCAAGCTTGTCCTATCCTTTGAAATGGACTCTCAACTCCTCTACCAAATCCTAGCAAAATGAAAATGTCCTCTTAGCCTCTGGAACTCGATCCATGACCCAAAAACATAAAAAATCAAACTTTTCCCTCAAAGCTCACAAGCTTATTCTCTCACTTTCTCTATTAAAATAAGGTATCTCCAAGCTGAAACAATGGAGGAAGAAGGGTTCTGGAGGAAGAAGATGGAATGGTAATGTGTTTGGTTGGTTAATAGAGAGTGGAAAATGGATTTAAATGGATAGCAATTAGGAAAACGTAGCTGCCTCACCTGCTTAGATTGTTCAGGCTTCAGGACTGTGACTCATTTTTATGAGCGTGAACCACTCCTTCATAGGCATGAAGAAATTTTTTACGATCATGAAGAAACTCTTCACGGTCGTGAAAAACCTCATTGCAGTTGCTAACTAAAACCTGATATTCATGGTCATGATACCCATTATCAAAGGCATGAAACAACAGATCAACAACTTTTAAACTTCCAAAACTTCACTTAACCCCCAACTGTCACTAACCAAGTACATAACTTATAGGCTATAATTACGGACGTTACATTTCTCTCCCTCTTAGGATATTTTATCCCCAAAATTACCTATAATGATGTCTCAAAACAACTGAGGATATTATACCTTCATTACTTCTTCGCTTTCCCAAACGGTGTGACTCTTCCATAAAACTTTTACTAGCAGTACTCATTTGTTCCTGAGCTCTTTAATCTTTTAAGCTAAGATCTCAATCGGTTCCTCTTCATAAGTCAAATCCGGTCTCAACTCTATGGTTTTGGCTGTGATGATGTGAGAAGGATCTAACCGATACCTTCTCAATATAGATACATGGAAGACATTGTGTATCCTATTCAACTATAGCAGCAAGATGAATCTCTACACAACTGGTTCGATCCTCTCTAAGATCTCATAAGGTCTAATGAACTTAGAACTCAACTTGCCCTTTTTCCCAAACTTGAGAACCTTCTTCCATAGAGATACCTTGAGAAACACCTTATCTTCCGCTAAATACTCCATATCCTTTCTTTTGAGGTATGCATAGGATTCCTGTATATTGAAAGCTACTTTAAGTTGATCTCTAATAATCTTCACTTTTTCTTCTGTCTTTTGTACCAAATCTGGCTCCACTAACTTTCTCTCACTAAGTTTGGTCCAACATTGTAACATTCAGTGATTTAGGCCCCGATTTCGCGTGACCGTAGTGGGGTCCACTGGTTCAATCGGAGTCTAAATTTAAACCCATAAAAAATGACTAATAATAAGAGAAAATAATTAAGGGTATTATTATTTGGGAATTAAAAAGATTTGGGGTAGAATTAGAAAAAAATAAAATTTTATATGGACAAAATCGGTATTATGGCAATTGTTTGGGGAAAAAGTGTAAATATGGAGGAAGATGTGGCAAATAAGAAATTTCTTAAAGTTTAAAATTTCATTAAAATTAATTTGTATTTTGGACCAATGGATGAAGAGCTTAATGTAGTCATGGAACCATCAAATACTCACCTAAAAAAAAGAAGATAAATATCTCATTTTCTCCACCAATTAAAAACCCATTTCCCTCATCTTCTCTCCTCTCTTTGCCGTCTACCATAGCTCTTCCAAAACTCTCCATTTCTTTTCAAATTAAGCTTGAAAAAGTGAGGAAAGAAATAAGTTTTGAGAGAGGAAATATCAGAATTAAAGAGTTCTTACTACAAAGTAGAGTAAAGAAACAAGAAAGGAAGAAGAAAGAAGAGAAATAAAAGAGAAAAATTGAGGGGAAATTTGGCCAGCTTTGGAATGATCTTAAGGTGAGTTTATTCTTCTTAAATTCAACCTTTTTCCTTTTATTTGAAACCCATAATGATGATAGATGTGATTAGGTTTGGTAGATTAAGCTTATGTTGCAAGATTGGAAGTAGAAATTTAAGTTTGTGATTAGTTGATGGAAGTGTAATTAAACTTTGAATTAATGATAATTGAAGTTAGTTAATTATTTTATGGCTTAAAAACTAAAGAAAATATGATGTTAATGGATGAATGAGGGGCTGCCATAGTTAAAGAAATTTGAGAAAAATTGAAATTAACATAGAAATACCACAATTGGTGATAGATTAAGGGTGAATTGAGTGTTGAATTGAAGAAAATGAATTGGAAACTAGGATATAGTTTTTGGGCAGCCATGACATAATAAGAGGGAAGTTTAACCTTAGTACATTTTAGCTCAATTAAGGTGTAAAACATATTAGGAGCATTAGCATACTATGTAGACATGAAAAACATTGAAAATGGATATTGGAATTGAGATGTGGTATGGTTGTGTAGGAAAAATAAGTGAACAAGTGAGAGTCCCTCAAGAAGGTGACAAAGGCAAGGAGGAAGCTAGCTAATAAGGAAAGAAAAGGAAGTATTAAGGGAAGAACCAAGGCTGATTAGGTATGTGCTTCATTGATAAAAATCTTACATTTTGTTAATATGTATGGAATTATATATTAAGGTTTGATATGTTTGTATTTGTAATATGTTGTGTGATTTGTTGTGGCCTATGATATTTTATATGGAAATAAAATTAAATGGTATAAAATAATTGAAGCATATGAATGTAGTTGTAATTCTAGAAATTTTAGTATCAAAATGAATACAAATGATGAATGGTGTTAAAATGTGGATGGATGTCATTTGATGGCTCGGGTACAGAGTTCTAGGAACAGTTCTGACTCTTTTGATAATAACTTGTGTTCTGGAACTCGTTTTTGTATGTTCTTTATTGGAAATGAAATATAAGACACAAGTATTTAATTTGTATTTAGACTATAACATCTAATTATATCTAGATTTACCCAGAAAAATGTATGAAGTTTAAATATAGAATCTGTCCATAAAATTCTGGGCAGAAAATTATGTGATGATGTAGTAGTGAATTGATCATAACTTTTGATATAAAACTGTGATTTAAGTGATTTTTAATGCATCTGAAATCTAAGACAATAGTCTAAAAATTTATAGAAGAAAAGAACTCCAAATTCGAATTATAAATAGGCTAAAAATGAAGCCCAAAAATAAGTCCGAAATCTGCCATAGGTAAAAACATACAATCTTGGACTTTTTGCATATGTTGTTATAATTATATGTAATAATCCATGAAAATATTTACTTTGATGATAATTATAAATGTTTAACAAATTATTTATGTATGAGATTTTATTGCAATAATAATGGAAATAAAGAATAAAAATAAATAAGCATAATTATGATAGTTAAATAATATTGTCATTTTTGAAATATAGTGAAAAATAGTTAAGCCCAAAAATACCTAGTCTAGAACTAGAATAGGGAATAGTTTGGTATGCCAATTAGGGGATATAAGGCACTCAGTGCCAAATATGAAAGCTGGTAATGATAATTTATAAATGCACTCGGCGCAAAATTATTAAGTCGGTAATGACAGTATAACAAAAACCGATAATGACATTATTATAAAAGCGTTTGGCGCTATATTATAAAAGCTGGGAATGACAACCCCGTTATTCCTATTAGTTAGTTCGGTTATATGTGTTATGAGCACAAGAAAATAATAATAATAATAATAATAATAATAATAATAATAATAATAATAATAATAATAATAATAATAATAATAATAATAATAATAATAATAATAATAATAATAATATTATTATTATTATTATTATTATTATTATTATTATTATTAATATTAATATTAATATTAATAATAAAATTGAAGTACAAGATTTTTATAAATGTTATATGAATTCAAGTTGTTCAATATTGAGTATTTGCTGAAATTTATTGATTGTATATAATTCTTTATTTTATGTCTTACTTATTAAATGGTTAATTAATATGTGAAGAAATATATATGTATGTAAAATTTTTATCATTGAAGCACCACTAAGCTAGTAGCTTAGCGCGAGTGGTTTTTTCTCGCGCAGGTTTAGAAGGGTAGCCATAAAAAATAGACTGTCAGAAGAAGAAGGGTACTCGGAGGAAAACAACTAGCAACTTTGGTTTTATTTTTGGTATATTTTATTAAAAAATTTGTAAATTAAAGTATCGTTTTTATTTCATGTCATGTGTATTAAATATGTGAGTCACTATGTAAAAGAACATGATTTGAATGTAAATTTATGTACTTTATAAATAAATAAAATTTTGAGTATTTATGCTTCTAATAATTTTTATTTCAATGTCTGCAATATTTTTGTTAAAAAAAATATTTACTTCACTTCATTAAATTTACAAAATAGTTAGACGAGTAATACTCACTTACCTTGCTAAACGGAAGTGGGGTAAAGGGGTGTTACAAACATAATGGTGTCTGATAATTTCTACCATAAATTGCCTCATAGGGAGCCATCTGGATACTGGACTGATAACTGTTGTTATAGAAAAATTCCATCAATGGTAGATACCTATCACAACTTCCCTCAATCTCAATTGCACAAAATCTCATCATGTCTTCCAATATTTGAATAACTCTTTTTAACTAACCATCTGTCTAGGAATGGAAAGTCTTGCTGAAGTTGAGCTTGGTACCCAAAACTCACTGTAGACTACCCTAAACCTGAGATGTGAATCTTGGATCTCGATCCAAAATGATGGAGACTAGAACTCCATCAAAATGAACTATCTCATTCATGCACAACTCTACCAACCTATTCAAATGATAGTCTCTTTGAATAAGTAAAAAGTGAGCCAATTTTGTTAACCTATCCACGATCACCCATATGGCATAGTACTTCCTCGATGTAAAAGGAAATCCAATCACAAAAATCCATAGTGATTATCTCCCATTTCTATTCCAAAATTGTGATTTGCTATAACAAACCAAAAGGTACCTGATGTTCGGCCTTTACCTGTTGACATGTAAGATATCTAATCGTGAACTCTGTGATGTATTTCTTCATCCCTGACCACCAATACAATCGTTTTTGGTCCTGATATATCTTGTTACTCCCTGGATCCATTGCAAATCTCATCTTATGGGTCTCTCTCATAATCTTTTGTCTCAACTCTGAGACATCTAACACATTTAACCTACCTTGGTAGTGTAAACTACCATCTAGCTCGATTGAAAAACTCGATTTCTCCTTCATAAATACCAAAACAACCAGCTCCACCAGCTAGCCATCAAACTTTTCTGCATCTCTAATCTTTTGGCCCAAGGTCAGTCGAATATACAATTATGCTAAAGTCTTCCTACTAAGTGCATCGACCATCACATTGGCCTTTTCTGGATGATAATCGATCACATAGTCATAATACTTTATCAACTCTAATCATCTTCTCTGTCTCAAATTCAAATTCCATTATGTAGGATGATACTTTAGACTCTTGTGATTAGTGTAGATGTAACACTTCTCTCCGTATAGATAACGATGTCATACCTTCAATGCAAAGATAATGGTTGTCAACTCTAGATAGTGCATTGGGTAATTCTTCTCATATGAATTTAATTGTCTAGAGGCATATATGCCGATTTTCCCTTATTGCATAAAAATGCAACCTAATTCGTTGTGAGAAGCATCACTATAAATGACATATTCTCTGTCTAGAATCGACTGTGTCAAAATTGGAGCTTTCGTCAGAAGACTCTTAAGCTAGTAGAAACTATTCTGACACTTGTCTGTCCAGTGCTACTCATATTCATTCTTGCTTCTTGAATACATTAAGATGTCATCTATGAAAACCACAACATACTAGTCCAAAAATGGTCCGAAGATCAGGTTCATCAGATCCATAAAAGCTGCTGAAGCGTTGGTCAACCCAAAGGGCATAACCAAAAACTCATAGTGACCGTATCTGGTTTTAAAAGTTGTCTTCTCTACAATTGTCCGCCTTGATTCTCAACTGATGATACCCTGATCTCAAGTCAATTTTAGAGAACACCCCAACACCCTTCAAGTGATCAAAGAGATCATCAACTAACTTAGATACGACCTATTTAGGTCCACATTTCAATTGTACCAACAACCACATTCGAAAGCACTTGGATCCTTTCTGGCCTTCATAGCATAAGCCTTCATTGGTGCTCTGCTAGCTTCTGGCCTACTCACTAACTCATATATGACCTATCTAGGTCCACCTCTATCCACACGATTATGTTCTTGTCCACTGTCCTGAGTCGACATTAAACTCTAAGTCTGAGCTGGTGCCTCAGCTGTTTACAATAGACAATCTCTTTGGTAGTGGTCTCAAGACCCACACCTGCAATAAGATCTTGTGCATCCCCAACACTCTCCTCTATGGATCTTTCCACACACTATACACTGGGGTACTGCCCCTCTCTGCGTCTGAGCCTAACTACTGACAATTGTATAAATGACTCTTGATAATGGTACCTATCTGGTGTACCCCGAATGACCCTGACCTTCTCCCTGTCCTCTAGACTGGAAGGGTCTATGTCATATCTGCTAATTTAGACCTAAGTCATGCGAGTTGTTAAATCGACTTGTCGGTTTGACCGAAGTCTAAATTTAGACTTTTATCGAAAAATAATGAAAATAATGGTAATTAATTATGGAAAATATCTAATAAAGTGTTCAAAATATTTTAAGATGTTAAATTTCGGTAAATGACTAAATTGCAAATTTTGAAAAGTTTAGGGGTCAGTTTGCAATTTACCGAAAATTGAAGGATTAAATGGGATAATCATAAATTAAATGCATGAATTGGGACATAAAATGAATATGGAGGCCATCCACACCAAGTGGCAACCCTTAATTGGCCATATAACATGCATGAATGAGACATTTAATGTATATAAGCTTAGGTGTCCTATAATTAATTAGGTTTGTCATCTTTCTCTTAATTGTATTTCCTTCTTCATTATCACTTTTGATCTAGAATCCTCCATCATTAAGTGTCTCCCATGTTTCTTGAAGCACCACACCCCAAATGGCATACAACAATTAGCCAAGTGAGGTGCATGAATTAAACATTAATGAGAGTTTCTAGATGAAGCTTAGGTGTCCCCCTATCATAATGACTTTTGTCATTTTGTTCTTGATTGTTTCCTCTTCTTCCTTATCCATTTTCATTGAGGAAAATTCTGCCTCTCAAACCAGCCCACGTTTTTCCCTTGGACAGCCATAACCAAAACTTGATTCTAGTGAAAGAAAGTGAGAAAAGAGAGAGAAAGACATGTGAAATTCCATTTTCATGCTTAAGAAAGCTTAAAAGAGTAAGAAGAAAGAGAGAGATTAGGTTTATAAAGTTTTAATAATCTATTTATGAACTTTAGGAACTCAAAGTGACAAGGATTTAGCTCAAAGGAGTAAAGGAAAGGAGAAAAAGAAGTAAAGAGAAAGAAAAAGAGAGGAAAAAAGAGGTTTGTGCATAACCTAAGGCAATAGCCTATTTTATTTTTTTTATTTGCATGATTTAATTATTTGGCATGTTGATGATTTTGAATTGATATTATTTTGTGATGAAAATCTTGGGGATGCGTATTTGCTAGACTTAGGATTTAATTTGGTAAAAATTGAATGTGATTATCTTGTATGTTCTTTGCTGGAAATTGATGAGCATTATTTAGTTAAACTGTTATAACTTAATTTCTGGAACTCAGTTTTACATGTTGTTTGTTGGGTTTGAAAGATAAGACATAGGGTTGTAACTTTTATTTAGACTATAAAATCTAAATATGTCTGTAATTGTCCAGAAAAATTCATAAAATTGGGACATAGAATCTGTCCAGAAATTCTGGGCAGAATTGTTAGTAATGAGCAATAAGTACTTAAACTATTATAAATTGAGTTCTAGAGATTGAATTTGTGTGTTCTTTGTTCGGTTTGAAAGATAAGACATAGGGATACAATTTTTATTTAGACCATAATATCTGAATATGTCTGTAATTGTCCAAAAAAATTCATAAAGTTCAAATATATAATCTGTCCGGAGAATTCTGGGCAAAATTATTAGTGACCAGTTAGTGTTAATATTATCATATCTTTTGATACAGAACTCAGAATTAAGTGATTCAAGTTGAATATTAAAGATAAGATCCATATATAAAATTTGTATGAAGATAATGTAACTAAATTCAGAATGGAATAGGACCAAAATTAAGGTCCAAAATAGAGAATAGAATTTGTCAGTGACAGGGAAGCATGTGAATTAAGGAATGAAATGAGTAAAATGATGAGGAATTTCTTATATTATGTAAATATTATTTTAATTGAGTAATTATGTGATTATTTTGAGATATTACATGCATGAAAAGTATGAAATTAATTGTTATGAATTTTAATGAAACTGTATAAGCCCTATAACACCTAACTAGAACCAACTTAGGATAGTTTGGCATGCCAAATAGGGAGGGAGTATGATGAAAATGATTAATTCCATTAATGGTATGATTATCTACGCCAGTTTTGGCAATGTTATCTATGCTGGGTTTGGTACTGTTATTTATACCGGGTATGACATTATTATCTACGCCGAGTTTGACACGGTTATCTACGCCGAGTTTGGCAAGATTATCTACGCCGAGTTTGACACTTATATGCGCACATCATATTGCCCGAGTGGCACTCCTAAGTGCTTGGATGACAACTCCATTATCCTATTCAGTGGTTTATAGGTATCTTGGGCATAAATGAAAACATAAATAAAGAAGTTATGGAACGTAAAAGAATTATTGAAAGTAAAATTGGAATTATGATTTGTGACATGGATAATAAAAAAATGGAATTATGAATTGTGGCATGGATAAAAAAAAAGTTTAGTGTTATACAATAAAGTGGTAATAAAGTAAATAAGTATGAAATAATATAATATAATTTGATGTCTATACATGCTAGAATACTATGATTTGCATGAGCATATGATTAAGCATGAGTTGATATATGATAATGCATGATTGCATAAAATATTTTATTACCTTATCTATATGCACCACTAAACCAAGAGCCTAGCGTGAGAGTTTTTCTCACGCAGATTTAGAAGATAGTAGATAAAGCCAACAGTGACCTAATCCAATAAAGCAGCCTGTTACACACATTGTGGGTTACACAACTTTTGTATATTATCTTGTAAATTTTATTTTGTAGTATTTGTAAAATAAACAGTATGTTTTGTAAAGAACATGTTACTATATAAAAAGGTAGTTTAACTTTTATGTTATATTTCTTTTATAAATGCAAAGTAAATAAATAATGAATATTGGAAATGAAAAAAAATGTACGAGTGATTTTGCTTTATATATAACTTATATAATGATATTTTAATCAATGAAGTCAGTGTAGCATACTCTCATTCGGGCACGAGCTACTGGGGTGATTGGGTGTTATAGTCTAGAACTGGTGCGAGCCTTTTTGCTCAATGTCTATGCAACATTGAAAGTTGGACCTCTGAAGTCCCTTCTAGATGACTCATTTGTTCTATTCAGCTTTACTTTTTTCTCTATCCTAATAGAAGAAGATATCACTTTGTGAAGTCCTCATACTTCTATGAGATCACATGGAACTTGATCTCATCTCTCAAAACATCCTCAAACGGATGACAGTTGTTTACCTCATCCCCAAAGATACCAATCACATACTTGCTTAATCGAGTAAACTTTCTCTTATAAACAGTCACTGTCATTTTTCCCTACCACAAGTTTAGAAACTCCCATTTCTTCTCATCTGTATATGCCCAAGAGCACATACTATTCTATTTTTTGAACTCGGCTGAAAAGATATCCCAAGTAACTCTAGGATCTGCGGCTTCTGCAGAACCGACTTCCACTAATTATAGGTATGCTCTTAGAAAAGTTAAACAACATGCCTAGCCTTGTGTTCCTTGACACAATCCAACTCCTCGAAGACCCTCTCAGTCTTCTCTAACCAAAACTCAGCAGCTATCGGGTCATCCTCAATATTTTTTGTGGAGTCTGTTGCTCCATACTTCCTCAACCTACCAATCTAAATCTTATGCCTTTGTGGCAACTGAGGAGGTGGTGGAGGTGGCAGTGGTAGTGGAAGAAGTGGCAGCGACATAGCCTGTACCAACTGCTATAGCATAGCAACAAGATTCTACATCAGAGGATCCTGAGCCTTAGCCATCTAACCAGCCATTGACTGTTGTATAAGAGGTGCACCAGCTGTCCCTCACACATTAACTTGGCTCGGCTGATTTTGAGCCTTTATATTTGGAGGATTATTACTCTTAGTCGCATTATGCGGTTTGATCTCCATACTCGCTCTTTAGCCCATACATCGACAGAGAATAACCCATATCACAGTTATAGAGGATAACACTCGTACACGTGATACAACCCTTCCCACTTAGGTTCAGAATTGCCTAAACCTAGGCTTTGATACCACTAAATGTAACACCTTCAATATAATTAAGAATAAACCGAATTATACCAAAGGAAGCTACAATGCACATGAGTTAAAATGAGAAAATTTAAAACTTTCATGCACCATAGCCATGATGACTTAAATAAAAATAAAACATCATTAAGAAGTTTGTTAAGATAAAGTTAAATACATTAATCAAATGGGCAACACTAGCCTGAAGGTTTTTATAAAATGAGTAATTATAAAACTATATGTCTCTGAAATACAAGTATGTAAAACTATAACTATCTAATCCAACAATACTCAACAAAAGCAAAATACAACAATTGTATCACCCACCCCACTTGTGTATCCTTGACTCTGATCCTTGGGCGTCCTCTTCTAGCGATCAACTCCGGGACTTCGAACCTACGCATGGGCTAAGTAAGCTAATGCTTGGTGGTACACAACAACATGCAAAACACATACACATATCATATATATAATATGCATGATATACTTATCGAGCTACTATAATGACTTACCTCGAAGTCCGCACATGCACTAGCTCACATACTACATGACATACCATAAAGATCTCATATATATAATGCATATATTGAACATGGTATATCAAACAACCAACCAAAATCATACAATTGTATATCACACTTAGAAGTATTTATTTATCATTATTTACCATTCTGATACTCGCTATACTCATAACTAGACTAAAATGGATACGAGTACTCTACATCTCTCACCAGAGCCTTCAGGACAACTAGCTAAGCTTTCCAGAATACCTGTCTGAGGAAAATGAAAGCATAGAACGGTTACCGAGGGAAGCCCATCTAGCTTACTATGAACCTTCAAAACATCTCATACATAACCCAACCGAGGAAGCTCTCATTGCTTACCCTTGGGTCTTTAAAATATCTCAAACATGACCAATCTAGGTCATATAGTACCAATATCCCCCCTCAATGGCATGCCATTTATCATAACTCTAGTTCCAATTAGAATATTGAGCTTACAATTTCATAACATGTACCATATATGTTTCATATTATTCATAACCATGATTTCTCATAAATCACAACCATAATATGTATTATCATACCATGTTATAATATACAACAGAGGTATTTCACCTTAAAATGAATCAATTTTGATTCACATGCAAGCATACAACATTTCTTAAGTTAAACAACTTCATGCCCATGAACACCCTTTTCACGGTCATGAAAAACCTCTTCATTGGTAGTTTACCCATTATCCAAATTGTTATTCATCATGTGAATCACCACACGTTCAAGGCCGTGATCACCCCTTCATGGGCATGAACTAAATCGTGAATCCCACCGTGAAGATACTCATAAACACTTTGTTCTTGGCTGTGAATTTGAAAATTTTCCAAATTTCATATCAAAATAGAGTACAACCATTTTCATGCAATCTTTCTATGGTTAACCAATGTTAATCACCCTATAAACATTCCAATATTCATTTGAGACATCCCACATGTTATCTATCACTTCTAACTTCATAACAAATTGATTTAAATAAATCAAAATCTATCTTAAACTTAATGAAGCATAACAATATTCGAACATGCATTTCAACCTAAAATCATAAGTTTTAAACAACCAACAGACATCCAAATGTGCATTCAAGTCACACTAACATACACATGCACAAAATAAGCTTGAGAGAATTGTCATTGCCTTCTTATTTTTGAAGTTTGCTCTTCTTTGAAGCTCGGTCAAATCATCTCTTGATAAGATTTCTTCTTCACCATAAGATTTCTTGCCTAGATATTGAGCCAAGAAGGGGGTTGAATTGGATATTAATAATTTTAACTTTTAGGTGCGGAAATAAAAATTAAGTTTAGTAGGGATAGAGAAATTTGACACAAGGATTTTTATAGAGGTTCGGGTGTTAACAAACCCTACTCCTCTCCCCAATCGCAATTGGGAGTTTCAGTAATACACTAAGTGTTACAATGGAGTTTTACAAGCTCACTCACAACTATGGTGTTTCTAACAATGGATCACACCTAACCAAAAAACCTTTGTGTTTTAATGGCTCACACAAATAACCAATTCCTTGTGTTTTGAAGGCTCATACAAACAACCCTTATAAGTGATCTACTCTTAATCCAAAGATATCCAAAACTCACTAGAGTGGATGATTACAGAGAGAAGCACTTACAAGTCTTTAATGCTTAGAAAATAATGAGCAAAAGATTTTCACAGAGAATAAATATTTGTTTTGAAAGTATTAAATGCATAAATGGCTTACAACAAGATTTTGATTCGAAGTATTTGCTATTCTCTTGTTCTTGATTCATAAATGACTTGCATTTATACTTCCATGGTGAATTATAGCCGTTTGATTGCATTTAATGAGGAAATAGCAATTGCACCAACCCTAATAATCGCGTCTGACGTGTTTTCTTTCATGTTTCACGGGCGTGACTATGTGTGTCACGGTCGTGACTGTTTTTCCAAGCCGTGACTTAAGTAGTGACCTTGGTCGTGAAGCATTCTAGAAGGTTTTGAAGTACTTATTCATGGGCGTGACATTTCATCTTCATGGGCGTGACAACCTTCCAAGCCGTGGTCCAACTGGTGACTTTGGTCATGAAGCTATCGGGAAAAATTTGTCATGTCTTTTCACGGGCGTGACATTTCATTCACGGTCGTGACTTAAATGCTCATTCACGGTTGCCATGTTGATTTGAATAAATGAACTTTGAAGAGTTTGAAAAAAATGACAGAATTTGTGAGGAAACCCTAAGGAAAGATGATTTTTGATGATGAAAGGGGTTTTTAATGGTATTTATATAAGAAATTTGTGACTAGGGGGCCAAAATCTTCACTGTACCATTCAATGTGTGTAAATGAGAGCAATTTTAAGAAGTTGGAAAGTTGAAATGTGAAAAATAACTGGCAGAAATGTTATATAGCCGATACATTCACAGGTGTGAAATATTTAGTCACGGGTGTGAAGTGTCATGTTCACGGTTTGCTGAAGGGGTGCTCTACCCGTGAATAAAAGCATGAACTGGTTCACGGTCGTGACATTTGAATATCACGGGCGTGAATGATGAACTATCACGGTGGTAAAAAAAAGAGTCACGGGCGTGAAGTGTTGAATTTCACTACTTATGCCCATGAAACAAAGCGTGACTCAAAGCGTGAACGCTTCTGTGAGTTTTTGGTGAAAATGTTCACGGGCGTGAAAATTCATCACGGGCGTGAACAAGGCTTTTCACGGGAGTGAATGAAGTCATGAACATAGGCTTCACTACTTAAAACTATGAATCATGTCATGAATCAAGGCGTGAAAGGTACTGGTTCTTTTGGCTATTTAATTCATGGGCGAGAACATATGTCACGGGCGTGAATTGCCTAAAAATTTTCATCAAATAAAATTAAGTCCTAAAATAAGACTAAGACATTTCTATGAAGATTCTTTCCCTTATAACATAAATTTCCATCAAATTAACTTCCTTATATCTAGTAAGATGATACAAAAGCAAGATTATCTCTTAAGATTTGACAATTTGGCAATCACAAGGTTAATCCATCAATCATACCAAGTTCGCTTCTAATGAAATTAAATCTTTCCTCATTTAGAGACTTAGTGAAAATATCTGCCAATTGATTTTCTGTGCTTATAAATTCCAATGCAACATCTCCATATTGAACATGATCTCTAATAAAGTGGTGTCTAATGTCAATATGCTTACTTCTAAAATGTTGAATGGGATTCTTTGATAGATTTATGGCACTTGTATTGTCACATCTAATAGGTATACGATTCATATCATGATCATAATCCTTAAGCTGTTGTTTCATCCAAAGGACTTGTGTGCAACAACATCCTGCTGCTACATACTCTACTTCAGCAGTTGAAAGAGCAACTGAAAATTGTTTCTTGCTAAACCAAGAAACTAAACACTCTCCAATAAAGTGACAAGTACCTGAAGCACTTTTTCTATCTAAGAGACTACCAGCATAATCAGCATCTGAATATCCTACAATGTAAAAGGATGAATTTCTAGGATACCACAAACCTAGATGCAATGAGCCATGTAAATATCTTAGAATTCTTTTTACTGCATGTAAATGAGACTCTTTTGGACATGATTCTAATCATGCACATAAGCAAACACTATATATTATGTCGGGTCTAGAAGCAGTAAGATATAAAAGTGATCTGATCATATCTCTATAAAACTTTTCATTAATGCTCTTACCTTTTTCATCTTTGTCCAGTTTTGTTGATGTGCTCATTGGAGTCTTGGCATTCTTGCATCCTTCTATTCCAAATTTCTTAATTAAATCTTTGGCATATTTGGATTGGTTGATGAATATGCCTTCATTTCCTTATTTTATTTGTAGACCGAGGAAATATTTTAGCTCACCCATCATGCTCATTTCGAATTCCCTAATCATACACTTAGCAAATTCTTGACAAAGCAATTCATTAGTAGACCCAAATATGATATCATCAACATAAATTTGAACAATTATAATATCATGTGTATGCTTTTTAATGAATAATGTAGTGTCAACATTCCCCTTTGTAAAGCTATTTTCTAAGAGAAAAGAACTTAGTCTTTCATACCAAGCTATTGGGGCTTGTTTCAAACCATATAAAGCTTTTGAAAGTTTAAAAACATGATTAGGGAAATCATGGCTTTCAAAACCTGGTGGTTGTTCTACATATACTTCTTCTTCTATAAAACCATTCAAAAAGGCACTTTTCACATCCATTTGAAAGAGTTTGAAATTCATGTGGCATGCATATGCTGAAAGTATCCTTATGGCTTCTAATCTAGCTATAGGAGCATAGGTTTCATCATAATCTATCCCTTCTTCCTGATTATACCCTTTTGCAACCAATCTAGCCTTATTCCTAGTTATTGAACCTTGTTCATCTAGTTTATTTCTAAACACCCATTTGCTACCTATAATTCGATGCTCCTTGGGTCTAGGTACTAAGGTCTAAACCTTACTTCTCTCAAATTGGTTGAGTTCCTCTTGCATGGAAATCACCCAACTTTCATCATTAAGAGCCTCATCAATATTTTTAGGCTCAATATGAGAAACAAAAGCAAGGTCAGAAGCTAAATGTTTGAGATGAGATCTAGTACTTACTCCCCTTGAAGGATCACCAATGATTTGCTCTTTGAGGTGATCTTTTGTCAATTTCCATTCCTTTGGGAGCTCTTGCCTTTTTTCCTTTTGAGCTTGAGGTAGAGAAACATCTTGATATGAATCTTCTTGATCATTTTCTTCTCTTTCATTTCCAAGATCAAGTATTTCCATGGTTCCTATAACATCATCATGAACACTACCTTTCATAAGATCAAGTCTACTAGATTCATTAAAGACAATATGCATTGATTCTTCAACAATTAATGACCTTTTATTAAATACTCTATATGCTTTGCAAGATGTAGAGTATCCTAAAAAGATACCTTCATCAGATTTAGAAGAAAAATTTCCAAGGTTGTCATTGGTATTCAATATGAAGCACTTGCATCCAAATACTCTAAAATATGATATTAAGGGCTTTCTTCCATTCCATAGCTCAAATGAGGTTTTATTTAAAAGAGGTCTTTTGAAAACTCGATTTGAAATATAACAAGCTGTATTTGTGGCTTTTGCCCAAAAGTAAGTTGGTAGACCATACTCATTGAGCATTGTTCTAGCCATTTCAATTAAGGTTCGATTTTTCCTTTCAACTACCCCATTTTGTTGAGGTGTTCTAGGAGATGAGAAATTCTGCGAAATGCCATGTTCAAGACAAAAAAATTTCAAATTTTTCATTTTCAAATTCTTTACCATGGTCACTTCTTATTTTTTAAATACAAAATCATTTTTCATTTTGAACTCTTTTAGCAAAGTTTTTGAAATTTTCAAAAGCATCACTCTTTTGAGCTAAGAAAATTACCCAAGTGAATCTAGAGTAATCGTCTACGATGACAAATGCATAATGTTTACCTCCTAAGCTTGCAATTCTAGTAGGTCCAAATAAATCTAGATGCAGGAGTTGCAGAGGTTTTGAGGTACTTACTATGTTTTTGGCTTTGAAAGATGACTTGTGTTGCTTTTCTCTTTGGCAAGGTTCACATATCTTGTCTTTATCAAATTTTACTTTTGACAGTCCCTTTACCAGCTCTCCTCTACTGAGGCTTTGAATTAAGTCCATGTTCACATGACTAAGCCTTCTATGCCACAACCAAGATTCATCACTAGTAGTCACAAGACACTTAGAGGAATGGTTAAATATTTCGTGTAATTCTATTATGTAGGTGTTTACATCTCTATTTCCTTTAAATATCTCTTGACCATCAATAGAGGTTACAAGACATTCGTTGAAAGTAAAGGTTACTTTGTTTCCTTTATCATATAATTGACTTACACTTAACAAGTTATGTTTCAAGCCATCAATAAGTAAGACATCTTTAATAAAAGAAGTACCATTAATACCAATAGAACCAATGCCAATTACCTTACCCTTAGCATTGTTTCCAAAGGTAACTTTACCTCCATCAATACTTTTGATTTCATTGAAGAGTTCTTTGTCTCCTGTCATATGCCTTGAGCATCCACTATCTACTAGCCAAGAATTTTTGTTTATTGTGGACTTGAGGCTAACTATAGAATCACAATTCAAATATGATTTTTAGGTACCCAAATAAGCTTGGGTCCTTCGGGGTTAGCACATGAAGGTTCCCAATGAACCTTCCTTATCCAGCAATATTTATTTATGTGACCAAATTTCATGCAATAATTACACAGTTTAGGTCTAAAAATGCTTTTGAATGCCATATTTCTATTAGACTGATTTTGAGAACAATGGCATGCACAATCATGATTAATTGGTGCTTTTCTAGATGCATGCTTCTTATACATAAAGGCATTATTATTCTCTTTATGTATAGAAGGTTTAGTGTACTTATTCCTTGGTGCTGTTCCACCAAGTGTGGAGGTGTGAGGTTCACTTGACTTAACAAAAGTAGTCTTGTGAGAAAATGATGATGTGCCTTTAAATCCTAGACCATGTCTAATTAAGGGAGGTCTTTGAGACACTATGAGAGTATCTAAACTCTCTTTTCCTTTGTGGAATTTTGAAATGGAATTTCTAAGGTCCTCAATCTCATTTTTCAAAGTATTATTTTCTTTAAGCAAAGATTTAGTTGAGTGTTTTGATGAGTATTCATCTAATGACTTTTGAAGAGATTCATTAGATGCTTTAAGCTTAAGGTTCTCCTTTTCTAAAGCATCCATTTTATTTTTTAAATTAGAAATATTATTCTTATAAGTACAGAACTTACTCCTATATTTTTCTAATTCTAGATTCAATTCTTCTATAAGGCTTTGCTCATCATCATCATCATCATCATTACTACTATTATTATCACTACTATCATTATTGATGGAGTATGAGTGTAGTGATCTTACCTTATCTGAGACGTGATCCTTAATAGCCGTGAAGCATAGGTTGACCTCTCATCTTTTTCGCTTGAAGAGCTTTTGTCATCTCATGTGGCTTTGTGACCTTTCTCCCCATTGTCTCTTTGGTATTTGCTCTTCTGCTTCTTGAGCCCTGGACATTCTGGTTTAATATGCCCTTTCTTTCCACATTTATAGCACTTTACCTCTTCTTTACTTCTTTGTGCATTATTAGAAATAGGTTTGAGGTTTCTTTGCCTGAATTTTCTAGAGTTGCTCATTTTCTTCTCAATGATTCTTTTCAGCCTTCTTGAGAGCATATCAATGTCCTCATTTGCATCATCACTCATTTCCTCATCATCTTCAACTTCTTCTTGAGATTTTGAAGTAGAGGCTTTTAGTGCTAGAGGCTTTCTTTTTTTTTTTTGGCTCTGCTTCAAGCTCTCGATCTCTTTTTACTGCCATTTCATGAGTGAGAAGTTTGCCAATAAGCACATCAATATTCATGGTGCTCATGTCTTCATTTGCCTCTTTTATACCGACAACTCTTGAACCGTAATCTTTAAGAGGAAGACTTCTCAGGATTTTGTTGTTTACATCTTCCAAGCTAATATGCTTCCTAAGTTTCCTCATTCCATTTATGATAGCTAGAAGACGGTTGGTCATGTAAGTGATTGACTCATTGGATTTCATTTTGAAGAGCTCATATTCTAAAGTAAGAAGTTGAATCTTCTTGGATTTGACTTGCTTAGTTCCTTTATGATAATTTTCCAATGTCTTCCATATGCTGTAGGCTGTTGGGCAGTGTTGTATTCTTCCACATTATTCAATGGATAATGAGCTTGAGAGAATTGTCATTGCCTTCTTATTTTTGAAGTTTGCTCTTCTTTGAGGCTCGGTCCAATCATCTCTTAATAAGATTTCTTCTTCACCATCAGCTCCTCTTCTATTTGGTGGTGTCCATTCTTTTCGTACATTATCCCAGACTTCAATTCCTTCACTATCCAAATATGTCTCCATCCAAAACTTCCAATGGGCATAATTTGCTCCATCAAAGTAAGGCTTAAGACTTTGGAATCCTTCATTGGCCATATCTTGATATTTACTAGCGCTGTTTAGGCTTCGATGCTAGACAAAGCTCCGATATCAATTTTTGCCTAGATATTGAGCAAAGAATGGGGGTTGAATTGGATATTAATAATTTTAACTTTTAGGTGCGGAAATAAAAATTAAGTTTAGTAGGGATAGAGAAATTTGACACAAGGATTTTTATAGAGGTTCGGGCGTTAACAAACCCTACTCCTCTCCCAAATCGCAATTGGGAGTTTCAGTAATACACTAAGTGTTACAATGGAGTTTTACAAGCTCACTCCCAACTATGGTGTTTCTAACAATGGATCACACCTAACCAAAAACCTTTGTGTTTTAATGGCTCACACAAATAACCAATTCCTTATGTTTTGAAGGCTCACACAAATAACCCTTACAAGTGATCTACTCTTAATCCAAAGATATCTAAAAATCACTAGAGTGGATGATTACAGAGAGAAGCACTTACAAATCTTTAATGCTCAGAAAATAATGAGCAAAAGATTTTCACAGAGAATAAATATTTGTTTTGAAAGTATTAAATGCACAAATGACTTACAACAAGATTTTGATTCGAAGTATTTGCTAATCTCTTGTTCTTGATTCATAAATGACTTACATTTATACTTCCATGGCGAATTCTAGCCGTTTGATTGCATTTAATGCGGAAATAGTCGTTGCAACAACCTTAACAATCTCGCCTGACATGTTTCTCTTTCATGTTTCATGGGTGTGACTATGTGTGTCACGATCGTGACTGTTCTTCCAAGCCATGACTTAAGTAGTGACCTTGGCCATGAAGCATTCTGGAAGGGTTTGAAGTATTTGTTCACGGGCGTGACATTTTATCTTCACGGGCGTGACAACCTTCCAAGCCGTGGTCCAAGTGGTGACTTTGGTCATGAAGCTCTCGGGAAGAATTTGTCATGTCTTTTCACGGACGTGACTTAAATGCTCATTCATGGTTGCTATCTTCCTTCATGGCCGTGAACTTTAAATGTTAGTTTGTTGGCGGTTAGCTTTATCACAGGCGTGACACATAGGTTCACGGGCGTGAACATGCTACTTCTTCAATTTTTATCTTTTGAAGATTAATCTTCCGTTCTCCATTCTTGCTAACATTTTTCATACCCTGTTCAATAGACTTTGAAAAAAAGTATGTTAAATACAATATTGCTATTTTATTTGTTATCATCAAAATGATGGAAATACCCCTCAAGGTTCAACAAATAGTTTGGTAAAAATATCGACAACTTGATCTTGTAACTTCACATATTCAACTTGTACATCTTTTCTTGCAACACACTCTCTTATATAGTGGTAGCGAATATCAATGTGTTTGCTTCGATTATGGAATACTGGATTATTTGCTAAGGCAATGGCTGACTTGTTGTCGACACAAACCTTGCTCGACTCTTCTTGTATCAAACCTATCTCTTTCAATAGATTTCTAAGCCAAATTGCATGACGAACGCATGAGGTAGCAGCAATATATTCCGCTTCACAAGTGGATAATGTGACAATCGATTGTTTCTTTGACATCCATGTGAAAGCAGTATCTCCCATGAAAAATACAAATCCAGTAGTGCCCTTTGATTATCTATGTCTCCACCCCAATCACTATCGCTATATCTAATCAGATTATAATCATTAGAAACTAAATAAAACAAGCCAAAGTGAATTGTACTTTTTATATAGCGAAGAATTCTCTTTGTAGCTTTAAAATGAGTGGCTGTTGGAGATTCCATGTAACGAATAACCAATCCAACTGCATGAAGCATATTCGGCCTTGTGCAAGTTAGATAGCGTAGACTTCCCCCCAAACTTTTGAAGAATGTTGGATCTACACTTTTGCCTTCTTCATGTCTGGACATCCTGATTCCGTATTCCTTTGGTGTGGTTATCGGCTTACAGTTCTCCATCTTGAACTTCTTCAGGTTCTCCTTTGCATAGCTTTCCTGTGAAATAAAAATTTCATCATTTTGTTGCTTAACTTCAATGCCGAGGTAGTACGCCATAAGCCCTATGTCTATCATCTCGAATTCTTTCATCATCACTTCTTTGAATTCATTGAACATGCTTGGGTTGCTTCCGATGAAGATCAAATCATCCATATAGAGGCACACAATCAAAATATCTCCATTTTTTATCTTGATATATAGAGCGTGCTCATAGGGATATTTGTTGAAACCATTCTCTTAGAAGTACTTATCGATTCGGCTATTCCAATCCTTTGGTGCTTGTTTTAGCCCTTAAAGAGCCTTCTTCAACTTCAATACCTTGTCTTCATGGCCTTTGACTTTGTAGCCTGATGGTTGATGAATGTAGACTTCCTCTTCAAGAACTCCATTTAGGAAGGCAGAATTTACATCCATTTGATGTATTTTCCACTTGTTTTGAGCTGCCAAAGAAATGATTAGTTTAATAGTCTCCATTCGAGCAACAGGAGCAAATACCTCATCATAGTCAATTCTAGCATGTTGACTATATCCTTTAGGAACTAGCATCGCCTTGTGCCTTTCAATCTCTCTTTTAGCGTTTTGCTTTGTTTTGTACACTAATTTGACACCTATCTCCTTATATCCTTTGGGAAGTGAGGTGAGTTCCCATGTATCATTCTTCTCGATGGCCTTGATTTCTTCATCCATCACATCTCTCCACTTCTCTTGTTCTATTTCTTGAAAGCTCACTGGTTCACAATCGCCAAATAGATAAAATAATGTAAGGTTATCTTGTCAGACGGTTACCTAATAGAGATCTCTACGACTTCGTGTGTGTGACACAACTCTTTCACTTAATGATGACGAAGGTGATGAGTCTCCTTGAGTGGTTGGTGAAGTGGGTGGAGTTGTTGGTTCTTGTTGGGCTTTTTCAAATTGTTCTATTGGTGTCAGCTCATTTTCTTCAAACCGAGGAAAGAAATTGAAGTCATCTACATGAGAGTTAAAATCCCATTCTCCTTCTTCGTTGAATACCACATCTCGACTAATCACAATTTTCTTATTGTCTGGATTGTATAGCTTGTAGCCCTTCAAATTAGCATCATAGTCGATGAAGATAGAACTCTTACTTTTATCATCAAGCTTTGTTTTTCTCTCATCTGGTACATGAACATGGGCTATACTTCCAAAGATTTTCAGGTGGGAAATGCCAAGCTTTCTTCCACTCCATGCCTCTTACGGTGCCTTTCCCCATACATTTCTTGTTAGAGATCAGTTTGACAAGTAAACTGCACACGCCACTGCTTCTCCCCAAAATTCCTTAGGTAATTTATTGCTTTTAAGCATGCTTCATGTCATGTCGAGGATTGTTATGTTTTTCTTTCTACCGCGCCATTTTGCTGGGGGGATCTAGGAACTGTCATTGGTCAACGAATTCCATTTGCCTCACAGAACTCTTGAAATTCCCTGGAAGTAAATTGTCCACCTCGGTTGGCTCTCATGACTTTGATTTTTCTACCGCTTTCTCTCTCCACTGCAGCTTTCAACTTCTTGAAAACTTCAAAAACTTCTGACTTCCGTTTTAAGAAATATACCCAGATTTTTCTTGAAAAATCATCAATGAAGAGAAGAAAATAGTTACTATTACCGGAGAACTTGGATTGATCGAACACACACATCAATATGGATGAGCTTGAATGCCTTCTTGGCTCTCGACTCTGACTCCTTTGGAAAACTTTTTCTGAATTGCTTCCTGACTAGACACCCTTCACAAAGCTGGTGCGGATGGTTGATGTGAGGTAGTCCCTTTGCCATCTCTTTCTTAGATAACAGCTCCAGACCTCCAAAATTTAGATGCCAAATCCATGATACATCTTTGTAGCAAACTTTTAGGCACTTTGCAACATCATTTTGTATGTTGATCAAGAACATTCTATTCTTTGACATCGACACTTTAGCAATGAGTTATTCTTATCATTTTTTATAGAAAGATTATAATCTTTCATATGAATATCATAACCTTTCTCTAACAATTGTCTTAAACTCAAGATGTTACTTTTCATACTGGGCATATAGGAGACATTGGAAGTAAACTAATGTCTCCCATCTTTCAAACGGATAAGGATGTTACCTCTCCATTTCACTGCTATTGCGGAATCATCTCCAAATGAAACATTTCCATTTACTGACTTGTCTAGCTCTATGAACATGTCTTTCCTTCCACACATGTGATTGCTTGCACCACTATTAAGATACCAAGAATTTGCTTGGCCACCATCAATTTCCTTTCGTGCTAAAAGAAGAGTTTTTTTTTTGCCATCTATCTTCTTCTCCACGTAGTTTGCCTTCTCCTCAATTTTGTTGTTGTGAGCTCTACATTTTGAAGCATAATGCTCAAACTTCTGACAATTATAGCATCGAACTTGAGATTTTTCATATCTTGAGTTAGGATTGATTCTTCCATGACCACGTGTTGAGCTTTCTCCTTTCTCATAGTTGTTGGAATTGTTGTTGTGGTAATTCCAACCTCGTCCATGACTGTGACTTCCACCTCGTCAGAATTGTTGTTGTGGTAATTCCAACCTCATCCATGACTGTGACTTCCACCTCGTCCATGGCCTCTACCTCTGTCTTAGCCACGTTGGTTTCTATCATTGCCTTGGCTTGTATGCATATCCTGGAGTTACAATTTGAGAAGTTGCTCAGTAAATCCTTGCTTCTTCTTATGCTTCTCTTTGTATGCTTGCAATGATCCTTGGAGTTGTTCAATCATCATTTCTTCCAAGTCTTTAGTTTCTTCAATCATCATGACAATGTGCTCAAATTTGAGATCCAACGAATGGAGTATCTTCTCTATTATCCTCACATCTTCTAACTTTTTACCATTTTTTTAATTGATTAGAAATAGCTACTACTCTTGAGAAATAATCTGAAATATACTTAGATTCAAATTCACCTCTTAATGTTTGGAGACAGACCTTCTTCACTTGCTCGAATACTTTGTAAGAGTTTTGCAGCTTCTCCCACGCTTCCTTAGTATATCTTGTACTTGAAATCTTTTCAGCGCCATCATTATCTAATGCTTGATAGATGAGGTAGAGAGCCTTCTTGTCTTTCTTTCTTGAATCCTTCAAAGTTATTTTTTGATCTGGTGAAGAGTAGCAAAAATAGTATCATCTGCAGGCTCGTTATAGCCTTTCTCTATGATATCTCACACATCTTATGATCTAAGAAGTGCATTTATTTTGATACTCCAATTGTCGTAGTTGTTGTTGTTGAACGTCGGGACTTGGAATGGTGTCATACCATTTTCCATATCTCTCAATATAATAAGAATTTGTAAAATATGATTGCATGAATGAATCCGGAACATCGAAAAACTTTGGAAGGGACCTAATCAAAATATTCAATTCTTTTCGATCAATTGTCAAAATCAACCCTAACCTGGTCAATGGTCAACGAATTTAATAGCTCAGTCAACTCGGTTTGGACGGCTCAGTTATGCGGCTCAATCAATAGACTTACGGCTCGATCAACTCAGCTCAACTCAGTGAGTCAACTTAGTTTTCTGGTAGCTTTGTTCTGGCGGTGCGTTTGAACTCCGATCGGGACAATTCTGATGGTGTTGGATTCTTCTTGTCGAGACCTTCAATTTGATATGCAATAGTGTATACTTTCCAACCTAATCTGATACTACTTTGTTGGAAATGAAACACTCACACAAATAACTTTTATTTAAACTCAAACAAATATTACAAAAGCACTTTCACTCAAAAAATAAGATACTACAACTCACTCTTATAAAACTTTACTTTTTCATTCAATTAGAAGGTTTTAATTTTTCTTGATGCCTAAACTAAAATGGAGAGGGGTATTTATACTACTTAAGAAAAATCCTACACTACACAAATAAACTAATCCAAAATTATAATAACCATACACCTCATTCTTCTCCATTCTTCTCCATCCTTTTATTAATATTTTAAGTTATCAAATGATTCACATGTATAATTACCACATCCAAGAAGATTCTACATAGAAGGCTTGTAGTTTTGGACCTTGATTATAAATTTTAGGCTCCCATAATGGATCAAGTTTATGATCCAACACACGCATCTCTTCCTATTATTGGATAAATGGATTTCCATTGTTGTCATTTGCCCTCTTAGGATTTTGTCGATATTCTACAATGTCATCTCTTTGTGATCAAATTTGTTCTTTGCTACCCAAGCTTTGTACTTGTGTCCTTGTCCTATTAGTTATACATTAAATGCATTGTACCTATCTATCTCAGTGATATTAAATGTTGCATATGAAGAAGCAAGGTCTTGAGTTTCTCATATAGTTTTTTGGACGTCTCTAGTCTTCCAATAGCTTCAGATCACTTAACATCATTTATTAAAGATGTATTGCCATATAATGATATATGCAGGTTTTTGGAGATCTCCTAAGGTCTAATGAGATCTCGTGAGATATTTTGAGATCTCTTAATATGGTGGCTTGTTACCATAGTTTCCCTCCTCCCAAAAAAAATGGTTGATCATTTATGTTTGAGAAAAAAGTTGGCATATGATGAACTGAGTAGTCCATATGAAGATCAATATAGACCGTGTTGCATATCTGCTGAGGTCTCCAAAAGTCTTGAAGATCTCCCTGGGTCTCTGGACGCTTTAGAAATGCGCTGAGGTTTCCTGAATTTCTTTTAGGGAGAAATTTTTTCTTTTTTGAAATTTGAATTTTGACCCTTTGTAAATTGTTCCCTCATAATTATTGCTAGGAACATGTGTCTTTAGAGGCATCAAACTAGCCTGTAAACGTCCTGTCTTTTCATTGCCCTCGCCTCTTAAGATGTCCATCTGTCTTATCAAATTCAGACTCTCCCTATTCGTGCCCTAACAGTTTATGCTTTTTATTTTCTCCTATTTCTTTTTGTTCTCTTTATGCTTATATCCTTTTCGTGGTGGTTTTCCTCTCTTGCTACTATTGACTACACCATCTAACATGAGTTCTTTCATTAAGTACTTTTATTCCTCTATTTCTTTACTCTTTTATTATTTCCTCTATTTTTCTAATATTTCTAACTTTAGAGAAGGATTTGTTTGTTTATTTATTTATTTATTTCTCTTTAGTCTCAAACTCTCTAAACAGTGTTAAGGAAGTGAAGGGTTACGACAGTGGCAATGTTTATCATCGTTCTGCTTCCTTCGATACGACGCCTTCTTCTCCTTCTATAATTGGTAAGGACCCAATGACGGATGTTGTTGTGACATCTAATAATGACAACGAGGAAGTGGAAACACCTTTGGCTTACGGGCAAAGCATATGAAAACTTATGGCATCCTTTCTGACTATAGTTTTGTTGCCTCTAACACTTTAGGAGCTAACAAGGTGGACACTTAGGGCCGAATTGTTGTTTATAAAGAGGTTTTGCAATCTAGTATATGGTTTCTTCTAGATCTTTTCATGGAGGATCTCATCACTCTATATTATATCCCCTTTAGTCAAGTAACAATTGGTTACAAGTAGTTGGATATGTGGAGGTTTGCAGGAAACTGAACATTATGCCCTCTCTTAACATCTTCCAGTTTGTCATGTCATTGGGCTATAAAGATGAGTACTATTATTTTTCCTCTCATCCCAAAAAGAAGATATTTTTTAGTCTTTTCGGTCTCATCGTCAATGGAAAAACCAATTCTTTTTCATTGGTAACCCTAGAGGATCGAGTGGAACATAAAGGCTTTTTGTGGCAATAGAGTAATTAATTTTTCTTCTAGTGAACAGTTAGAGCTTAAGCTTATACACTTTGATGCTCTTTTAGGAGGATTCTCTGGCTTATCCTTAATTACTGACAGGATGACTTGTGGGGCTTTTGATGAATATGCTATTGGCCAAAGAGACCTAATAGGATCACAAGTTGATCTTCCACCAATCAGTGTCGGTGTGATGAAACCCATCAAAACTTGAATTGTAACATCTTCTAGAACTATCAAAGAAAAGTATGTTGAACTTGGTGCCCTAATTCGTGCCCAGGAAAAATCTCTATTTGCTAAGATTGTTATCTAACCTTTGGAGAAGGTAATCGTGCCACTTGGAGGAAGAGTAACTGTTCCTTATGTTGAGGTTTCTAGCTTCTCCCCTATTCTAGAGACTAGTGTGAGACATATTTCTCTTAAGATCATTGCGTAACTTGTAGTCTCCAATGCTAATATTGGAGTCCTTACCCTTGACTATGCTCCTGTAAAATCTTTATTAGCAGGGAAAAAATGAACTCTAGAGGAGACCGTGTCAACTGATATGGAAATCGGGCGATTAGATGCCTCAAGTGTTGACACAAGTGTAAATGTGAGTCCAAGGTCTTACAAATCTAACTTGTTTATGAAGTTGCTAAGGCAGAAAAGTGTACCAATAGCCTTGAAAGTAGCATTAAAGACTTGGGAGACCATGTTAAAAAGCTTGAAGAAGAAAATAATGGTCTATAAAATGAACTTAAAGTATTTCATGAATAACATACTGCTCAGGCGAACCACTATCAAAAGTAACTAAAAAAGTGTCTAGACCAAACCTTTAACCAGATTGACTTGGCTAAGGAGAAATTGATTGCTCGATTGGTGAAGAAGTTTTTTACCCTTAATCTCAGCTTTCTAGAGACTAAGAAAATTGAAGAGACTGAAGAGGAGGGAATCAAACATCCTCATTTGGAGACCATCCCCTAAGATCATATTGAAAAGATGGGAGCCCCAGAGGCTATAAATATCAAAGACCCTGTTGAGACCTTTATTGAGGTTCCGGGTGATGAAGTTACTAGAGGTGATGTAAAAGATGAATCTGCTGAAGTGCTTGATAAGGAGGGCACTGATTTTTCCATTTAAACATTTTTATCTTTTCATGTATTTTTCTTTTACTACTTTTGTCTTTTCTTTTTGTAAAAAAAAAAATTGATCGATGAAATGCATTTATGTTTTTATATTTATTACTCTTTGATCTTGTGAATTTATTTAGCTTTATATGCTTCATATATTTCTGATATGAGTTGATCTCTTGGAGGTTCTCCTAATTCATGCAACATTTTCTATAAGGGGTCTTCAAAGAATACTGGTCTCCATATGGATTTGATATTTGTATAAGTGCTTCACTATAAGCCAGTCTCCCAGTGGACATTGGTCTTCTTAGGGACCCTATTCATTTATATGATCACTTCTCTGTAAGCCAGTCTCCTAAGGGCATTGGTCCCTTTAGGTACTTCATTTATTTATATAGCCACTTCTCTGCAAGTCGGTCTCCTATAGACATTGATCTCTGAGCACTTCAATTCATTTATATGGTCATTTCTCTATGAGCCGATCTTCTAGGGACATTAGTCTCCTTGGGGACCCTATTCATTTATATGGCCATTTTTTTACGAGCAGGCTTCCTATAGACATTGGTCTCCTTGGGGACCCTATTCATTTATATGGCCATTTTTTTGCGAGCAGGCCTCCTATAGACATTGGTCTCCTTGGGGACCCTATTCATTTATATGGTTGCTTCTCTACGAGTCAGTCTCCTATGGAGATTGGTCTCTTAGGGATCTTATTCATTTATATGACTGCTTCTTTGCGAACTAGTCTCTTAGGGATAATGGCCTTGTTGGGAACCTTATTAATTTATGTGGTCGTTTTTCTGCGAGCCAATCTCTTTGTTGTGAGATAATTTCAAGATAAAGAACTTTTTGTTAAGAAAAAATCTAACATAAACATTTAGATAATTTTTAAGAGATGTTTACATTTCTTGATAGCATTTAGTCTACTAGTAAAATTTCTCATGTTTATGGTGTTCCACATTCTAGGGAGGGTTTTTCCCTTACAATCTTTC
Organism: Triadica sebifera; assembly: GCA_023653625.1. Taxonomy (NCBI): domain Eukaryota; kingdom Viridiplantae; phylum Streptophyta; class Magnoliopsida; order Malpighiales; family Euphorbiaceae; genus Triadica; species Triadica sebifera. The sequence continues at coordinate 3,109,049 of CM042910.1, forward strand.
AACTTGTATGTAGTTGGGCCTATTATCTATTCCACTTTGTAAGGTCTCACCTAGTTCTCATTTAACTTTTTAGTTCCTACTTTACCTCTTTTGATGTCCACTTTGATGAGAACGAAATATCCAACTACAAAGGTTAGAGGTTTGACCCTTTTGTTGAAAATTCTAACTATTTTTATCCTATAAGCTTATGCCTTTGTTGATGCTAGTTCTCTAATTTCTTCCAAAAAATCTACACTAGCTCTCATTTCCATGTTATTCATGTCTTCATTATAATACATCACTATTATGCATGGAATTCAAAAGCATTGTAAGACCAAAAATCATTTTTAAACCTAAACAGTGTAATTATTGTATGAAATTTGGTCACATAAATAAACATTGTTGGATAAGGAAGGCTCATTGGGAACCTTCATGTACTAACCTCCAAAAACCCAAGCTCATTTGGGTACCTAAAAACCATACTTGAATTGTGATTTTATAGGTATGCCTCAAGTCCACAATAAACAAAAATGCTTGGCTTGTAGACAGTGGATGCTCAAGGCATATGACAGGAGACAAAGAACTTTTCAATGAAATCAAAAGTATTGATGGAGGTAAAGTTACATTTGGAAACAATGCTAAGGGTAAGGTAATTGGCATTGGCTTTATTGGCATTGATGGTACTACTTTTATTAAAGATGTCTTGCTTGTTGATGGCTTGAAACATAACTTGTTAAGTGTAAGTCAACTATGTGATAAAGGAAACAAAGTAAAATTTACTTCCAACGAATGTCTTGTAACCTCTATTGATGGTCAAAAGATATTTAAAGGAAATAGAGATGTCAATGCCTACATAATAGACTTACACAAAATATCTAACCATTCCTCTAAATGTCTTGTGACTACTAGTGATGAATCTTGGTTGTGGCACAGAGGGCTTGATCATGCAAGTATGGATTTAATTCAAAGCCTCAGCATAGGAGAGCTGGTAAAGGGACTATCAAAGTCAAATTAGAAAAAGACAAGACATGTGAACCTTGCCAAAGAACATAAGTCATCCTTCAAATCCAAAAACATAGTAAGTACCTCAAAACCTCTACAACTCCTGCATCTAGATTTATTTGGACCTACCAGAGGTAAACACTATGCCTTTGTCATCGTAGATGATTACTCCATATTTACTTGGGTAATTTTCTTAGCTCAAAAGAGTGATGCTTTTGAAACTTTCAAAAATTTTGCTAAAAGAGTTCAAAATGAAAAAGGATATTGTATTTCAAGAATAAGAAGTCACCATGGCAAAAAATTTGAAAATGAAAACTTTGAAAGCTTTTTTCTTGAACATGGCATTTCGCAAAATTTTTCATCTCCTAGGACACCTCAACAAAATGGGGTAGTCGAAAGGAAAAATTGAACTTTAATTGAAATGGCTTGAACAATGCTCAATGAGTATGATTTACCAACTTATTTTTGGGCAGAAGCCACAAATACTGCTTGTTATATTTAAAATTGAATTTTCAAAAGATTTCTCTTAAACAAAACTTCATTTGAGCTATGGAATGGAAGAAAGCCCTTGATATCATACTTTAGAGTATTTGGATGCAAGTGCTTCATATTGAATACCAAGGACAATCTTGAAAATTTTGCCTCTAAATCTGATGAGGGTATCGTTTTAGGATACTCTACAACTAGCAAAGCATATAGAGTATTTAATAAAAAGTAATTAACTGTTGAAGAATCTATGCATGTTGTTTTTGATAATCTAGTAGACTTGATCTTGTGAAAGGTAGTGTTCTTGATGATGTTGTAGGAACCATGGAAAGACTTGATCTTGGAAATGAAAGAGAAGAAAATGATCAAGAAGATTCACATCAAGATGTTTCTCTATCTCAAGCTCAAAAAGAAAACAGGCAAGAGCTCCCAATGGAATGGAAATTGACAAAAGATCACCCAAAGAGCAAATCATTGGTAATCCTTCAAGGGGAGTAAGTACTAGATCTCAACTCAAACATTTAGCTTTTGACCTTGCTTTTGTTTCTCATATTGAGCCTAAAAATATTGATGAGGCTCTTAATGATGAAAGTTGGGTGATTGCCATGCAAGAGGAACTCAACCAATTTGAGAGAAGTAAGGTTTGGACCTTAGTACCTAGACCCAAGGAGCATCGAATTATAGGTAGCAAATGGGTGTTTAGAAATAAACTAGATGAACAAGGTTCAATAACTACGAATAAGGCTAGATTGGTTGCAAAAGGATATAATCAGGAAGAAGGAATAGATTATGATGAGACTTATGCTCCTGTAGCTAGATTGGAAGCTATAAGAATACTTTTAGCATATGCATGCCATATGAATTTCAAACTCTTTCAAATGGATGTAAAAAGTGCCTTTTTAAATGGTTTTATAAAAGAAGAAGTTTATGTAGAACATCCACCAGGTTTTGAAAGCTATGATTTGCCCAATCATGTATTTAAATTTTCAAAAGCTTTATATGGTTTGAAACAATCCCTAAGAGCTTGGTATGATAGACTAAGTTCTTTTTTCTTAGAAAATAACTTTACAAAGGGGAATGTTGACACTACATTATTCATTAAAAAACATAAGCATGATACTCTAATTGTTCAAATTTATGTTGATGATATCGATTTTGGGTCTAATAATGAATTGCCTTGTCAAGAATTTGCTAAGTGTATGACTAGAGAATTCGAAATGAGCATGATGGGTGAGCTAAAATTCTTCCTCGGTCTACAAATAAAACAAGGCAATGAGGGCATATTCATCAACCAATCCAAATATGCCAAAGACTTACTTAAGAAATTTGGAATGGAAGGATGCAAGAATACCAAGACTTCAATGAGCACATCAACAAAATTGGACAAGGATGAAAAGGGTAAGAACATTAATGAAAAGATTTATAGAGATATGATCGGATCACTTTTATATCTTACTGCCTCTAGACTCAACGTAATGTATAGTGTATGCTTATCTGCTCGCTTTCAATCATGTCCTAAAGAGTCTCATTTAAATGCAGTAAAAAGAATTTTTAAATATTTACATGGCTCATTGCATCTAGGTTTGTGGTATCCTAGAAATTCATCCTTATACATTATAGGATATTCAAATGTTGATTATGCTGGAAGTCTTTTAGATAGAAAAAGTACTTCAAGTACTTGTCACTTTATTGGAGAATGCTTAGTTTCTTGGTTTAGCAAGAAATAAGTTTCAGTTGCTCTTTCTACCACTGAAGCAGAATATGTGGCAGTAGGATGTTGTTGTACACAAATCCTTTGGATGAAACAACAACTTAAAGATTATGGTCATATTATGAACCATATACCTATTAGATGTAACAATACAAGTATCATAAATCTATCTAAGAATCTCATTCAACACTCTAGAAGTAAGCATATTGACATTAAACACCATTTTATTAGAGATCATGTTCAATATGGAGATGTTGTATTGGAATTTATAAGCACAGACAATCAATTGGCAGATATCTTCACTAAGTCTCTAAATGAGGAAAGATTTAATTTCATAAGAAGAGAGCTTGGTATGATTGATGGATTAACTTTATAATTGCCAAAATTGTCAAACCTTGATTGATAATCTTGTGTCTTTTTTTGTTTTGTTTTTGTCTCATTTTATTAGATATGAGGTAGCTAATTTGATGGAAATATATGTTATAGGGGATAAAAGCTCCTTAGAAATGCTTTAGTCTTGTTTTAGACTTAATTTTATTTAATGAGGATTTTAGGCAATTCACGCCCGTGACATATATTCACGGTCGTGATCTAAATCGCCAAAAGAACCAGTAGCTTTCACGACTTGCTTCACGACATGCTTCACGACTGAAGGTAGTGAAGACTATGTATCACGACCATAACCTTTTTCTATCACCCCCGTGAAACCCTCTGTTCACGCCCGTGATGCTTTTTCACTATCGTGAACATTTTCACCAAAAACTTACAGAAGCATTCACGCTTTATGTCACGCTCTGTTTCATAATCACAAGTAGTGAAGATTGTTCTTCACGCTCGTGACTAGTTTGTTACCACCGTGATAGTTCATCATTCACGCTCGTTACCTTTAATTTTCACGACCGTGAATAATTTCACCTCTCTCTTCACGGGTAGAGCGTCTCTTCAGCAAACCGTGAACACGACATTTCACGCCTATGACTTACCATTTCATGCCCGTGAAGATGTCGGCTATAAAACATTTCTGCCATTATTTCTCTCATTCCAACTCTCCAACTTCTCTCATTTATCACCATTGAATACCATTTTGAAGATTATAGGCCCCTAGCAACTCATTCTATCTATAAATATCTTCAAAAACCATTTCCATCATCAGAAATCAAATACCTTAAGATTTCCTCCAAAAATTCCATCAGATTTTCCACTTTTCAAAAGTTCATTTTTCCATAAAAAATGGAAACCGGCTCTTCCAAGGGTACAAGAAAGAAGTCTCATGCTCTAAGAAAGTACACGAATTACCTTCTAAACATTATTCTGAAGCATTGTCATTCTAGATACTCAGTTCTCAAACAAAGGCCACTCCTTTCCTCTCGATCATTTGAGTGGCAAACCATTCAAACACTCAGCCTCGAAACAAGCATGACGGAACAACTCCAGGCTTGTCATCTAAAAGACTTCATTGATATCCATCAACCGACACTGAGGGATCCAATTCTAGAATTCCTGAGCACCCTGCAAGTCTCTCCTACCGGCACGGTAAAGTTCCAACTTTGCAAGCATCTGAACACCCTCAATGTTACAGAGTTTGGAGACATGTTCAACCTTCCCTCTGACGGTATCCTAAATAAGAGTGAGGTGGAGTTCTATGCTACTCAGGCATGAACTCACTTCAGTCGTGACTGTAGCTGGGATGACAAGAAGACGAAAAACACCCACCTTCGATCCCCAGTGCACAAGTACTTGTATAGATTTCTAACCTATAGCATTTTTGCTAGAGGAGACAACAATGGATAGATCAGAAAGTCAAAGCTCTTTCTCTTGGAGATGGCCCGAAGAGGCTTGACAGTGGCTTTATCTCGATGGTTTGCAAACCATCTTTTATCAATTGCCACCAAGCCCTCCGAACACATTATGATTGGTGGGTACGTGACTTAGCTCGCCATCAAGCTGGGGTACCTGAAGCTAGAGGAACACCATTTTAACCTCATACCAGCACATCCTCGAGACCGACTAGACGTCGAGTCCTTTATCGAAATGGAAGCGGTTGTTCGTATAGTATTTAAGAACAACATCTACTACCGCTTCACCAACACTGCTGGTGAGATTATTTGGGAGGACAATGAATCGGATGACTTCAAAGCTAGCCTCCCACGAATCCAACAAAGGAAGAGAGTTCGAGTTGAGGTGGCACCTTCAGAGGTTGAGCAGGAAATTGGACAATCCTCTGTCTCCACACCAAACTTGGCTCAGCAAGTGGCTGAACTCTTGGCACCACGGTTTGAGCAATTACAGGCTTCGATGGATGAGAGGTTAGAGAAACTCAAGGATTTCATGGAGTCTCGCATAAAGAGTCTCGAGGTGAAAGTAGCTCGCCTTAGAGATAGGATGTCCGACTAGACTTTATGTTAGCTATGTTATTTTTCTAGCTCGTTTACTGTAGGAATTTCCATTTCCTTTCAGAATTTCAATTTCTTTTGTATTTGTCTTTCTATATTAATATATTTGCTTTTGTTTTCCATTAAGTTTTATCTTTTTGTTATTCTTTTTGTTGATGATAAAAGAGGGAGAACCTAGCAATATATTGTGTTTAAAGTTAAAAGCAATACTTATTTTGAATCAAATGAATATGCAAGTATGCAAATGAGCTTCATATACCTTAAATATACCTTAAGTATACTTTGCATATACCTTGATGTAAGTTACATGAATGAATATGCACTTGATATACTCTGAATATACCTTAAATATACTTAGCATAAACTTGACTTGCTTTAAGAAAAAATTTTGGTATACATTGGATATAGCTTGCATATAACTTGCATATACCTAAAACTAGGAAGCAAATTTTGATGCTACACTTCATAATTCTTTACAATTCTTGCACTTCAATATTTTTTTATCTTAAGCATATTTTGAGAGGGATACTTCTCAAAAGCACATATTGCTAGATTATTTGTCACCATCAAAAAGGGGGAGATTGTTGAACCTTGAGGGATATTTCCATCATTTTGTTGCTAACAAATAAAATAGCAATAATGTATTTAAAATACTTGTTTTCTAAGTTTATTGAACAGGGTATGGAACATGATAGCAAGAATGGAGAATGAAAGACTAATCTTAAAAGACAAAAAAATAAAGAAATAACATGTTCACACCCGTGATCTTATATGTCACGCCCGTGATGAAGCTTAGCACAAACTATCTAACATTTAAAGTTCACGACCATGAAGAATGGTAGCAACCGTGAATGATCATATCATTCACGATCGTGAAAGAAAGTCACGCCCATGAGAAGACATGACAAATTCTTCCAGAAAGTTTCATGGCCAGAGTCACCACTTGGACCATGGCTAGGAAGGATGTTCACGCTCGTGAAGATATAATATCACGACCGTGATCAAACACTTCAAATCCTTCCAGAATGCTTCACGACCAAAGTCACCACTCAAGTCACGGCTTGGAAGAACAGTCACGACCGTGACAATCATACTCACGACCATGAAAGAGAAAAGAGAAACATGTCAGGCGCAAAAATAAAAGTTGGTGCAACGGCTATTTCCGCATTAAATGCAATCAAACGACTATAATTCACCATATAAGTATAAATGCAAGTCATTTATGAATTCAGAACAAGAGAATAACTAATACTTCAAATCAAAATCTTATTGTAAGTCATTTGTGCATTTGATATTTTCAAAACAAACATTTATTCTCTATGAAAATCTTTTTGCTTATCATTCTCAGAGTATTATAGGTTTGTGAGTGTTTCTCTCTGTAATCATCTACTCAAGTGAGTTTGGATATTTTGGGGTTAAGAGTAGAACGCTTGTAACACCCCCTCACCCCAGCAGCTTGTGCCCGAATGAGGGTGTGCTAAACTGACTTCATCGATTAAAATATCATTATATAAGTTATATATAAAGCAAAATCACTCGTACATTTTTTTTCATTTCCAATATTCACTATTTATTTACTTTGCATTTATAAAAGAAATATAACATAAAATTTAAACTACCTTTTTATATAGTAACATGTTCTTTACAAAACATACTGTTTATTTTACAAATACTACAAAATAAAATATACAAGATAATACACAAAAGTTGTGTAACCCACGATGTGTGCAACAGGCTGCTTTACTGGATTAGGTCACCGTTGGCTTTGTCTACTATCTTCTATTTATTCTTTACTAAATCTGCGTGAGAAAAACTCTCATGCTAAGCTTTTGGCTTAGTGGTGCATATAGATAAGCCAATAAACTATTTTTAATGTCACATGCATTGTCATATAACAATTTATGATCAAATCGTGCAAACATACATTTTATAATATTCTAGTATGCATAACATCAATTTATTGTATCTCATTTTGTTTAACATAATCAAATCATCATTCTCATGCAAATCATGGTATTCTAGCATGTATAGATATCAAATTATATTATACTATCTCGTACTTATTTATTTTATTACCACCTTATTGTATAAAACTAAACCTTCTTTTTATCCATGCCACAATTCATAATTTCATTTTTATTATCCATGTCGCAAATCATAATTCCCGTTTTACTTTCAATAATTCTTTTATGTCCCATAACTTTTTATTTATGTTTTCATTTATGCCCAGGACACCTATGAATCACTGAATAGGATAACGGAGTTGCCATCCAGGCACTTAGGAGTGCCACCTGGGCAATATGATATGCACATATAAGTGCCAAACCCGACATAGATAACCGTGTCAAACTCGACGTAGATAACCGTGTCAAACTCGGCGTAGATAATCGTGTCAAACTCGGCGTAGATAACCGTGTCAAATTCGGCGTAGATAACCGTGCCAAACTCGGCGTAGATAATAATGTCATACTCGACATAAATAACTGTGCCAAATCCAGTGTAGATAACATTTCCAAATCCGGCATAGATAATTATACCATTAATGGATTTCATTTTCATCATACTCCCCCCTATTTGGCATGCCAAACTATCCTAAGTTGGTTTTATTAGGTGTTCTAGGGCTTATACAATTTCATTAAAATTCATAACAATTAATTTCATACTTTTCATACATGTAATATCTCAAAATAATCACATAATCACTCAATTAAAATAATATTTACATAATATAAGAAAATTCTCATCATTTTACTCATTTCATTCCTCAATTCACATGTTGCCCTATCACTGGTAGATTTTGTTCTTTATTTTGGACCTTAATTTTGGTATCGTTCCGTTCTGAATTTAGTTACATGATATTCATACAACTTTTAGATATGGATCTTAGCTTTAATATTCGACTTGAATCACTTAATTATGAGTTCTTTACCAAAAGATATGATAATATTAACACTAACTGGTTACTGATAATTTTGTCCAGAATTTTCCGGACAAATTCTAAGTCTGAACTTTATGAATTTTTCTGGATAATTACAGATATATTCAGGTTTTATGGTCCAAATGAAAGTTATATCCCTATGTCTTAGATTTCAAACCCAATAAACAACATAAAAAACCGAGTTTCAGAAATTAAGTTATAACAGTTTAAGTGAACACTACTCATAAATTTCCAGCAAGGAACATACAAGATAATCACATTCAATTTTTACCAAATTAAATCCTAAGTCTAGCAAACATGCATCCCCAAGATTTTCATCAAAAAATAATATCAATTCAGAATCATCAACATACCAAATAATTAAATCATGCAAATAAAAAAAATAAAATAGGCTATTGCCTTAGGTTATGCACAAACCTCTTTTTTTCTCTTTTCTTTCTCTTTACTTCTCTTTCTCCTTTCCTTTTCTCCTTTGAGCTAAATACTTGTCACTTTGAGTTCCTAAAATTTAAAATTAGATTATTAAAACTTCATAAACCCTAATTTTTCTCTTTTTTCTTACTCTTCTAAGCTTCCTTAGGCATGAAAATGGAATTTCCCATGCCTTTCTCTCTCTTTTTCTCACTTTCTCTTCTTAGAACAAGGTTTGGCTATGGCTGTCTAAGGGAAAAAATGTGGCTGGTTTAGAGAATAAAATGTTCTAGATGTGAGGATAAGGAAAAAGGATGAGTAATTAAGAGGAAGAAGACAAAAATTAATCAATACTTTGACACATAGGCTATAAAAATCTAGATATTTTCCTTAGGTAATTAATATGTTCATCTTCCTTTGATATATGATAAGAGAAACGTGGAAGACAATGATGGGAAATTCTAGATACAAAGGATTAAGAAAGAAGAAGAAATAATCAAGAAGAAATGACAAAGGTTATTAAGATGGGAGGGACACCTAAGCATCAATCTAGAAACCTTCATTAATGTTAAATGCATGTATCTTAATTAGCTTACTAAACTTTACCACTTGGTGTGTTATGCTTCAAGAAATGTGAAAGACACTTAATGATGGGAAAATTATAGATCAAGGGTGATAATTAAGAAAGGATAAGCACTTAAGAACAAAGTGACAAAATTACATAATTAATGGAGACACCTAAGTATTTTCTAGAAACTTTTCATTAATTTCTAATTCATGTATGTCAATTGACTTCTTAAAATTTGCCACTTGGTGTGGCTGGCCTCCATATGCATTTTATGTCCCAATTCATGCATTTAATTTATGACTATTCCAATAAATCCTCAAATTTTCGGTAAATTGCAAATTAACCCCTAAAATTTTCAAAAATTGCAATTTAGTCCTTTATCGAAATTTAACATCTTTAAATATTTTGAACACTTTATTAGATATTTTCCATACTTAATTACCATTATTTTCATTATTTTTCGATAAAAGTCCAAATTTAGACTTCGGTCAAACCGACGAGTCGATTTAACAACTCACGTGACTTAGGTCTAAATTAGAAGATATGACAACGCTTGCAAGGATTATTTGTGTGAGCCTTTAAAACACAAGGAATTGGTTTATTGTGTGAGCCATTAAAACACAAGGGATTTCTGGGTTAGGTGTGATCCATTGTTAGAAACACCATAGTTAAGAGTGAGCTTGTAAAACTCCATTGTAACACTTAGAGTGTTAGTTAAACTCCCAATTGAGATTGGGGAGAGGAGTAGGGCTTGTTAACATCCGAACCTCTATAAAAATTCTTGTGTCATATCTTCCTATCCCTACTCAACTTAACTTTTCTTTCCGCACTTAGAAGTTAAAATTTTTAATATCCAATTCAACCCCCCTTCTTGGTTCAATATCTGAGCAACAACAGTATATAGTGATGCTTCTCACCAAGGTTTGAGATGTGTGTTAATGCAACATGGCAAAGTTATAGCTTATACATCCAAATAGTTAAGATCGTATGAGATCTCATATACGGTGCATAATTTAAAATTGGCTGTAGTTGTATTTGCATTGAAGATTTGAAGGCATTATCTGTATAGGGAGACATTCCAGATCTTTACAAACTATAAAAGTTTGGGTTATTTGCTAACACAAAAATAGCTAAACATGAGATAGAGGCAATGGTTGGACCTATTAAAAGATTATGAATGCACAATTGAATGCCATCCAGGAAAAACCAATGTATTAATAAATGCATTGAGTATGAAGTCTAGTAGTAGTATAGCTCACTTATAAGCATCCTCTTTTCCATGTTTGATTTAATTAGGATCCATGAATCTTGAATTGAATATGCATGATGGTGGATCACTGATTGCTACTCTTCAAGTTAGACCTATACTTAAGGAAATGATCAAGGAAATATAAGGAAGAGATCCTCAATTGTGTAAGAAGATTGAAATGATAGAGCGGGAAAACAAAATATAGTTTCATATGCAAAATGATACACTAATGTTAAAATCCTGCATATGTGTTCTAGATATTGAAAACTTGCACCATGAAATAATGGAAAAGGCATATAATGTACCTTATGCAATGCACTCTAGCATAATATGTTTCAAAATGCTTAACATGTCAGCAAATTAATATTGAACATCATGCACCAGTTGGTAAACTACATCCATTGCTAATATTAGAATGGAAATGCGAGAAGATAATGATGAATTTTGTTTATGGATTGCCAAGAACCCATAGAAAAATGATGCAATAAGGGTAATTATTAATAAATTAACCAAGGCAGCACATTTTTTGCCTATCAAATGAGGGTAAACATTCGAGAATTTAGCAAAATTTTATGTGAATGAGATAGTTAGATTGCATAGTATTACAGTGTCCATTGTGTCTAATAGAGATCCCCGGTTTACTTTATATTTTTGGGTGAGTTTACAAAATGCATTAGGAATGAAATTGAACTTTAACACTGCATTCCACAGACAAACTGACGGACAATCAAAAAGGACTATATAGACATCGGAAGAAATGCTTAAGGCATGTTATATAGAATTTAGAGAAGCTTGAGATGAATATATAGCATTGATAGAATTTGCTTACAATAATAAATATTGTAGCAGTATCCAAATGGTACCATATGAGGCATTGTGTCGCAGAAAGTGGAGAAGCTCCATCATTTGGGATGAAGAAAGAGCATATGCATTAGAATGGCCAGAGATAGTAAAAGACACAGTGGATAAAATCAAGGTTGTCAAGAATAAGCTAAAGGCGACACAAGACAGATATAAATTTTATGCCGATTAGCATAGAAAGGAAATATAATATGAATTGGATGAGAAGGTATTTCTATGAGTATCTCCATTGAAAGGGGTAATCCAATTTAGCAAAAAGGGTAAATTAAGTCCAAGGTACATACGACCTTATGAAATTCTTGAGAAGGTTGGTCCACTAGCATACAGATTGACTTTATCAATCGAGATGACTCAGATTCATAATGTGTTTCATGTGAGCATGCTTAGAAGGAACATGTCAAATATTACACATATACTTAAAGATCAAACCATCAAGATACTAGATGATATGAGTTATGTTGAGAAACCAGTGGAAATCATCGGATACAAGACTAAACAACAAAGAAACTAAGAAATACCTTTAGTTAAGATATTATGGAGAAGCCATTCACAAGAAGAGGTAACATGGGAAACAAAAAAAATATGAAGAGGCAATATCCACAATTGTTCCTAGGTATTAAATTTCATGGACGAAATTTTTAAAAGAATGGGAGAATTATAACATTCTCGACTTCCCACACATGCATTTCTACATGCATTTCATTTATACATAGTCATTTACATATATTTTACTTGAATATGTGCATTTTATATGTATTTTTATAGGGGCAAATTTACGACATGCATTAGCTATGTTTCTGATTATTTTGTGATTGTGCTGAGTTGCATGTATCTATTTTATAATTTAGTTCAGTATGACATAAAATTAAAATTTTTGTGAATAAAATGATTAGATTGAATTAATAAAGAAATTTGACATAGTTAATATAATTAAATGGGACTCATTGATTAAATTGTAATTTTGGTATTGACTAGTAGAACTAGATAAATGCAAATATGAAGAAGAGCCTATAATAATAATAATAATAATAATTATAATAATAATAATAATAATAATAATAATAATAATAATAATAATAATAATAATAATAATAATAATAATAATAATAATAATAATAATAATAATAATAAAAGAAACCAAAAACAAAAACAAAAAACAAAAGATGAAAATGACAAAAGTGAGGAGGTGGACCTTATCTTGATTCTCAATATTCTGCCTCCTTACTCTAGCTTGTTTCTCTTTCTTCTTCTAACATTTTAGCCTTGTTTTCTCCATTGTTTCACTTGAGTTTTATAGCCAATTCATTCCTTGCAAGTTAGTTCTTGGTAAGTTATTATCTTTGATTATTTTAACCTTGATAAATGTTGTTTAGAGTCTTTAAATGGTAGAACATTGTGCCACGAATTCGAAGGTTTTAGATGTTGATTCTGAAAAGGTATAAAACATGAAATTTGTAGATTCATTTCTTATATTTATGGAAATATAAATATGTTTACAATAGTTTCTATACATGAAAAGATATTAGCATCTAAGGGAAATTGGTTTTGGTGTGAACCCTAGCTAAGTTAGCTACTATATTTGTTTGTTTTGAATATTATAAAGCCCTTATTTTAAGAACTCAAAACATGAAACTTGTAGATACATATATTATCTATCTTGATACCAAATTTTAGATTTCCATATCCTGTGGATTTTGAGTTATGATAAACGTAACTATGATTGTTCTATAGTTTGAAAATGCTTGGTTAGTGCCCTAGGCAGGTCTAGCAGCTTATTTGCTCATTTTGAGCTCCTTATAGATGGAATCAATAATTTTTCAAAACACAAAAGTTATGTGGTTATTTCATATCTAAAATTTTTTAAAACTTTCACCTTAATATGTTTTTTATAGAGTAAGATATGACTTTCAAAATTCACACTAGTCTGGAAGCCAACTCTGTTCTGGACCAATGAAATATTTATTATAATTTGAGAACATTAGAGACATAATTAATGAAAGTTGTAAAAATTAAAAATGTTCCATTTTAATCTTTATAAATAATGGAAATTTTCACTATAATATGACTTGTATAATATAAGATATGAAGGACTAAAATTGGTACCCTAAAATTGCCTAAGGGCAGAAAACAAAATGCAATTGGAAATTCTACCAAAATTTGTACAAAACTCCAATTTCTCTGAAATTTGAATATGCTATAAAATTATATGTTAAATTTAATTATATAAAAAAGAATAAAATAAATTGGACAAGTGTGTAAAAAGTTATAGGCTAATAAGTCTCATAAAGTCACACTGTCTCATAGGAAAACCCTAACTATCTATATGAATTATGCATATTAATTTGTTTAAACCACATTAAGTTTCTATAGTCATGAATTAATCAATTTTATTTCCATCTTATGTTCACAAAAATTTGGAGATCCACAAAATGGGGATAGACAATAAGTTAAGGATCGTAATCAAATTAGAAAGATGAGTTTAATTATCAAATGATTTTTTTAGTGCACATACACATTGCTTGCTATGTGAAATGGAAATTGACTTGTGATTATGGGATTCATATGATTGCCCTCATTTGACCTTGATAATGAGATGATAAGTAATTTATAATTTATGTCGTATTTATAAATGGTATATGTATGATACATTTGAGATATATATGTGGCATACATGATGTATGCATGGTATATGTATAGTATATGCAAGGTATATGCGTGGCATATGAGGTATATATGTGGTATATGTAATAAGGATATAATGGTTGATGAATTGCTTAGTTACAAATGCATATGCATAAGAATTAAAAAAGGCATTGTGACTAATTGTTCGATATTGCAAGGCAAAAGAAGAGGCATATGGCTTGACAAATGTACAAATGAAACAAATAATCAAGCTAACTAGCAAATGCAAATGTTCATATGGAAAATATTCAAATGGAAACCCGGGGCAATGTCTGCTTAACTAGGTCATAACCAAATGCAAAAAGCAAAGCATAAGCAAAGAACAATGATTATATGCTTTAATTTTAATAGTAGCTATATGATATTGATGAATGAAATGGAATAGACAGTAAGCATTGGATTTATGATTTGTTACTATGAGTTGCTTAGTACTGTAGAGCTCATTTGATGATTATTCTCACTAAGCCGCAACTCATCAATTTGCATAATTTTTCAGGTAAAGAAAAGTGATAGCTCATTTTGGTTGACATATAGAAGACATGGAACAAAAGTCACCGGTCGAGCCTCACCACTCTCTCTCCTTGTATTTCACTCGAACATGAAATCATGTCATTTATATTTTAGATTCATATGAATATAAATATATATTTACTCGAAGTTGTACAATAATTTGTAAATAGATGCAACTTGTAAACCTGTAAAGTTTAATTTTAATATATGTGATATATGTTGTGTTGCATATTTTTTTGAATGATGACATGGATGTGATAGAAAAAAAAATTTCTATCAATATTAATAGGTTTTTTTTTATCTTACTTGTATGCCATATGTGATTACTAGATAGAGGAATAGGTTGTACTTAAATGCATAAGGTATGACATTACAAGTAATGCATATAACTTTTCTATTGCCTTTTCCTTCTCTTTTTAACTTGTTTATTTTTTATTGTGACAAATGGGGAGAAAAAACATGTTATATGTAATATGTAGCTTGAGTTATACTTTATGTGCATGATGTATTTGATATGCATGTTGTGATCAATCTTGGTTGGATCTCTTGAATTTCATCTTTATATTTTCTTATGGCTTAAAAGGTGGCATTCTTAGGTTATTTATATTTCATATGTTATAAACATCTTTTGAGGGAGAGAAATTCATTTCTTCTCAAGCCACATATTGCACAATTATGTTACCATAAAAAAGGGAGAGATTGTTGAACCTTAAGGGGTATTTCTGTCATTTTGATGATCACAAATAATTGAGCAATAAGGAATTTAACTATATTTTTTAATGCTCGTTGATGCAATTCACCAGCACCGTGAAAAATGAGGAAGTTGATCCAGGTCAATTGAAGCTCAAAAGGTTGAAAATCAACATAGCTTCACATCTGTGACACTGATTCGTCACACATGTGGATACAATTCACCAGCACTGTGAAAGATGACAATCACACATGTGGTTTTTCTAATCATGCCAGTGAAATTTTTAGCGCCAAATACCTTAAATTCAAATGTTCATGACTATGAAGAATAGGCCTACTCATGAATCTAAATTAGTCACACCTGTGAATAGTTTATCACGTCTGTGAAGGATTTTTGCAAATTATTAACATAAAGAGTCACGGCTAGTTTCACTACATCAGTCGCACCCATGAACTTATGTATTTAATGTTGACAGACATAAATGGAAAAGTGATTGAACGACTAGTTTTGCATTGAATGCACTCTAAATGACATTATTTCTCATAAGAAATATAAATACAATCATTTATAAACTTCCAAGAAAAAAAGATAACATATTATCAAACATCTAATCTTTGTAAAACCATTGTGTATTTATTCAAACTTCCTCTATTTACAATCTTTGTTATGAAAACCATTATTGCTTAGTTTGTTGAGCTCTTTTGGTTAGTAAGTGCTTTCATTCCTGTAATCAAATACTCATTAGTCGGTTTGAGTGGTTTGGGTTGTGAGTGAAATAATTGTAAGAGTTTTTGTATTAGTCATAAAAAAAATACAAGGATTTGGTTATTGTGTTAGCTATTAAAACACAAGAGTTGTTATTGGGTTAGGTGTTAGCCAAAAGTGTAAAACACTGTTGAACCTTGAGGGGTATTTCCGTTATTTTGATGATAACAAATAAAATAGCAATATTGTATTTAACATACTTGTTTTCTAAGTCTATGGAATAGGGTATGGAATTTGATAGCAAGAATGGAGAATGGAAGATTAATCTTCAAAAGATAAAATTGAAGAAGTAGCATATTCACGCCTGTGAACCTATGTGTCACGCCTGTGATGAAGCTAACCGCCAACAAACCAACATTTAAAGTTCACGACCATGAAGGAAGATAGCAACCGTGAATGAGCATCTAAGTCACACCCATGAATGAAATGTCACACCCGTGAAACATCATGACAAATTCTTCCCGAGAGCTTCACGACCAAAGTCGCCACTTGGACCACGGGTTGGAAGGTTGTCACGCCCGTGAAGAGAAAATGTCACACCCGTGAACAAATACTTCAAAAACCTTCCAGAATGCTTCACGACCAAGGTCACTACTTAAGTCATGGCTTGGAAGAACAGTCACGACCGTGACACACAAAGTCACGCTCGTGAAACATGAAAGAAAAACATGTCAGACGCGATTATAAGGATTGGTACAACGACTATTTCCATATTAAATGCAATCAAACGGCTAGAATTCACCATGGAAGTATCAATGCAATTCATTTATGAATCCAGAACAAGAGAATAGCTAATACTTCGAATCAAAATCTTGTTGTAAACCATTTTATGCATTTAATACTTTCAAAGAACAAACATTTATTGTAACACCCCCTTACCCCACTGTTGTTCAGCAAGGTAAGTGAGCATTACCCGTCTTAGTGTTTTATAAAATTAATGAAATGAATAATATTTTTTTTACAAAAATATTGCAGACACTATAAAAATTATTACAAGAACAAATATTTAAAATTTTATTTATTTATAAAGTATATTAATTTACGTTCAAACTATGTTCTTTTACATAGTGACTCACATATTTAATACACATTATATGAAATAAAAATGATACTTTAATTTATAAAGTTTTTAACAAAATATACCAAAAGGAAACTAAGCTGCTAGCTGCTTTCCTCCGGGTACCTTTCTTCTTCTGACAATCTATTATCTACGACTACCCTTCTAAACCTGCACAAGAAGAAACCACCCGCGCTAAGCTAATAGCTTAGTGGTGCTTCAATGATAAAAATTTTACATACATATATATTTCCTCACATATTAATTAACCATTTAATAAGTAAGACATAAAATAAAGAATTATATACAATCAATAAATTTTAGCAAAACTCAATATTTAACAACTTGAATTCATATAACATTTATAAAAATCACATACTTCGATTTTATTATTATTATTATTATTATTATTATTATTATTATTATTATTATTATTATTATTATTATTATTATTTTCTTGTGCCTATAACACCTATAACTGAACCAACTAATAGGAATAACGAGCCTGTACCAGGAATCACATCAATAGCAAATTCTATCTCCCTATCTGGTGGTAACCCCGACAAATCTTTAGGAAATATATCTGGGAACTCACACACTGTGGGGATGCCCTTGAGTTCCAGGCTCCCCTTCCTGGTATCTATTACATGGGCCAAATATGCCTCACATCCCTTCCTAATATATTTCTGAGCTTTTAATGCAGAAATAACACTGGTCAAACATGTTTGACCTACACCTTGAATGATGGTGTCATCATGCCCGGGAATTTTAAGTACAACTTTTCTAGATTGGCAGTCGACTATAGCTCCATACTTTGTCAACCAATCCATACCCAGAATAGCATCAAATTCATGAAAAGGTAATTCTATTAAGTCGGCAGGAAATTCTCTACCCTGAATTATTATTGAACTGTTTCTATAAATCTGATTCACTTTCACACTATGTCCCAGCGGATTGGTCAAAACTATCTCATATTCTAAGGTCTCAGGTATCATGTTCCCATGTCTAAGTGCAGCTGTGCTTTATGTATGAATGCATGGAATCAGGATCTATCAAAGCATGTAAATCAAAATAAAATAAAGATAATTTACCAACTATGACATCTGGTGCACCCTGGTCCTCACGGGCTCTCATCACATATGCCCGAGCTGGAGCTCTACTACCTTCGAGTCTATCAACTGTCTCTGATACCCCATGACTATGTCTGGTACAACCACCTCTAAACTAGACTCGACCTCTACCATGACTCTGTACCGGTGTCATAGTCTGTGCTGGTGCCATACTGTCTATACTAAGTCTAGGACAATCTCTCTTCATATGGTCAATAGCTCCACATCTCAAACATGCCCTAGTCAACCACCAACACTCTCTTGTATGAGCTCTACCACAATGCTGACACAAAGTCGGAGCTGGTCTCTTGGGAAATGATACTGGTGAACTAGCAGATGATGTTGCGGGTCTAAAATGCTGACCCTGCCTACCAAAAAATGTCTGCCTAGCCACCCTGGACTGAAATGGTTTGGGTACTATTCGTCCTTTCCTACCCGATGTATGGGCCCATTAGCTATTTATTTCTTGGAGAACTCTTCTATCTTCAGCTTCTTCCTTCTTTCTACATTAATGGCAGAGGACACTAGCGTAGCAAAATCAGTATGCTGGTGTGAAGCCACTAAATACCCAATCTCCTCTTCAAGACGGTCTTCAAATCTATGACATTTATCAGCTTCATCTCTAATAATCCCAGTAGCATACTTGCTCAGCCTGGTGAACTTCATCTCGTATTCAGCTACTATCATACCCCTTTGTTTCAAATTCAAAAATTCTCATTTTTTCTCATCCACATAAATTCTTGGCACATATTTCTTTTTAAATTTTGCCACAAAGAAATCCCATGTCTGAGGGATCAGAGTCTGAGGTTTCGTTAACACCAACTTCCACCAGTCATAAGCATGCTCTTGAAGGAGGGACACTTCATATCTAACCTTGTACTCCTCAGGACACTGCAGCTCCTCAAAAACCCGCTCTGTCTTTTCCAACCAAAATTCTGCTGCTGCTGGGTCATCCTCTTTCTTGCCCATAAAATCCATAGCCCCATATTTTCTTAATTTATCAATCTAGGGTTTTGGTTGAGGTGGGGGAGCTAGTGGAGCTGGTGGCGGCACAACTTGTGCTATCTGCTGTAACAAGGTAGTCATCTATTGCATAAGGGGTACCTGACCTGGGCTAACCTGTTCTTCAGCATGTTGTGGAGCTATAATGCAAGGCTCTGAGGCTCTAATTGATGCTGACTGTCTATGAGCAGTTGAGTCAGCTATACTATCACCCTCCTGCTCCTCATGACTTTGTCTTGATTCTGAATCCATTAAAACCTATCTTGTCAGAAGAAGGATCCCTTATTAGAATATAGCAGCTTAAAACAATGCAAATACTGAAAACATGCACTTATCTTCCCATACCCACTAAGTAAGAACCGTCTAAACCTATAGCTCTGATACCAAAAATTTATAACACCCCCTTACCCCACTGTCGTTCAGCAGGGGTAAGTGAGCATTACCCGTCTTACTTTTTTATAAAATTAATAAAATGACGAATAATTTTTTTTTACAAAAATATTGCAGACACTATAAAAATTATTACAAAAACAAATATTCAAAATTTTATTTATTTATAAAGTACATTAATTTACGTTCAAACTATGTTTTTTTACATAGTGACTCACATATTTAATACACATTATATAAAATAAAAATGATATTTTAATTTACAAAGTTTTTATCAAAATATACCAAAAGAAAACTAAGTTGCTAGCTGCTTTCCTCCGGGTACCCTTCTTTTTCTGACAATCTATTTTCTACGGCTATCCTTCTAAATCTGCGCGAGAGAAAACCACCCGCGCTAAGCTAATAGCTTAGTATGTGCTTCATTGGTAAAAATTTTACATGATGTTCATATGTGTGTAATTATGTGTTAAAGTTTAATATGATTGTGTGTTTGATATGTTATGTAATTAGTTGTTGTTTTTGATATTTTATATGGAAATGAGACCAAATGGTGTGAAATAATTGAGACACATGAATGTAGTTGTAATTCTAGAAATTTTAGTATTAAAATGAATGCAAATGATAAATGTGGTTGAAATATGGATTGATGCCAATTGATGGCTCGGGTACAGAATTCCAAGAGTAACCCTGACTATTTTGATAATAACTTGAGTTCTGGAACTCCTTTTTGTATGTTCTTTGTTGGAAATGAAAGCTAAGACACAAGGATTTAATTTTTATTCAGACCATAACATCTAATTATGTCTAGATTTTCCCAGAAAATGCATAAAGTTGAAACTTAGAATCTGTCCAGAAAATTCTGGGCAGAAATATCTATGATGATTCAGTTTTAAATTAACCATAAATTTTGATAGAAAAATGGAATTTAAGTGTTTTTTGATGCATATGAAATCTAAGACAATAATCTATAAATTTTTAGAAGGCCATAAATTTAAATTCGAATTATAAATAGGCTAAAAATGAAGCCCAAAAATAGGTCCAAAATCTGCCATAGGTAAAAACATGAAATATTGGAGTTGTGCATGTGTTGTGATAATTATAGATAATAATTAATGTGAATAATTATTTTAATGGTAGTTATGAATGTCTAACAAATTATATATGTGTGAGATTTTAATGCAATAATAATGAAAATAAAGAACAAAAATAAATAAGCATGATTATGATAGTTGAATAATATTGGCATTTTTGAAATATTCGGAATTAAAATAAAAATAGTTTAGCCCAAAGACACCTAGGTTAGAACTAGAATAGAGAATAGTTTGACATGTCAATCAGGGGATTTAGGCACTCGGTGCCAAATATGAAAGCCGGTAATGACAATTTATAAATGCGTTCGGTGCAAAATTATTAAGCCGGTAATGACATTATTATAAAAGCGTTTGGCGCTATATTATGAAAGCCGAAAATTACAACTCCATTATTCCGATTAGTTAGTTCGGTTATAAGTATTATGGGCACAAGAAAATAATAATAATAATAATAATAATAATAATAATAATAATAATAATAATAATAATAATAATAATAATTGAAGTACGCGAATTCAAGTTGTTCAATATTGAGTATTTGCTGAAATTTATTGATTGTATATAATTCTTTATTTTATGTCTTACTTATTCAATGGTTAATTAATATGTGAAGAAATATATATGTATGTAAAATTTTTATCATTGAAGCACCACTAAGCTATTAGCTTAGCGCGGGTGGTTTCCTCTTGCGCAGGTTTAGAAGGGTAGCCATAGAAATTAACATTGTCAGAAGAAGAAGGGTACTCGGAAGGAAGCAGCAAAATGCTTTGGATTTTCTTTTTGGTATATTTTATAAAAAAAAATCTGTAAATTAAATTATGGTTTTATTTCCCATAGTATATATTATAGACATGAATTATAATGTAAATTAATGTACTTTATAAATAAATAAAATTTTGAGTATTTATGCTTGTAATAATTTTTATTTCAATGTCTGCAATATTTTTGTTAAAAAAATGTTACTTCATTTCATTAAATTTACAAAACAGTTAGACGGATAATACTCACTTACCCTGCTGAACGGAAGTGGGGTAAGGGGGTGTTACATTTATTCTCTGTGAAAATCTTTTTGCTCATTATTTTCTGAGCATTAAAGATTTACTCAAGTGAGCTTTGGGTATTTTGGGGTTAAGAGTAGAACATTTGAAAGGGTTAGTTGTGTGAGCTTCTAAAACACAAAGAAAAGTTGTTTGTGTGAACCTGTAAAACACAAGGAATTGGTTATTGTGTGAGCCATCAAAACATAAGGGATTTCTGTGTTAAGTGTGAGCCATTATGAGAAACACCATAGTTGGGAGTGAACTTGTAAAACTCCATTATAACACTTAGTGTGTTAGTGAAACTCCCAATTGTGATTGGGGAGAGAAGTAGGGTTTGTTAACACCCGAACCTCTATAAAAATCCTTGTGTCAAATTTCTCTATCCCTTCTAAACTTAACTTTTTATTTCCGCACTTTAATTTTATTTTTTTAAACTCCAATTCAACCCCCTTCTTGGCTCATTATCTGGGCAACAAACACTATAGTTGGGAGTGAGCTAGGAAAACTCTATTGTAACACTTTAAGTGTTAGTGAAATATCCAATCTAAATTGGAGAGAGGAGTAGGGTTTGTTAACACTCAAACCTCTATAAATCATGTGTCTCTATCTCTCTACTTCTCTTTTGTTTATTCTTAGTTGTTTGCTTGAAGCAAAAAATGTATTTGCTAACCAATTCAACTCCCTCTTTTAGTTATTGTTTTGGGCAACATAAGCCAAATTCACTCCTAAGGCATATCCAAACCAATCCAATTCATATCAAACTTGCATTTATAAATCAATGCACACTCTTACAACTCAATTTCAAGTATATATGAACCTAATTACCACAATCAAATTGCTCACACGTACCAATTAAGCCATTTCTTACATGTAATTCTAACTATTACCTTCAAATGCGAACTATTATACAATTCATTCAACTTATGCATTCAATTGACACAGTGACATACCAAATAATTCATTCATGCAATAGTCATAATAAAAACATAGCTTATTGACCTAAAAGGATGCACAAACCTCTCATATCTCCATTTATGATTCTTCAAGCCCCATTTTCTTTCCTTCTGTCTCTCTTTTATTATTGAATTTTTTTCCTTCTGATTGAGCATTTAACACATGCAATTATTCCATTAAAAACAATTCTTTCATAACTCCAAACCATTGCTTAGCTCTTTCTTTTCAACTCCTAAATCCTAAAATCTCTCTTTTCACTGACTTAGGGTTTAAGCCTCCTACTACCTCTCTAACTCAACCTCCTTCACTCTTAAGGTCTTTAAAAACTTCCTACAACATTTTTCTCCATGAAAACCTCTTAAAACCCTCACTTTCACTTTAAACTATAACTCCCATAAACAAGCTCCTAATGAGCTCAAAGCACCATGATTCATATGGAAAAAAATGTAGAAATGAGAGAAAACAACTTACTTTTCACCTTGCTTCCACTTTGGATGTACCAAGGAGGATTTCTCTCTCCTATTTCCTAGCTATTTTCTCTTCTTATTTCCTTCCTTTAGCTTTCCCAAGCTTCCTTGTGCATGAAAAATAGTTTTTCGTATACTTTTCTCTTTCTTGTTTTTTTTACTTTCACTTTCTAACTTGAGCTTGGCTATGGAGGATGATGGAGGAATGTGGAAGGATATTTTGTGCAAAAAATTCTAGTAGTTTAGAGATATGAAAGAAGAAGAAGCAAAAATTTCAAAAATGGGACCCACCATAATTGATCAAATCTTGATAT
The DNA here is from genome assembly GCA_023653625.1 of Triadica sebifera. Classification (NCBI taxonomy): domain Eukaryota; kingdom Viridiplantae; phylum Streptophyta; class Magnoliopsida; order Malpighiales; family Euphorbiaceae; genus Triadica; species Triadica sebifera. Next base: position 3,132,719 of record CM042910.1, read on the forward strand.
TTTGCATTAATCCTCTTAATTATCTTAATTCGCCCTCTTTTTTACACATGTGACCAATCAACACTTGAAAAGAATAGGTTTGATGTTAATTAAATCACAAATATACAAATTGATCCCTCAATTTTTAACAAATTGAAAATTTACCTCAAAACTTTATAAACTACACTTAGGTCCTCTATCATAATTTAGCACATTTACACATATTGTGAACTTTATTAGATATTTTCAATAATTATTTATCATTATTATAATTTTTCTTCAGTTAAAATCCGAATTTATATTTTGATCGCTCCGGTACATCAATTTCACAACATACGCGAGTTGAGGCCAAAATTAACGGACATGATATAACTGCACTACCAACAAATATACATATATCCCTATATACATTAAATGTGCCACCAAGAATTCTAAAAGCCTATGATTTCATTTCCAAGTCGTTTCTTATACAATGTGAAAGGACAATGATGAATGTTATTTCAATTGTACACAGAATTTGAACATAAGAGAATTCCATTAAGGGGAAATGGAACTAAAGTTGCAAGACTATGAAGTTAAAGTACAAAAATAATACACCAAGGTGGACTTGTAGTCCATGCATTATAGGTAACCATCTCCAAAAAGAGGTAGAGTAAACAAGGGGTAAGCCATAGAGATCTTCAACCAACAAGCCAATCAACCACTAGCAAACCTACAAGCAAGCAACTCAACCTATCAACCAGCATAGCCAATCAACCAACCACCAAGTTAGCAAGGACTAAGCCAATAAGTCAGTTAGTTAGCCATCCAACCATCCATTTTACATTTTGAAATGTTAGTTTTTGAATATTGATATTAAGTGCATATGTTCATGAGAACTTTTTTTTTCTACATAAGTTGTGTATATTTAGAGTTTTTAAGGCACATTACCTTTAGAATTTTTTGGAAGCATCGACTCATAAACTATTAGAAATAGTGGGTTAACATATTGTTTAGAACAAAACATTTTTTTTAAGTACAAGGCTTATTTTGGAATAGATATATTGATTAATTTTCCTTGTGAATCTCCATGTAATTAAATTATTTAATATGTTAATGATTAAGTTATTTTAGTTTACCATTACAAATATTGTTAACATTTTGTCTATGGTGATTATCCATTATAATTTTTGTTCATTTAACATTGTTTATAGCAAACATGAAATATCAAAATCATTCTCATATGTCTCTAAAAAAAACATAAGTTTTGCATTAATGGTTCCATGATATTAACAAAATATGTTTCCTTTACTAAAAGAGTTCATTCTCAAACAAAATAGAGCTCATTTGTGACAATACATACCTAATCTTCAAATAAAATGCATATCCCAAAACTTTAAAGTGAAATAAGAAAATAAATACACAAAACTAAAACACTTCATCTTAATATTTTTGTAGTAAAACACTATTTCAAGTTTTTCTTCACTGTCTTTGAGTTAATCTTTTGCATTTGCACACTTTTTCATTAATCTTGCATTTTCATCAACCATAACATCAATTTTGTTGATAAGATCCTCTAATGTTTCTTGTGCTATCCTCTTTTTTAAATCTTTATTTTTTTCTTCAATTGAATTTTTTTTACATGAGAAGAGAGTTCATCATCAAGCCAAATGAAAAACTTTCAACCTTTGTTCTACACTTTATTACCAAACCAATTTGTCCCCTAAACACAAAAAAAAATTAATTTTAATTAAAATGTAGACTGAAATGAGAAAAATAACTTATGTCAACCTATAGAAGAAAAAAATTTCATTTTGTAATTAGAGCAACCATAAAATCAACGATCTAAGTTAGATTCAATTCATGTCATCCATCTCTAAGCCAACAAATTTTAGTGACAACATGGCAATGAACCTTTGAAATGATGGCTATGTTCATTCCTGCTCATTGAAGTATATGAAAAAAATGGATGTGTCATTGAAAATTTTTCAATTTTCCCCGCTCTCACGTATATCGATATCCTATAATTAAAATTTTTTTCATTATGCATTTTAACACATAAATCAAGGTTTTGGTTGTCATCACGATTTCCGGTGCGACAAAAAATTCAATTATTAATTTCCTTTTATAATATTCTATTTTCTTTATTTTCCACCTCCAAAACTATTTTTCTCCATTTATTTCTTTTATTCTTCTAATGTCCATTTCCAATTCAAAAATTCTCATTAATTCAATAAATACTCTGAAAATTACAAATAAATTCCTATAATCACTTTAACTCATTTTCTTTAATTTTTCATCATCATTTTCACCAAAATAATATTCAATAACTCTTAATAAATTTTTTCATAATTAGGCTAAAAATCTAAAAATTCACCAAAAATCCTATTAAATATTTCTTCCATTCCAATTTTTTTTTTCACTTCTAAACACTCCAATTAACTCCATTATCTTCAATTTAAGGCAAAATTCCTCCAAAATAATTTTTGTAAAATTTAACCATAATTATATAAATTCTCTAAAAATTCCATAAAAATTCCTAAAATTTTATTTTCATCAATTCTTCACTAAATCCATCATTCTCAAGCCTTGTTCTCTTCATTTCCTATTTTTATTTAATTGTTCAGTATTTTTGCCATAAAACCTAATTTTCCATTAACCAAAATCAAAAAATAACACACCACAACTCAAGGAATAAATATGACAATAATCAAACCAACAAAATTACATGGAGAAACAAAATCATCACATTCTTCAAATGGGTATTTACCTAAGCTTGATTTTGTTTTTGCGAAAATCCCACACTTTTACTCTTTTTCTTCACACCAATACCACTTTAATCCTTTTGATTGATGAATAAATATGATTTGAAGAAGAAAAATTGAAAAATCAAGGAAGTGGAGCTTGGAATGGTTCAGCCATGGAGGAGAGTAAGGAAGAAGATGGAATTTATTATTTTTGTAGGAAATTCTAATTAATTTCCTATATATACCCTAATTAACTTAATTAATCCTAACTAATTCTTTAATCAATCCCCTCATTGGCTAATAGAACAATTAATTATCCCCTAATATTGGCACATGGCCCAATCATAATTTAGTTAATTTTGACTTTATAAATTTCCAACCAATCACAAATTTTCCTTCATTTTAATTCATAATTAAATTTAATTCTCCAAAATTCAACCTCCAAACAACTTAATTCTATCAAATTAAGTATTTCAAAAATTATAAAATAATTTTCTCTTCGAAACGGTATATTTAATTTTGCGAAATGACCACCAATGAGAAAATTGTATTTTTACAGTTTAATCATTTTTCTTAATTTGACCCATAAAAATTCATCAGCAATCCGATTTCTAATTTATCAGTTTTAAAAATCTTAAAATTAAATTTCGATCACATCGACTCCATTGTAATTATGAATACATCTCTCTAACTCTCGATCTAAAAAATCAGGCAGTAAACCTGCACTGAGAATCATATTTCTACAATTCAAGCCCTTAACTTTAAAACCTCATCTTATAACTCCACCTATGATCTTAAAATAATATTTTACATATTTCAGTATGCTTAAATTATAATTTTACTATCGAGCGAAAAATTCAAATTCCGACCTGGGTTGTCGTCTCGATTTGTGTGCATAACACGAAATTGTATTTTTCATTTGATAAAATTCCTATTCATATTATCATATTAATATAATTAAATTTTTATTTATTTATCCATATTTAAACTCTGATTGTACGCCTCTATACTACAGTATAAACGACCGCAGTACATGTATAAAGTTAGACTCTAACTCGCTGATGTGACATAATTTTCTTTTTTTTTTTATAATGAATTCATGTTTAAATTCAACTGATGTTGTTATTTTTTGTTTTTTTGATAATGATGTTGTATTTAGATTATCAATTCTATGAGAAAGAAAAAAAAAGCCAAATTTACATAGCTTACAATCTACGGTGAAAGAAATTCGGTTATTAATAGATTAATTGATTGAAAATTAATCAACCAATAGCTTATAGGTTTGTGTAGATTGATAATTTAATTGTTAGAAAGATAATATGAATGGGGATATTGTTAATCTAGTATAAGGTATAAGGTGAAAGATCAAAATAGAAGGACAATATAAAATCTGAGGATTGTGTTTCATACAGTATCTTTAAGACAAATTTGCCTCCTACCATAGGTGTTTAGGTTCACTGGCGTTTATCTCATAGGATACAACAAATTAGTGGCAAAAGTTGGACACCACAACTTTGCCCACAGTGAACTGAAAAAGTGTCTCACTATCATAAAAGAAAAAGGAAGAAGAAGAGAAGAGATATTTCTCATAAGCATATCCTCCAAAAAGACTAGAAATATTTATTTTAAACCAGTAGAATGAGAGAAAAAAATAAATGTGAATTAATCCTCTATTAAAGGTATTTATTAAGCCTAAAAATTAATATATGTAATAAAAGAATTTATATTTATATCAACCATTGAAGGTTTGTAACTCAAGAAACTGCAGAAATTAAAAAAAATATTTATCTGAAAAGTTGTGCGTATGGTACAATGTCATGAGCGCGATAGCCCGTGTGTGTTGCCTTATTGTTGCAAGCGTGACAAAACATTGCACACGCGATAATGACATACAAATTTCTGTCACGGGTGTGACCAAATGTCACGAATGTGACAGTTTGCCCACGTACTTTAATTTTCCAAAAATAAAAAATAATATAAAAGTTGGGTTGTGCCTGGACCATGGTATTTGAGCTCAACATTCATGTGCATAGGTCGAGCGCCCATGAATTGACCTTAGTTTCGTCCATAGATTTACATCTCCTATGCCTATGCATGCGAGAGAGAATCTTTCAAGCTACTCACTTAACAATGAAAGGTAAGTCTTACTTTATAAACCCTTATCCTAACTCCCCATTTTTTCTATATGGGATTACACACTTTTTATTTTCTTTCTCCTTAGCAATGAGCTTTAATTTATTATTCACACATACACCATTTTAAGCATATAAATATTATAATTCATAGTCGTCATGTCAAAGAACACATATATTGGTCATCCTTCCAAACTGAGTTATGAAACTCACCCAAATATTACTCTCAAAATGTCTCATTAACCAAAATTTTCCAATAATCTCTCATATGAATAAAAATTGGACGAAAAAGTAAGACGAACAAAGTCTTACTATGTAATAAAGTTTGGCGATTGAAACTTGAATATAATAGGTAGGTGTTACCTTTTGAACCTTTTCTTATGAAAATATATTTATTTATCCGCTAATCAGTTAACATGATGCCATTTAACTATTCTATTATTTGAGTAAATATTGATATACTCCACACAAGAATCTCTCTTAACACAATTGAGTTATTATTACTGTGTTCATTTTGGCCCTGAACATCTATCTGGTTCTATGAGAGATTTAGAGAATTGAGCTTCACACAATTCTCCTTTAAAGTGGCCCCACTTATCTCTCACATAGGTGATATCTTACTTATTAGTATCATTAAAAGTATAACTTAACCTTACTTTAAAAATATCACTAGTTTAACCCCTATAATAATTTCACCACGTCTTTATAATTAGGTTGTCCCATTGAACCTATATATTGGGATCTCTTGTCAACTAGGTTGGATTTTACTTTGTATTAACTTGTTACTATCTTATGGGTTAAGTCTCATCAGTTTCGATAATTTATCAACTAACTCTCTATTTAACCCTTTAGTTAGCATATCAATATTATTATTGTAGCACCCTTTCGATTAACCAGAATAAACTCGATTAATTAAGCTAACACTACGAAAAACAGTTATGCAAAAAACCTATAAAAATTTAAAACTTTTCTTTGCATCATGACCATGATGACTTGCATAAAATATACAGTAAAAGAAATGCTTGACTTGATATTTAAATTCCATTTCATAAATAAAACATGTAAACTTTTTACTAGGGATTTACAATAATACATGTCCTTAACAAGGAATTACATAATTTTTCAACAATCACATGTATACAAGTAAACAACCCCCTTTTATGATCTGTACCTAAAATGCAAAAGTGCAACATGTGTTATCACTAACCCGCATAGGGTTTGATATGATGTCTCTGATGTCTAGGTTGCTTTTCTTGTTCAAGTTCTACTTATCTACAAGACTTCTACTTGCATGGAAAAAACACCCACATACTAAGCTACTAACAGCTTAATGGTACATATAGGCATAAAAATTCTCTTACAATTATACATTATATGTATTTCATGGCATCATGTAAGAATATCATGGCATGAAAATAGAATCATGATATCATATAGACTATCTTACCTTGTGGAAGTATAATTCGTTCAATATATATAATGATAACTATAGCATGTAACATTTGACTATGTGCATAAACTTACTTGTATACTTATGCTTTTGCATTCATTTCATGTTATTAGATTATGTACTTACTTTAACATATTTGATATTATTGCCCAAAAACTCTCAACCCTGACTATTCAGATACGGGTTGTGGATAGAGGCGCTCTCTGAGATTAACCTACCCTACCATTATATGTAAACATATGTCACTCTAGGCTCATCAAGTAATTGGCATGAGTCCAGGCTAACCATATTGATTGAGTAAACATATAGTTTTTTCATGTAATATCATTTAAAATAATGTGTGCCAATCCAGGCTCCTCAAGTCAATGGCATTCTCTGAGCTTAAGCCAAATTGACTGGATAAATATATAAATACGGTATGTAACCCCCTTAATGACATGTCATCTATCCTACTACTAGTCTTAGTATCGAGTATAGGCTTTACTTGTTCATATCCTTTATTAGTTCCATTATAACACTTATATCTTAAGCATATACATTTTAATTCATGCATGCAAACTTATCATAGAACATTCATATACTGATATCCATAGAAATATACTTCAATGTATCATTATTGAACATATTTACTTAACCATTGTAAAAAACATCATATTACCTTTAAAGCAGGCTTCACGAGTGTGAACTATATATTCACGGTTGTGAAGACCCATTCATGGGTACCTTTACCCATGAACCAAACCATGACCTTGGTGGTGAATGCTTCTATCCACTTTATGCATTTTTTTTCATGGGCGTGAATTTGTTTGTGAGATGAGATTCACGGTCGTGAACACCTAGTCACGGGTATGAATTTGGGTTTTTCAACAATTGATGACATTAAAAACATGCATTCATTGCAAGTCACAAGAAAGACTCTAAGGATTGTCCCATGACAACCTATTCCTATCAATATTCTCATCACATCATGCATAAAAATATGTTAAAAGATCATTCAATATACATAATCACTATACTTACCATTTTCTATTCACCAACTATTTTTTTTTCAATCATTTATGCTTTTATATACATTTAATCATTTCTTATTTACCTCTTTCACCCATTGGGCAACATCATTTATTATCTCATAATTGCCTCTTTAGGCACATTTATTACATATACATTACAAACATAACATTACTTATTAAGGCATACTTATATTTATAGCATTTCATACTTAAAATCCTATCTCATAGCATTAATTACCTCATTTGAACTAGGCATTTAACATTTAAAGCATAAAATTCAATCATCACTTAATTAGCATCCAACATGGCATACTTGGGAATTTGAATACGTATACATACATACATCTAATGGAGCCTCACAAAACTAAGATTATCTCAAGCTTGCTTATCCTTTTGGTGGATTTCACCACCTCCCTTTTCAACTCCTATCGCATATAACATATCTTTATTAATATCAAAAACTCATACGGTTAGCCTTTATAGGCACAAGGGTAAAAACCCTAACTTTAGCCCTTTCAACATCATTAAACTCATATAACCCCTTACTAACACATGTTATAATGTTTAGACAACTTAAAGAGGGGTTTTTAATCTTAATCTCTCAATATTAAGCCTTAACCTAATCCATTTGGAAATGGATCTCTACCATATTCGAACTAAACATAATTAAAACTATGAAAGCTTGTGAAAACTAAAGGAAAATGTGATTCCTTACCTTAATTAAAGGAAAACACAATTGGATGAAAGATTTGACTCCTCTCTTCCTTCTAGGGTTCAAAATTCCTCAATAGAGCAACTTCTTTATGCTCCTTTTTCCCAAGAGCTTGTTGAAACTTTGATCTTTTGCTTTAGTTTAGGTGTTTAAGGCTGAAAATCCAAAAAAATGTAAGGCTTTGGTTTCTGGTATGAGGAAATCTCGAACTCTATGGTTTCTTTTGATTTTTATTCATGAGAGAAAGGAAGAACAACTATCATATTTTTATATTTGACGACGCTCACAGGCGTGACCTGATAAGTCCCGGGTGTGATCAACATTTTCATGGTCATGACAGTTAAGTCACGGGCATGAACTATACACTCATCACTATCATCATCTTTCTTTAACTCTTTTTTTTCCCTTTAAACATATACTTGTATCTTTTCTTAATCCATATTATTAACTAAGCCCTAATTACGGGCGTTATAGTTATCCTTTGATTTTACATAATCAACAACGATAACCCAAATTGAGAGTAGTTGCCTTATGGTATTATGTCTATGAAAAATGTGTCTAGAATTACCATTATACATGTTAATTTGTGTCTTTCCAATCGCATATTGATTATCATAGTGTATGCAAATAGGGGGCACAAGACTTTTCCATTTTAGAATATCTTCTAAGAAATGGTATAGCTACTCAACTTTTTCAATGCATTTATCTAATGCAATAAATTCATATTCTATTGTGGATCTAGTTATAACTGTTTATTTAAAAGATTTCTAATCCACACCTACACCAGCTAGTGTGAACATATAGCCACTAGTATATTTTGAATCTTTTACATCAAAAATCCAGTTTGCATCGTTATATCCTTCTAGGATACTTGGATATCTGGTATAATGTAGTTCATACTCATGAGTATACCTCAAGTACCTTAGTACTCTTACAACTCCTTTCCAATGATCAGTTTCTAGATTACTCATATATTGACTCAGTTCGCTCAATGTATAAGTAATATCTGGTCCTGTATAACTCATCAAGTACATAAGACTGCCAATTACATGCACATATTCTACTTGAGATACATTTTCTCCTCTATTCTTATATAGATAAAGACTCAAGTCCAATAGGATTCTAGTAATACTTGTATCATTCTTATTGAATTTACTAAGTATTTTATCCACATAATGCGTTTGACTTAATGTAAGTTCATTTAATCTTATTGAGATTTTTATTCCCGAAATCACATCTGCTAGTCTCATATATTTCATGTCAAACCCTGAGTTTAACATATCTTTGGTAGACTTGACCATCTTATCATTACTACCAGCAATGAGCATCTCATCAACATATAAACATAATATGACATAACCATCATTAGTGTCTTTGACATAAACACATTTATCACATTCATTAATTTGAAACCATTAGACAACATCATTCTATCAAAATTTTTATGCCATTATTTTGGTGCTTGTTTCAATCCGTATAGAGATTTAACCAATCTATAAACTTTATTTTGTCTTAGGAAAATAAAGCTTTCAAGTTGTATCATGTAGATTTCTTAATCTAAATCTCCATTTAAGAAAGTTGGCTTTACACCTTCAACTTGTATTTCATGATTGCGCAATGCAGTAATCGCAATAATCATTCTTATAAAATTTAATCTTGTTACATAAGAATATGTATCAAAATAGTCTACTCATTGTTTTTGTCGGTAACCTTTAATCACAGGCCTAGTTTTATATTTATCAATTGAACAATTTCCTTTCATCTTCCTTTTGAATATCCATTTGGATTCTAGAGGTTTACATCCTAGAGATAAATCCACTAGTTTCCAAATATGATTTTGCATATATAGTCTACCTCACTCTTGATGAACTATTTCCACATAAAATATTTTGAAGAGTTTACAATCTCTGTGTAAATTTGAGGTTTTACCTCTAGCATGTAAATCATAAAATCTGGTCTAAATTTTTTTTCTATCCATGCTTTTTTACTACGTCGAAACTCTATTTTGGCTGGATCAATTTCAAAACCAAGTTCTTATTCCTGAACTTGATTTTGACTTTGACTATCTTTAATAATAGTCTCAAAAGCTCATTTGGATATATTTGTCTCTTTTAAAGTTTTATAAGGAAATATATATTCAAAAAACGACACATTTTTTGATTCTAGAGTTTTTGTGTATGCCAAGAATTTTTTATTTATACACAAGAAACCAATAAGCACTACTATTATGTGTATAACCAATGAAAATGCAGTCAACTGATTTTAGGCCTATTCTTACTTTTTTTAGTAACAAAACAACCACTTAAGCAAAACACCCACACACTCGTAAATATTTATAGTAATATTTTCTTCCTTTCCATAATTCATAAGGGATTTAATTTTGTTTACTTCGGGGAACCTTATTAAAAAGATAATTAACTAACTAAATGACTTCCCCCCACATGTTCTGAGGCATCCTATCTTATCAGTATTGCATTCACAATTTCTTTTAAGGTACAATTCTTTCTTTCAGCCACACCATTTAACTGAGGAGAATTAAATGTAATGGTTTTGTGTATAATTTCATGTAATGTACAAAATTATCTAAATGATGTTTCACATTCACCACCTCAATCACATCTTAATACCTTGATTTTCCTATTGAGTCGATTTTCAACTTCAATTTTATAGAGTTTAATTTTCTCTACAGCTTCATCTTTGCTTTTAAGAAAATACACATAACAATATTTTGTGCAATCATATATAAACGTGATAAAATATTTACTACCATCTCTTGTTTGAATAAATTTTAAATCACATACATCATTGTGTGTTAGATCAAGTGGTTTAGTTTTCCTTTCAACTGTTTGAAAAAATGACCTGATTAATTTTTCCTCAATGCAAATTTCACATTTATATTTTGAATCTATATGGAAATTAGGTATGTATTCTAAGTCAATTAGTCTTCTCAAGGCATTATAATTAATATGTCTTAGTCTACCATGATATAAATTGGAAAACTTAAGCAAATAAGCAAAAGAGGTACTTTCATTAACTCGTTTTACAATAGTTACATTTAGCTTAAAAAGCATATCAAGGGCATACCATCTGCCCACATACATGCCACCCTTAGACAGACCAACTTTGTCTGACTCAAAAACCATAAGAAAATCATCCAAATTCTTGTGAATATCAGGCAAAAACAAGATATTGTTTAGATTCAGCTCCTTCATATAAGTCATCTTCAGCACCACTTGTCCTTCACCAAAAACTTCAAAAATGGTAGAATTACCCATATACAACTTTTTTCTACTCTTTGATTTGAAGGTAGAGAATATCTCACATTCTGAGTAAATTTCCTTGTGGCAATAGTATCAATCCACCATTCTTTTAGGTTAGACCCTGTAAGATTTATCTCAGGGATAACAGTGCAAGAATAATATCAAAGACCTCTTAAGTAATATTTTGTAAAAGATTGGCTTTATTGCTCTTCTTTTTCTTTGGGAGCCTGTAATCAAAAGCTTTGTGACCCATCTTGTCATAATTGAAGCACTTGTCTTAGAATTTCTTCTTAGAAACTCCACATTTGGGTCCCATCTTAGACTTTTTGGTTTTCTTTCTCTTAGAACTTTGTCCATGTTCGACAATGTTCGACTTTTCCTTAGAAGAATTAAACCCACTCCTTTTTTTTTTCTAAGCTTTGGTTGTCTTCCTCAATTTGAAGTCCAAGAATCAACTTATCAATGTTCATTTCCTTTCGCTTATGCTTAAGGTAGTTTTTGAAATCCTTCCAGCTAGGGGTAATTTTCTATAATGGCAGCCATATGGAAGGTTTCACTCAAGTTCATTCCTTTTGCATGAATATCATGAAAAATAACTTGAAGCTTTTGCACTTGACTCATGGAATCTACCACTATAAACTTTTTAGCACTGACATCCTTAGATTTGTATTTTTAGTCCAAAGATTCTCATAATTGTTTGGCAATCTTAATACCACTATACACATTGTATAACAAATCATGTAACCCATTCAAGACATAATTCTGGCACAGAAAATCAGAATGATGCCAACTATCATAGGTCATCCTCAGTTGAACATCTTAGTCATCCTCCTTCAGAGTAGGAGCACGATCAGTTAAGAACCGTGCAATATTTAAGCTAGTCAAATAAAATAAAATCTTTTATTGCCACCTATTAAAGTTCAAACCATTGAACTTTTCTTGTTTCTCCCCATAATTCTTAGGCTCCGTGACAGGTACAATCGAAATGACAACCTGTGCAACAGTAGCTAATGGCCCTTGAAAACCATCATGAATATTGGAAGTAATTACTGTGTCTTTCATTTTTGAAACAGGACAACAGAAATATTAAATTTCAGCTAACCCAAATATTGTGATTAACAAGTTTAGAATTTATATTAAGATTGTTCGAAAGATAAAATGAATGGGGATATTGTTAATTTAGCATAACTTACATTGGGTCCATAACCAAATAGTTCTTGAAAAATATAGAGAAAATTACATTTATATTTTTTTAAAATTGTTTCATCAAAAATATTTCTCTAATTTTAAATTTTAAATTTTCATTTTTACACTTTTTATATTTCAAAAATATATTTTTAAAAATTTTATCTTTTTAAAATATCTTTTTTATATTTTATATTTTGAAAATATTATTTTTTCCTAATAAAATAAAAATGTATATTTTTGAAATAAAAAATTAAAAATAATATATTTTTGAAAGAAAATAAATAAGAGAAATGGAGACAAATACTTAATTTACTATCCAAATTTACATTTTTAAGTCAAAAAAATCCTTTCAAAACTAAGAAAAAAAATGTAAATTAGGTAAAATAATAATAAAATTAAAAAGAGTAAAATTATAAAAAAAAGGATAAAATGTTTTTTTTTAGAAAATGGATATAGGATGTAATTTTCTAAATAAATAAAGGAGTATATTTGTATATACATGTATTTATGTACAAATTAAAAAAAAAAAAAAAGGCCCGTGACAATTCGTTGGGCTTTTTAAAGTTTAAACCCTAACCGTTAGATGGTCAAGTTCATATGTTATCACATCAACGGGTAAATCAGACGGTTATTATTCCCGCCATAAGCAAAACTTTACTGAAATACTCACCATAGACAACACTCGAACGGATAACACAAGACTACTCAGAACTTTTACTCTAATCGCCATCACTCCATAGCCTAAAAGGGCCACAAATGGCTGCTCTTGCCCTCGGAATCGCCACCTCCGCCGCTGTCACTTTCCGTACAAGTACAGCACCAAGAACCAGTAATAGGCTCACAATCTCCTGCATTGGATGGGTACCTATCTTAACGACTATACGATTTGAATTTTTCTCTTCTTTTGTTCTTAATTTTGTTCTGATTCTGAATTTTCTTTTGCAAAGGTAGGACCCTGAGGGCTTATTGGGTCCTCCACAGACGGGCCACATTGCCAGACGCGAATTCCAGCGCCGCCTGGAGAGAGATGCCGAGTCACGTGAGGCCTTTGAGCAACATGTCCGCGACGAAAAAGAGCGTCGCCGAACTCTTCGCCTGGTATATTTTCTCATTCATACCCTTATAACTTTCAATTCTGTGGGTTACATTTTGTAATTGTTCTTATTGTTATGATATTTCTTTTTTATGCGATCAGTCTCGGATTATACCGGATACTCCGGCTGAGCTGATAGAGTACCTTCTCGACACTGAGGCTCAGGAGATTGAGTTCGAGATCGCTAGGCTGAGGCCTCGGTTAGTGCCTTTTAACCTCTAATGCAGAGGATGTGTTCGATAGTTTGCTTCTTCCAAGCTAAATTGGATATGTGATCATTTTTGTAGCATTAATCGATTTATTTTTTGTATCTTGTATAAGAGTTTGCATGTGACTTGTGAATTGACACATAATTTCCAGGTTGAATGATGAATTTTTCGCCCAGCTACGACTTGAGCTGGGACAGCTACGGTTTGCTGTTTCGAAAACTGAGGTTGGCTTTTGAATTTACATATAAAAGAGAGTTGAATCCTATTTGCATAAGCGAACCAGGTCACTGTATGCTAGTGCTGATGGTTTTTGTAGGATATGGAGGACAGATTGATTGAGCTGGAAGCGTTACAGAAAGCGCTTGAAGAAGGAACAGGTCATTCATCTCAACAAAGTTTTGCTTTGAAAATTACATCTTTGTTTTTTCCTAAAAACTAATGCATCTTGATTCCTTGTCCCTTTCAGAAGCCTATGATAAAATGCAAACTGAGCTTGAGAAGGCAAAGAAAAGCTTAACCAAAATCTTGTCATCAAAGGATGTAAAAGCAACTGTATGCATTGCTCTTCTCACTCATCCAACCTTTAATTTGTTAGTTTTTTTATATTAACCTGGTTAATTATGTTGATTCTGCCTTTGTTTTACCATGTTAGTTATTGGAGATGGTTGAGCAGAATGAACTAAACAGATCCCTGCTGGTTCTTCTTGATGAAAATATAGCGAGTGCCAACCAATGTAATCAGGTATATCTGTTGGATGAAATTTTTATTCACTAAAAGGCAGCATCTTTTTTGCCACGTTGTGCTTGTGGCATAGAAACGCCAATACCACGTTGATGCCATAAATTGCATAGCTAACCATGTATTTTACAACTGAAAACTTTAGAACAGAGAATCATGATAGTGAATTTTACTAGAAGTTTGTCATGAGGCATGACCAGAAATAAGTGTGGTTGCATGCTGAAGAAGAAATAATTTATGATGCATAGAGGAGATTTCTCCTGTTTGAATCGACAAGAAACTCCACTTAAGTGGTTAGGGAATATTAGGCTCTAATGCAGATAGGAAAATTGATTTTCTTGCACATATCACTGTTATATAATATTTTCCAGTATCAAATATACTTTTAGCACTCTTGTTCTAACTAGGTTCTCGATGCAAGCAAGCTATATGGAGGTTAACTTTGAGTTAGGGCAATGCAACAACTTTTGGATTAGTATCAATGATTATTAAGCTTTGTCAAATTAGTTAAGTGCCCGAAGCTTACTTCAAGCTTGGTCTGTTTCCTGCAGAAAGAAGCAGCAGCATTCATGGAAAAGCTTCGTGCAGCTGTGCTCAAGTACATGACAGTTTAGCACTCAATTGGTAACAGTTCCCTCTCAAGTTGAAAGCATTCTTTATGGACTTGATTGTGGATAATTGTGATTCTAGGTTTCAGTGGTGGACCAAATTCCCAAAAGTTTGGAATAAGTTGATGGACCATATTACGGAGTCATGCTTTATTAGGTAGTTCTTGTAGCTCCACGTACTATAATGAGAAATATACTAGAAGTAAAATTCTTGCCCCAGATAAAATGTTTAGAACTACATCATCATTCATCATCAAACTTAAGATTGAAAAAAGTGAAACTTTCAATCCATCAAATCTGTGGGTTGGCGTGGTTTAAGAATTTTTTCAGACAAAATTAATCCATAAAAAAATCTAATTATTATGACAAAAAATATTCTAATTATATTTACTTTGGATGTGTAATGTTGTTCTCAGTCATCATGACCTAAAGAAGGCTCCTCACCCCTCAACAAATAAAACTCCAAATGTAATTATTAATTTTGTATGAATTTAATATTAATGATATTAAGTTATTGTTATTTTTATGAATTATTGATTGTAATAATATTAGAAATTAAATTAGGCAAAATAAATTTATAAGTGTAGACATGGAAAACAAATTGGATCGGATGGGTTTGTGTCAATTTCATGTTTTGGATCGGGTTAATCGAATTATTCTCAGATTGACCCATCCTTTAATTATATTTTTTTGCCTAATAATCAGATTGGATTGTTTTTGGACTAAATCCGGTAGGTTATTTTCAATCAATCGGGTTGAATTGTTTTGAATAATGAAATCAAATTCATTTTGAGTTATTTATCTAATAACTAGTATTACATTACTAATTATTATAATATATCGATAAAACTATTAGCTATAATGATAATACTAGTTATTATTTATATATAATCATAAATTCATAATTCTAGGTATTATTGGTATTATAATTACAAATAGCTAAATATTAATTAGAATAGCTATTTCAATTAATTATATATAATTAACTCATAAAACATATCTAAATTATTTCTAAATATATATTCATAATACCAAATTACTAATATATATATATATATATATATATATATATATATATATGTTTATGCAATAGTATATTTACAAGTTCAATATGTAATGACATACACTTTATTGTAAAATTAAAATAAAATATTAAGATAAGGTAATATACTTATTTTCACTAAAAAGTATTTATGTAAAGATATATATTCTTATCTGTTCTAAATTACATGTTACTTTCCTTTGTGACAATATAGTTAATTTGGTATCATCTAATATGCTACTATTTTATGTGCCTTATTAGCAATAGATATAAAGAACTATTCCTTAGTTTCCTAATGTGCTCATAATTAATGCAAATGTATATTAGAAAAATCGTAAGCAAACTTTATCGTTCCAATCATATCAATCAAATTTTCATAATTTGTATGTAAATAAAAATAAGTCCATTTTTATGGGATGAAGGGAATAGTTAGTATTATATTTTATAACTTTTTTAGTTTGCATCTTATTATTAACAAAATTAATTATTGTCTCGGTAGTAAGTAGGTTTTGCAGTATCTTATCTCCATCAAGAAAATTATACTCTTTAGAAAATTTATTGAATCATTTTGATTTGTTCAACACTTGTAATACTGAATATATCATCACTTTGATAGATTAATTAGTAATAGTGAAGGTAATGCTGATACTGGTTTGGGAATTATTGATGAAAAATCTTTAGTTAAGAAGTATCAAAGGGAAATTTCAAGCCTCAAACAGGAACTCGATCAATTCAAAGGGATTCTTGTGTTTTTCTTTTTCGCTCTCTTGTCTGAACGTGGCTCATTCTTTTTTATCTATTTTCCAGTTGTTCTATGAACTTTTAACAAGGAGCCATCACGTTCATATATAATGCCGCATGTCACTTTTTTAGGACTATAATTATTTTCTTTTAATTTAATTGGATAATGCCATATATTTCTTATTCATCTTGTTTGTTATTAAAATTAGATATTGGAGCAAAGTATCAAAGATCATGAATTTTTTATCACTTAGACAGGAACAAACCCTTACAGTTCCAAGAGTTAGAAGGTTCTTTTTATGTTTAAAAAACCTTATTATATGTTTTTCTTTGAGTTGTTCCATTCCATGAAACATAGGATGAAAAGTAAAAAAAAGGGTCATTTGCTTTTAAATTAGACATGAGTAAGGCCTATGATAATGATAAGGTAGAGTGGGAATTCCTTCAGCTTGATATGTTAAAAATGAAGTTCCCTTCCCATTTTGTTGATCTGTATTTCATCTGTTTCTTTCAACTTCCTTATTAATGGCTCTACTAAAGGTTTTTTAAAGCCTAATAGGGATCTCCGCCAAGGGACTCCCATCTCGCCTTATTTATTTGTGTTGTGTGCAGAATATTTCTCCTCTTATTAGGCGAGCGGAGGCCCATGGGGTTATTCATGGTACTGGTGTTAGAAGAGGCAACCATAAAATTTCTCATCTCTGTTTTGTTGATGATAACATTTTGTTCGCTGGAGCAAATAATCGAGAATGTTTGGCGATTAAGGACAACCTTCATCAAAATGCTGTAGCATCTGGGAAACTCATTAATTCTGCTAAATTTGAGGTTTTATTCACCAAAAGTGTGTTAAAAATAAATAGGGATTTCTTTAAAAGGATTTTCGAAGTTAATGAAGTTCACAGCCATGCCTTCTACTTTGGTCTTCCAGGACTGATAGGCAAATCGAAGAAGTCTATTTTTTGTTCACTCAAGAAATGTATTTGGAAAAAAACTGAAAGGTGGAAGGAGAAAGCTCTTTTTCATGCTATCTGGTTTACTAACTTTAGGAATAAGAGTATGAAAGTATGATTAACACCCTCAGGAAGCACCCCAGAATTCAAAAAATGAAGAATAACAGAGATCACTTCAGGACCTATAATATGGCTAAAAGAAGTATATAATAAGACAGGCATACCACTAGGACCAACAGCTTTTCAAGGATGCATATGTTTTAGAGCGCATGTAACTTCCTCAGTTGTGAATGGAGGTCTTAATATTTTGGCCAAGGAATCATCTAGCTCGGCTTCAATAGTGTCAGTAACAGTCTAAATATTAGATGACTAAGAGCTAGTAAAAAAATCCCTGAAGTAATCTTGCATCACTCTAGATATATTCTCTTCACCTTCTACCCAATTGTCATTTCCATCCTTAATACGACTAATTGTTTCTCCTCTTATCTAAAGCTTTTCTATGAAAAAAAATTTGTATTTAAATCACCTTCGCTTAACCATACTGCTATAGATCTCTACCTCTACATAATCTCCTCTCGACTAAGAAGTTCACTATATGTTTAGATTAACTTTTAAAATTGAAGAAGGGTTATCTTGATATAGGTCTACTTTTGACTTTGATCTTAGAATCTCCATCACCACGCTTATATATATATATATATATATATATATACTTTTTTACGTTTTTACAATTAATTATTAGCTAGAAATATATATTTTTTATTTGTATGTGTTATATTAATTATTTTTATTTCATATATGGTTACATTAGGATAAATTAAAATTTAATAAATATAGAACAAAGGTAATATCATGTAAATATCTTTAATAGTCATTTTATAAATTAGAGCTATTTTTTAATTATTAAATTACCAAATATTTTGTAATAAATTATGAATAGTTAACTATCAACAAGTGACTACTAGAATTAGTAGTTGATAATTAATGGTCTTGCACTAAGCAAAACTAGTCCATAAAGAGAAAAATAAGCTGAAGGTGCAAATAAGCTCTAAAATATGAGCCCAAAACATATCAAACTAGCTCTAAGATAGAGCTTCGTTGAATTAGAAAGTCCTTAAAATTGTTATTGGCTGTTAAAAAAAATAATAAAATAGATTAAAAATTTTTGATTTAATTTATTAATTTTTTATAAACTATTTTTTTCAAATTTGTTTATATAAAAAAATATTTATTTAATTATTTATCTCCGAAAGTAATTTTGAAAACTTAAAAAATATAAATTATTTTTTTTCTAAAAATATTTTTTCTAAATATAATGTCAAAAAGATCATTGTAGAGAGTATTATCATTATTTTTTTTGGCTTAAAAAAACCAAAAGGAATCTCATTAAAATGTGAAAATTGCGACACACTCTTTGTATTTATTGTTTCTATTTGGTCTTTACTAAAAAGGACAATTTTTAATGCAACACCCACTTCAATTCAGATTCATTATTATCCAACAAGTTGTGCACCAATCATTCAAAAAAGTGTTAATTGCCTACTATTGATTTTCTGTCAATGCTAAGTTCTAGTTATGTGCATTTTGGAATACACTTGTCAATTTTTAAGTATACAATTTATATAGCATATATAATGTGTTTTTACATGAACTTTTTCTTATTAATTTTAATATTATGGTATTTTTATTTAATACTAAAATTGGTATAGAAACGCAAACTATGGTCATGATTCATAGACAATTTTACGATTTGTGCATAACTTGATGAATAATAAGTATCTTATTAATTTCAATATTAAGGTAATTTTATTAATTGTTTTTCTTGTTCTATGGTCATGCTACAAATTTTAGAAAAATAAAAAAAAAAACTCCGGTTGAACCCAATCAAACTTGTTAAATCACGATCCAATTTTCACTGCAGTTCGATGTTCAGTTTGCTTTTAAAAACATAGTATTTAGATATTTTTGAGGGTTAAAGTTCCCTCCAAAACAGATTTTTAGCTATTCATATTTAAATACATCATCAAGCTAACCATAAAGAACATCACAAAAACGAAGGTAAAGAAAGAAAGAAGAAAAAATGCAAACTAAAAAGATTCTCAACTTAAATGGTCTTCAAGCTCCCTAGTGTAGGCAAGTTCCCTTTCCAAGCTCTTCCTCTACTTAAATGAAACTCTTTTTCTTGCTCAAACTGATGACTTGGAGTGGATTAATTGCAGTAAAATGAAAATGGGTAAGCGTTTTAGAGAATGAGGTAAG
Source organism: Triadica sebifera (assembly GCA_023653625.1). Classification (NCBI taxonomy): domain Eukaryota; kingdom Viridiplantae; phylum Streptophyta; class Magnoliopsida; order Malpighiales; family Euphorbiaceae; genus Triadica; species Triadica sebifera. The sequence continues at coordinate 3,152,817 of CM042910.1, forward strand.
TGTGTATGTGGATTTACTCTCCAAATTGGGAAAAGAATAGTATTTATGCTCTCTTGAGGGCTCTAATCCCTATGATGATGCCCCAAAGGCATTCTACACCTTTTATAAGCTCTAGATAGGATAACATTTTAATATTCCTGAATGACCTTAAGCTGAAAATTGATGTTTTGGACTTATATGCAGCCACACGGGTAAGGGCCTAGGTGTGTGCCCACCCGTGTTCTTCTCTGGAACACCATGGTTGAAGAAAAGCCAACAAGGGGAGCTCACACGGGTAAGGACACACCTGTGTAGCTACCTATGTCATCTGGAACTCAAAATGCAATTTTGGCTCAACTATGCTCTCCCACATGCATACTCACACGGGATCCTTTTACTCCATATTTGAATCTTGGCTTATTAGAGGCTAATGAATCTTCTTTCTCCTGATTAGCTTCATCCTTACCATTTTCACTTAGAGTCTTGTTATTGTCATACATAGCTTTTACTGTGGTCGTCAAAGATATTTATGCCTGAAATAAAGTCCAATATAAAAATAGTTAGACGTGTGGTCCGACAATAAATATGACTCCAAAACTACTATAAGGGATCGAGACTAAATTAACGGGTTCGGCATTAATGGAAATATGAGTTGATGGATGATTCGGTCTTCAATAAACTCATAGAACAAGTCTGTATGTTGTGGCAAACAAAGAATTTGACGATGACTAAATGAAATGAGGAACAAATGTAAGAGCCTTGAAACAATACACGGGGCTGCCCTAAAAGTGCAAGGGAGTGAGAATGCTAAACCAGAAGCAATTCACAACGGAACAATATCAAACTAATTGATAGTTAACACTTATAATGATTGAGAAGTCTCTAGAGAAACTATAACTAATACTAAACACTAAAGAGAAATGTAAAATAAGTATTGTAATAACTAAACTGAACTTGTGGCAGGAAAAGTCTTCCTTCTTATCGTGTCTTGTGTTCATTGACCCTAATCATGATGCTACTTTTGGCCCAAATACCCTCTCTTGCATCCTTCTTTTGGGCTCGACTGTTGGTCTTTAAAATATATCTAACTTTTATATTGCTTAATGGACCTTAATATTGCTTAAAATTGAATTTAATTTGGGCCGGTGTTAATAATAAGTAATCAGAAGAATCATATATAATAAATTGCAAGTGGTAATTGTTAAAGAAAGCTTCACTAAAGAGAGAAATTTATGATCTTAGCACATCTGCTATCTACAAAAATTAACATCTCAATCTTCCTAAGATTTCAATTTTGAATGTATATACTTTTTTGGTATAAGAACCCAAAGTTCTTATCATAGATTGAAGCCAAGATTATGATGGGTATCATAAATCTGAAAATTTAGAAAACATTACTAACAGTGCAGGAAAATTCAAACAATAATATTAATACGGACCACAAAATTAGCATACACACTATAAAATGTCAATAAGACAAAATGGAAGCAATTTGCCTCAATAATTCTCTTCTTCAAATCAATCAATGGTGAGGAAAAATGGGGAAGACAATGATCTTAAAGTGGGAAAGACAGACAAAGAAGGTTAGAAAAATTGCTTCACTTTGCAAGGAAGCTTCGTTTAAACTATAGATGAATTAATTTTTCAACTGCCACATAATGGAACACATATTGCTATAAAGATAAAACAATGGTTGATAAAGTTATTATTTTAATTTAAATAATTAAATTATGTAAAATTATGTATGTGTGATATACTAATTTCTCTAATAAACTGAGAAAATCCAAATTCTCATGATGATAAACACATTTCCCCTCTTGTGTAATAAAATTCTAATTTTTCGTTTAAAATAATTACAAAATATTTTCCAACGCATGGGGTATTTTTAATTCTACTTAATCTTTTTTATATTAAATCGAACCTTAATGTTTTTTTGGACCTTTTAATTACAAATCCATAAAAATATTCCATCCATGTGAGTTTTTTTTTTCAAAAAAAATACAATATATGGAAGGTCTTTTCAATTTAAATCCTCATCTTTTTTGTTTTATCAATCTAAATCCTAGTGTTTATTAGAGCTTGCAATTTAGTAAGAAATTCCGTCTATGAATTACATGAAAAAGGACAAAAGATTTGAATTCAATGTAATCAAATTGATTTAAAAAATTAGAGTTTAAATTGGAAATACTTCCATATTGTAGACTTTTTCAATAATTTCCCCCTAAATATTATATTTTGGCTTGATGGTGATTTTCTTGACGATATCGGTCAACATTGACTTAGTCGCTACATGAAAATAATTGTAGCAAGGGTCATCTCATTAGATTTTCTCGGTCATTGTATTAGCTGATTAATCCCTTAGCCCACGTTTGCCAATTTTTTAAGGACCCATTCATCAATTATTTTTTTTCTGATGTTTTTCCTATTAATGTTCTGCTGCTTTGTGAGAAAGTTCTATAATTGTTTCATATATATTTTATGGGCAATTTCAAATCCGTTCATAAAATTGTTAAAATATTCCTTCAACTTGTTGCTGAATTATTCGAATTGTAATTTAGTGGTAATATTTTACTTGTGATCTCTATTTAGCAATCACAACTTTTATAGTCTCTAAAATTAGTAACCACAAAATCGTAATCTCAGTTTAGCAGCCACTATATTAATTGTTATATAATCGTACTTTTGGAAAACCAAATTGATCAAATTGTAACCTAACCTTAGAGCGATCACGTTGTATAGGTATGTAAATGTAGTTGTTAATATGATCACAATTTATAAACTACAGTAATATGGTAACAAATTAACGAGTACATATATGATCATTAAATAAAGACCATAAGTTTTGTGATCTCTAACATAATGGTTGTAAAAAGTCCACATTGAAACCGCATATGTAGTTGCTAAATAGAGACTGAAAGATTTGTAGTCTTCACGCTAAATAGAGACTGTAAGATTTGTAGTCTCCATATTGAGACCACAACTATATTTAGTGACCACTTATATGATCGCTAAATATAGACTGTAGTTTTGTGGTTTTCGTATTGCAATCGCATATGTAATCTCGAAATAGAGACCACAACAAAGTAATCATGTTTTATATTTTTATTAATATTAATGCTATTATTATTAAATTTAATTAATTTATTTAATATGTAAGTAATTATTATTTATCACATTATAAAAATTTAATTTAATTTTTTATTTAATATGTAAATAATTATTTTTTATATTAATTATATTATTTTTATTTTTATTAAATTAAATTTATTTATTTAATATAAAATAAATATTATTTATATTAATATAAAATTGAAATATAATCGACAAAAAAAGTGTATTGTTTGTAAAATATAAAAAATAAAATTATAAAAAAATAAAAGCACGAATCATGGCTAATGACCATCTCGAAATGGTTGATCATCGGAATGCTGCTAACGGCTATTGTCCATGTATGGATGGTGGCAAGATCACTTGTTTTGTGCTATAAGATGCTCCACACACTCCATATTATCTGGCTTATCATCTCCTCCGTTACTTGCTCCACACTCAACTGAAGTGATTGCACCTACTACTAGAGCTTTTCTAAACTACTGATGAGTTGCCTCAAGGTAGGGTGCGTAGGTCGATGCATTAGATGCAGAATTAGAGGCATTATTCCGATTTGTCCCATACAAATACCAACTTTGCGAAGAAACGCCAATAACATGTAAGAAGATTTGGTCCTTATCCTCATGGAATAGATAAATTTAGTTTCCGGATTCATCTCAGGACGCCTAAGCAATAAGCTCATCAATTATTTCATGTAGCAAAATATTTGGTTAAATAAGCGCAACTAAAAATTATATAGCATGCAAAGACATTTATTTCTAAAAATTTACCAAAATTTTGGTAAAATTTTCCCTAAAAATTCAATTTTGATTTTACCTATGAGTTGTCAACTATAATTATAAACTTAAAAACTAAATCCAAATTAGATATATAACTAACCATATCACTCTTTTTAACTCATATATGAGTGATAGATACACAATGATGAATGCATTATCCATAAGTTTTATTCATACAAATATATATTAATATAGAATAGGACCGAACCTTTCCATTGATTTTTCTTTTCCATGCAAAATTAAAAGGATGTCACTAATGGTCCTTTGGATCTTATTTATGAATATAACACAATTTTTTGGTACTATATCTCTAAGATTTGTAATAATTTTTGTCATACATCTCTTTTAGAGAAGGAATCACGTGATTATTTAGTAGGCTAATTTGTTTATCTTTCAATAACCAATCAAAAATTTCATCAGCCTTAGCAATATCAAAGGAATAATCCTTTATGACTGGTGCCTATTTGGAAGACATGATAACCATATTCGTCTTAACAGGTAGTTTGGTTAAAGATGACATTCATATGGTTTGGCTACTACCAACTTAACCAAGCAAACTACCTCATTAGAACTTTTTCTGCTTCCACAATCGTGACATGGTAATATTGATAATGGATTTGTTCTTTTGGAGTTTTAACACCTAGCTGCTTATACTTCTTTTTCTTGAGCATGACTTTGTAATTTTCCACCCTAATGATGATGTTGTTCATGTCCTTAAACTAATGACCTTTAAAGTGCTTTCTGATATTGAAATTCAACCCATTCAAAGCCAGAGTTACACAATTTTTTCAAATAAAGGCACTTGATACTGGGTTTTCATTCCTTTAAACCTTAAAGCAAATTGTTCCACATACTTACCAAATTATGTACCATTTTTGCTAAGTTTTCTATAGTCACATTTGGAGATGTCTTGAAGAATTAAGAATGAAACTTTACTTCCATTTTTGGCTGGGTAGAGACTGAGTTGGCCAGTAAGTTTGTATACCAAGAAAAGGTGGTTTTGGTTAATGAATTTCTAAAGAGTCTCAATCTCCAGTAATCATTCCTGATCTTTTTTACACATTGCACGAGAAACTTTGCCACATGTTTAACCATGAATTTGTTCTCTTCTACTGATTATAATGTGAACTATTTACCATAATCACTTAAAGAAGTAAATGCTAAAAGGACAAGACCGAAAACCACAAAATGAAAATAGTTGAAAATAAATAATATAAATATAAATAACTTCACTAATAATTTTAAATGATTACAAGCAAAATAAATGCTAAAATTTCCAAAAGTGGAAAAGAATTCTTATTACAAAATGTTGTCTTATTTAGTGTCATATAGGTGACACATATAACCAATAAAAATATTAGGCTGACTCCTCTAACCAATCAAAATTATGGTCTAATATAATATTTATATTAACAATACTATTTACCAAAATATCACCCTATTTACATGAATTATTAGCTTATCATTCATTATGTTCAAGTAGACCCAAAGTAAAAGTGAATTCTGAAATGATTTAAAATCATAGGCTTGCACCCTTGTTAGGCTGGTGTTAACATTTGTGCAAAAATAATCATTTAGAATCCAATAAAAAAATGAATATTTAGGTTACTTGGTTTTGGAAATATTAATGATGAAAAATCTTTTAGTTAAGAGGTATCAAAGGGAAATCTCATTCCTCAAAATAGATACTTGATCCACTGGAAACATTTTTTTTTTTTAAATTTTCCCTCTTTGTTCTGAATCTTTGAAAATGGATCTTTCTTTTTAATGTTTAATTTTTTTTAATAAGTATTGGTCATTAATTGCTCTTAGATAATTCCATATTTCAGATTTTTATAATCATAATCATTTTTCCAATTAAATTAGATACTGCCATATGTCACTTGTTTATCTTAATTTTGTGAATAAATTATATATTGAAGCAAAGTAACAAAAGATTTAAGATTATGATCACCTAGACAACACCAAAAGCCCTCACGGTTCCAAGTGTTACATGGGGCTCCTCCCTTTTTTTTTTCCTTGATGTTTAGAAAGTCCGAGCTACTATAATTTTTAGGACTATTCCATTTTAACTTTCTATTCTTTGAATTATTGACTTCTAAATAATTTTGTGCGAAGACTTCATACACAATCGATAGGTTTCTAAATTTTTTTTTCTCTGTTTTAAAACCCATTTAATTTTGAATCATCTGTATTAGTTTACAACTCGATTATAATTATCTCTCTATTATCCACACCAGTATCCATATTCGTGCTAAATTTGATTAAACCATTATTCTATATAATTACCTTTTTAATAAAGTAAATATAAATTCAAAGCTTAAATATCAAATTTAATATAATATAAATTGCAAATTATGATTTTTTGAGCTTTTAAGTTAAACTAAAACCCAAGTAGAATTACATAATTTTTTTTGTATAACGGATCCGATTAGATATTCGAATTCAAGATCTCACTGTCCTGATCACTAGACCAGTACCATTAAACAAAGTAACATTATATAATTAAAGTTTTAAATCAATTTAAATTAAATGTAAATACTTGTCTAATTAAAATTTAATATAATACAATAAAAATTAAAAAATTACATTATTATATAATCGGATTCGAGTAGAGAATACTCTAAAAATTAAATTCATACTTATTTATCCAAATCTATCATGGGCAGTAGAATTACTATTCATATTCATTCTAAATCAATAAACCTTATAAAAATGAGAAGTGACTGCTCAAATACCGTCAAATAACCAATCTGGTGTCATCTCTACTTCATAGACTTATTATCCGAAATATTGCCATAATATTTTTCATCAAAATATCATTCTTATATTTACTGTTTGACTGGTATAGCTTATAACATCTAGTGATTTGCTTTTCAATAGTGTCAACCAATTATATATTTTTGGCAAAATATAAAAATCAAGAGCTGAATATTCCAATCATTAACTTCAGATTTTTAAATTAAAAGTTTTTTTTTAAAACAAACTGAAAGTATCAAGTTTTCATTATCAGAAGCCAAGTTTTAGACAATTAATACCTCACATATCCCTTCTTATTTTATTTATTTACATGTACATTGATATATAACAATTAAAGTTAAAATATCTATAATATAATTTAGAGTTTAGAATATTAAAATTGATTCATATACATGTATATTTACAGAAACCTCCAACCAAAAAAAGAACTGTGCATATAATGATAGTAGAGAGATTTAATAAAACAAAATTAAACATTAAGGACTCAATAGAAACTAAACCAAAAAAAATTTGTATCTAATTTTTTTTGTTATTTTATATTTTATAAACAAAAAATGCTAAAGATTTTATGTAACTTTTACATAATAATAATAATAATAATAATAATAATAATAATAATAATAATAATAATAACCATTTACCATTTGAGCTTTGTCCTCGTATTACCTGATGTTCAAAAATTATACAATTAGTTATCTTTGTTTTATATCTATTAAACTATCTAATGATTTTATTAAATTTTAAGTTATTTACGGTTATTCATAAATAATATTTTTCTTTGCTTAGAAAGTACTAGTATAATATGTTAAATTTCAGGAGATAAATAATATTTTTGTTATAATTTTATCATATTTTAATGTTTTTTAATAGAAAATATAATAAAAATATATATTAGTAGAATATAATAAAATAGAAAAATTGTATAATTTTTGAATTTGCAAAAGAAAAGAAATAAAAAATTATTTAGCATTCCTCCTAGGAACACAGAAATAGTTTATACTTGGGGCTCCATTGAGTATGGTATGCCTGTATTGAGAAAGGGAGACATGCACGCGGTCCTAGCGCGAATGGGTAAAACATTTATAGTAATAACACAGTTAAAAAACAATTAAAGACAAAGAAAAAAATAAAAAAAAAAGGAAAAATTGCAATTCGCCGGCTGAAATCCTTCTGTTTGGAACAGAGCCAAAAAAAAAAAAAAACGACTGTTACTTAACCAGATAAAATATATGCGCCCTCTCTCTAAGAAAATAAACCAAATCGTCTAAAAGAATCAAAATCTGAATTTCACACAATTTTCTTATATATATTAATATAACAAATCTCTGTCTCTGTCTCTCTGTCTGTGCTTCTGTTGCTTGGTGTTATTTGGTGGGTGTTGTTGCCCTAGATCTTGAACGCCATTAACATTCTCCAATAGCTTCTGTTTTTCTTCTTCTTCTTCTTGTTCTTCTTCTTTTATTAGGTCCCCAAATCGACAGGAACAACTCCAATTATAGAGATCTGTTGTTTAAACCCTTACTTTCCTTTCAGGTATTATTTCTCTTTATTTATTTCCCAATGTTTGATTTCGATTCTGTTTCTCTTTTCGGCTTCTCCTGTAAAGGAAATAAGATACTTAAATTAAATTTCTGATTTCCGTTATTTTGCGTTGTGTGCATGCATGATCTCACTCGGCGTTTTAGGTTTATTTGTTTGCTAATTTGAATGAGTAAATGGAATTTGTGTCTTGCGAAATATATTTATATTTTTTGTTCTTGACGACGAATGTTCTAAATTTGTGGAGGCGTGGGAAACTTTGGGTTTTGACTAATTACATAATTGAGTTTGAGTGTGCATTTTGGGTTTTGATTTTGAATGAGTCATTTGTTTCGGGTTGCTTTGACTTTTATTATTATGAGTTCAAATTTCTTTTTTTTTTGTTCTCATTTAATTTTATATATGATTGAAAAAATGGAAACGAGTTTGGTTTTAGTAGTTGGGCAAATTGAGAACTTTGAATCAGATTCGAAGAGTTGGCTAATCAAACTTTTGATTCATTTATCTAAGTTTCTTTATTTTTTTTGATCTATCTATCCTTTTGGATAGGAAAGTGGCTTGGTTCTTTTGCGTTGTGTGTTTACTAAGAAAAGGTAATCAAGAAAGGCAACGGAACCTGAACTTTGATTTCTGGTTTTTCTCATACTAGCAAATTTAGAAACTTTGAAATGCTGCCTGAACGCGCATAATTTGATCATAAAGTTTTTCTTTTGTTATGCCCTTTTCTTTTGAAATTTTGTCTTCTCTGTTATCTGTAATGGCAGCATAACTTGATTTCTTTAATCTTTTTTTTTTTCCTATTTCTTTTTGAGTTTCTTATTGAATAGATAAGAAGTTTAAAAGTTTATTACTGAATTTGATGTTAGACTTCAGTTTCTGCGGTTGCTTACTACTAGAATTATTTTTCTATTTCTTTATCAAATTGCCTGGGTTTAGAATTTGGTTACACTACTTGTCCTCATTTTGTTTGTGGGGTTGATTAAAGAAGATGCATTGCTGATATCTGGGATTTCTGCATCTCTTGGTCAAACTCTTTAATTTGCTAGCTTTTCTATTTAATCTTTTTCCCTAGATCACCTTCTTTAAATTATATTGGAATATGAATATGGGTGACCTAACCAATTGTTCAGTTCTGTATTGCTGAAAATACTTTCTATGTTAGGAAAATGATGTTCTTCCTATGTTCTCGCACTTTATGTGCATTTTTTTTTATGTCACTTTTGTTTAGGATGCTTCATTACTGGGTCATAAATGCATCTATGAAAAGTCTCTGACCTTCTGATGCATTTTCATAGATGCATTTGTTTGTCTTTCCGTTTTTTTATTTTTCCTACTCAATTAATTGAAGAAACTATTGGCCTTGGCAGTTAAATGTGGTGGAAATTTGTTATACTAAAGGCATGCATGACCTTGGGATAAAGTACTGATGTTCTAAGGATAATGAAGACAGCTCAGGGTTGGCGACTAGGCATGGGTGATGTGCAGATCTTGCCTGGGGCTCGGCACCGCCCTCCTATGAAGAGGCCAATATGGATTATTGTCTTGATTTCGATGGTCAGCCTGTTTCTAGTTTGTGCTTATATCTATCCACCCCAAAGCAGTGGTGCCTGTTACGTATTTTCTTCTAGAGGTTGCAAGGTTCTTACTAATTGGCTTCCACCTGCACCTGCGCGGGAGCTTACAGATGAAGAAATGGCTTCTCAGATTGTGATTAGGGAAATTTTGAGTACCCCTCCAGTTCCAAAAAAAAATGCTAAAATTGCTTTCATGTTCTTGATTCCTGGTTCATTACCTTTTGAGAAGCTTTGGGACAGGTTTTTCCATGTAAGTTCCTTTACACCAAATGTGGGTGCTTTTTCTAGATAATTCATAGATGTTTCATTGTGTTGGAGATTTTCTATCCATAATTAAAGAAATTGAATTGAATTTATCTTCTTGTATGAGCTTTCAAAAGTTTCAACAGAGCTTCTGCATGCAAAAGCTTTAATTTTTGTCTGACCATAGTTCCCAATGCATCAGTATTTTTAAGACATTTCTAAAACTTTTACATAGATATAGGTGTTTACTTTATATTGAAGTATTATCATTAATAGTAATTTAGATTTTTTTAATTTGTTTCCCTCAAGATTATTAAGTAGAAAATTAACAAATTCCTCTGACTAGAGAGCTACTTGTTCTAGAATGGCTCATGAATGTGGTTTTGATGAGTAGTGGGGAAGAAGCTTAAAGGGGGAATATGAAATTTTTTTTTTAAAAAAAAGTGGGAATAAAAATATGAAAAAAAAAGAGGGAAAGCACTACCAGAAAAAGAAATAAAAATTGGGATGGATACCATTGATTTAGTAGAAAACACATTACTTTACCTTGACATGAGAGATGAGACCTGATCGACCAAAAATAATGGAAATAATCTTGCAAGGAAATCTAATTTAACAAAGAGCCATCATTGAATTCTTAATCTCCAAGAAAGTGGAACATCCTAGGACAAACTTCACTCTTTGCTGGAAATTTTTTTCTTATTGCCAATAAGTTGTATATAATGTCTCCCAGGTTAAAAAATGCCATTGCCAGCTCATTTTATATAAGGTTCTTTGCTTGTACCTGACACCAAAAAAATTTTTTTTCTTGAAAAAAAGGGAAAAAAAAAGAGATGATCCGTGGCATGAAAATATGGTACGATAGTAGTATAGCTTAAAAGGCTTTACTTTTTGTTTGAGACTGTGAGATCCATAGCTTTGAAATTTAAGAGTTCACCTCAATTTTAATGTGAAGAAAATTTACTAAAACCTCATTCAGGTACTGTTCTTTTACTTGCCGCTCTTTTCTCGCTCCATACTTTTTTTTGTTTTTTAATTTCTTTCTTTCTTTTGATTTACTTCTTCATTGTTGGCTCTTACTGTCGAGTAGTGACATTATATCAAAACTGGGACCTTTTCACCTGACCCTCTATGCTTTAACTAATATTTTATTGTTTGATTAAGCTTAGGTGGAGTTGATGTTAGATGAAGAATGACGTTACAATCTAGAATGCTAGTTTTATGATTTACATTTTAAATTTATAATGAAAGTATGGAGATGGGTTCAATCATTTGAACAGAAAAAAATATCCTTAGCCATTTAATATATTTACATTATTAAATTTTAAAACAAATTATATAATCTTATTGCCTATCAATTAATCCTAACTCCCTGCACTATTTTAGCAACACTTTAACTCAATTTTAATTTGATTGGTATTAATATATCCTAATTTGATTGCACTTCTGTATGTAAATTATGAAAATTTGAAATTATGATATCATAAAACCAATTTGGAATTAGGTGCCAATAACCAAATTTACCAATATTAAAAACTTTGCCACTTTAATGCTAAAGAAATTATAGAAATATTACCTATATAGGCTTCTAGAATGAGGAATATATATTATTCTAACACTAGATTATTTACTTATTTTATTTTAAATAAGCAATTTAATCGCTGAAAAATAAATTTTGCAATGTGCAGAAAAATATATAGTTGGATCAAATAAGACAGATTTCATAGTATCTTGAGATCAAAATTTTATTAATAACCATAATTTCTATATAAATTGAATTTTTTTGTCTTATTAGAAATATAAATTTTTAATAATATTATGATGTTGCACACTAAATATTATATTTTACAATACATTAACTTATAAAATGAATCCATTATTTGCTTGTTTCCATAAAAATAAATTATTCATGACAATACAAAATTTATGAATCATGTGCAAGGCACATTGCAAAATAATTAGTGTGTACACTCACACACACATATTACCTTTCATCCATATAAATATATTCTTTTCAATTGATTTTGAGAATTTTTGTTGAATCTTGCAATTTGTTGTGCTTCTTGATTCACACAAATTGATGATTCTGATTCTCAATTTGATTCTCAGTTTGGCCATCATGATTTTTTAAGAGTATGCTGTAGAAGTGGCACCTAAAAGGGAAAGATGGATAAGGGTTGAATCTCTGTGTTGACCTGTCAGCATATATAAGTGCAAGTTCTTCATTTTACTGTTTTTGTTTCTCATATTTCAGTCTATTCCTTCAGTGTTCCTCTGTATTGTAAGATTTTAAATTTTTTGATATGTGAAGAAGATTAGAAAGAAAATGAAAGAAGGGAGTACAATGACAATATCTTTAACATTTAATTTTTCATTGAGGGTGACAGAACCATTAATGGTGTCGGGGTACTAAGCCAATTTGCATTTAATGTTTGAATTCTTTGAAGTTGTTTAGGCTGTTGCTCTTTTCTTTTCTATAGGTTACTTGAGAGATGTAATTGTTGTGTGGTTTATTCTTTGTTTTATGCATTGACGAAGGCTCCATGATTATGTTCTTTACCTAGTTCTTGGCTGAAGTTAGTTCATCATTATTTGCAGGGCCATGAAGGTAGATTCTCTGTTTATGTGCATGCGTCCAAGGAAAAACCGGTGCATATGAGCCGTTATTTTATTAATCAGGAAATTCGCAGTGATCAGGTACAAAATTTGATGCCATAAATCACCTCAGTCTGATAACGAGTCTTGATTGCATAGTCTAATTTGATGTTTCTCAGTTCAAAATGCAGGCTTAAAAGGAACTCTATAAACAGTGAATTTTAAAGCCTCCTATGGTTTCCATTTGTCTTTTGGTTGTTTTAAGAACTTGCAGCCTTGTATCAATTATGGTTTGAAAAATATATGATAATGTCTTAGTTCAATCCTGTATACATAGAAAATCATGTCCTATATCATAAAAAGTCTTTATTAGTATTATTCTTTTAGTCATTGGTAATTCGATAGTTACTATATCATAAGAACATATATAGGTTTATATTATTGTGAGAACATTAGAAAAACTAGCATTTGTTTAAAAGTAGTAGTATATTGAAAAATTTAAACTTACATAAAAAAATTTTATTCGAATAAATAATTGAAACAACTATAACTTAGAAAATTTAATATTTTCTATTATGTCCTAAGTATTTTCTTTAATTTGGGTAAAGATATTGTTATTATAATATGATAGAATTTATTTCCTCAAACATCTTTTTGAAAAATGATTTTTAATAGTGTTAAATTTCAAGCAAGTTTTGACTAATACAATAGAATGTTAACAATGATCTAAGATTCCAAAATGCAGAGAAATTTGATAAATTTATCGGTTAATATAAAGTGGAAAAATATGCATATGCTATGTGTTACCACTTGAGTGGCAAATGGCAGTTGTGTTCTTTCAAATTAAATAAGAAAAAATTGTCATCATGCTGAAGTTATAATGTTTCAAATCTTTGGCTAATATGTAAGGAAGATGTGACAATAATAATTCCAGGAACATATAACTGGCAGATAAACTTGGAGTTCCTAAATGCAGCATGGGTTTCAAATGTTGCTGATCTTTATTAAACTTTTTCTATATTTTCAGCTTTTTCATGTCCTATATTATCTGGCATTTGTATATGTTATTTGTTATATTCTTAAGAAATACGGAGAAAAGTACATTTGTATCATTTTTGTGCTATCTAATCCAATAAATGAATGATCATATCTGTGGTCAAATATTATTGCAGGTTGTGTGGGGAAAAATCTCGATGGTCGATGCAGAGAGGCGACTTTTGGCAAATGCTCTTAGAGATCCTGACAACATGCATTTTGTCTTACTTTCTGATAGGTATTAGGTTTTAACTATTTAACTCTAATGCCTTCAGTCTCTTTTCATATATTTTTTAAGAGAAGAGCTTTGATTTACAAAAGTTAAAAAAAAATGTGAACTATGATAAATTGTTTTTATACTTAGTTAATGATTAACTTCTCTGTCATTGCAGTTGTGTACCATTACATAGCTTTGACTATGTCTACAACTATCTGATGTACACAAATATCAGCTTTGTTGATTGGTAAGTCCTAACTACTTCAATAATACTTGCTTTTTTGTGTGATAGTTCTCTCTCTCTTTCACACACACACACACACACACACAGCTTACTGAGTGATTAAAAGTGAAGTTGTCTGGAGGGAAACAGTCGAATGAACCAGGACAGAAATGGGGGTGGTAATTGAATTTAATATTTCAGAATTGGTTTGAACTTGTGTCCTTCCTGATGCATATATCTTCCTGTTTTCAGCTTTTATGATCCTGGTCCACATGGGAATGGTAGGTATTCCGAGCACATGTTACCTGAAATTGAGAAGAAGGACTTTAGAAAGGGTGCACAGGTACGTTTTATATTTGATGGTTGGGGTTGTGGCTTGCAAACTATTTTCTTTTATTGGAAGATGATTTTCCCACATGGCTACATTTTTGTGTAAACCTTTTCATTTCTACCTGGGGAGCAAGGGAGAAGTCAGTATAGTATTAAAATTTTCTTCATTATTGGCTACTTGAACAGTAATTGAGAGTATAAGCCATGTGAACACATTTATCAGTAGATCTACTGATTGATCACTATGTTGATCTTCTTGCCTTTTTGTTAGTCAGATGACTCAGCAACATTGTTTATTGATAGAAGATGTCATAGCACCAGTTCTTAAAATAGTTATTTCGTTTGGCAATATGCAAGAAAATGATATAAATATGCATGAATATATCTTCATGTTGAATATTTATGTGTAAATGCGTGCATGAGTGGGTAATGGACTTCCTCTTCTTCCCCTCTTTTTTTTTTCTTTTTTTTTTTGTTTGCTGGTGTCATTAACTATGAAGTTCGTGTGAGAAAAGTATCAACTTGAAGCATCCAACTCTGTATTTATGTCAGTGTCTCAGAATCTCAAGTTTTACTGAATGAATTCTTATGCAGTGGTTCTCTATGAAGCGACAGCACGCTTTGATAGTTATGGCTGATAGCCTTTACTACTCAAAATTCCGTGAGTACTGTAAGGTATCTTTTGCTCAATGCCAGCTTAATTTTAGAACATTGCTCAATGCCAGCTCAAATTCTCATTACTTTGGAATCACCAACGCAATACTGATTAATTATATAAATGATGTTTGTTTGTGTCATATATTCTATTATGTTGGTTATTTATAATTCACGGCAATCCTGATGTGAATTTTTCTTGACAATTACAGCCTGGTTTGGAGGGAAAAAATTGTATTGCTGATGAACATTATTTGCCAACCTTTTTCAGTGTGAGTATCTTCCTCAATATTTACTTGTTTGCTACACTGGTTTTTTCAAATTCCTATATATGAGTTCTTTGTTTTACTTCAGATGGTTGATCCTGCTGGAATCGCAAATTGGTCAGTAACAC
The DNA here is from genome assembly GCA_023653625.1 of Triadica sebifera. NCBI lineage: Eukaryota > Viridiplantae > Streptophyta > Magnoliopsida > Malpighiales > Euphorbiaceae > Triadica > Triadica sebifera. The sequence goes on from CM042910.1 coordinate 3,168,247, forward strand.
ATGTTGATTGGTCTGAGAGAAAGTGGCATCCGAAATCTTATAGGGCTAAGGATGTTACTTATGAGCTTCTGAAGAATATTACGGTACAGGCTTACCGCTGTCTCCTTGAACTGCTATTTGTAGCTTTTGGGTTTTGTTAAAAATATCAACTGGTATTGTTTTATTAAAAAAATTCAACTGGTACAGTTCTCCGAACCTTGTGCCTGATATTGCTTAGTGGTTCCAAATGCCACTCTTGAGTTCACATAAACTTTAGCAGCTATTCTTTTCACTTTTCCCTTCATATATCAATGTGATTGGGCTGCATATTTTGCAATTTATTTTGTAATTGTTGTGTACTTGGATTATGATACTTCAATGTTTTTTCTGTCTGCAGTCAATAGACATGAGTATACACGTGACTAGTGATGAGAAGGTACAATTTTAAAATCGTTCCTCTCATATATTCTGTTAGTAATTTGCGGCTATATTCTAAATGTCCTTTTTGTTTTTCTTTTCCCCGTTTTCTGGATTTTTTGCAGAAGGAGGTTCAAGTACAACCATGTTTATGGAATGGCATCCAAAGGCCATGTTACTTATTTGCAAGGAAATTCTACCCAGAAGCTATTGATAACCTATTGCAGCTTTTCTCAAATTATACAACAATTTGATCTTGATAATTTTGACTCTAAATTCTTTAGTCGGATCAAGAGTTGGTTTTGACACCCCACTCCATCTTCATTTCTCGTACATCTTAGAAATTCGTGAATAGTGAGGCATGAATCACTCCCCGCCAGCACTGTTCTTGTGTGCATAGGCTACTCGAGAGCAGGTAGGGTGACTTCGTTATTGGAGGTTAACTATTTAGTGTTTGCTTCCCTTGGGGGTGGGTGGTGAGTGGGTTATTTGTTGTCCATTTTTTCCCTCCATTTTGGGCTATTGATGTTCTATTTTGGTATAGAAAATTTTGGGGGACTTAATTTCAGTGCATTTTATAGTTTGGATCTTTTGTAAAAGTTGGAAAAAAATGTTGCAAATATAACAGTTAGTAGCACTCATTTGAAAAATTATCCAATATTGTGTAAATTAGAAAAGAAAAATGTGATTATATATTTATCATTTGATCGTTACCCTTTAAATTTTCTTCAATATAAAATAATTTTAGCAATTCCAATTCCTTCAAGTTCTTGAGGGAATCTAATTAGACTAACTTTGCACTGTTTTCAAAAGCCAATGAGAATAGTGATTTTCCTCCATCTTATTTTGATAAGCAAAAAAATAAGTTTGCTTGTTTGTATTTTCATAGTTAATATGATTAAAAATATGTATTTTTTAATATAATTTTATATTAATTAGAAGCGGTATTAACTCATATTTGCCAAGACACATTAATTAGAGATATAATGCAGAATTAATATATAACTATATTTTAAAAAATAAAAGTGGACTATTTTTTAGGATAAGTGAAGAAGGAAAGTAAATCACTTATAATGGAACGGATTGATTCATTAAAAATTTATACCAAAATAAAAAATTTAAATTTTAAATAATAGTTTAAAAGTTTTCAGTAAATTAATGAAAGTGATGAAAACATGAAATAATAAATGAATATCATATTAGTTAATGGTTGTTAATGCAATATGGAGTTGCAAAAGGAAGAATATGATGTTAGAAGATTTGCTTACTAGGTAATTTATTTTATTGAAATTTATATTTTTTAGTGATGCAGAAAAATATTATAGTTGAGTAAAAACTCTTAGTGCAGCTAGAAAATCAATATGGAACTAAATTTCTCACAAACAATAATTATTTGACTTTCTCTGTGTGTGTATATATATATTAATTTAGTCTATAACATTTATAAATTCAGTCATCAAACTTCTATTTTTATCCATACAAAATTAATATTAAAGTCAATTCATTATCCAACTAGACCACTAGAGTCGATTCACAAGTAGTAGAGAAATCTAAACGTAGCATGCTCAAATACGATTAAGGCAAAATGCATTATTAAGCCCCATGTGCTTTCATTCTTTTTAATATGAATTTGGAGGCCAGCAAAGTTCGATCTTCTCGTGGATGCCACATAATCTGCAAAAGGCACTGGCGAATGCAGAAATTTTGTACGGATTCATGTGTATGGTATAAATCTCAATCCATATACATTGAAATGGATACTACAATATGTGATGTCGAGAAGCCGGAGAGAGTTTAGGGTCGACAGTCGGCGGAGATAGGCCAAACAAGGGAAGAAAAGTTACTAAAAATTTCAAATGCTTTTTTTTCAATCAATTCTTTATGATCAGAAGCTTTTAATTTTTTTATTCAATCAATTTTTTTATCAGTAGCTTTTTTAAATTAAAAAAATTATTTTAAATTTTATTAGAATTTACTAAAATCCATTTTATTATATTTTAACTATAATAATATTTAAAAAAAAATATTGTAGTCCCAATAACATAAATCCGTCCTTGGCAAAACAGGAAAGAAGATAAGAATGCCTACAGTGGTTTATCCACTGTAGACAGTCCAATGTTTTTGTTAGTCTCCCTTTTCCATTCTCTTGAGTTATTATGCATACCTCTTTAGCTTGAAGCCTAAGGTTCTTTGTCTCTTCCCTCTTTTGTTCATTCTATACGTGTCCTCAATGTTATTGGCTACTCCATCCCAGGATGATGTTGAACTGTTGATGTCTCAGAGGTCAGTGGTTCTGCACTCTGTATTCCATGTTCCTTTTCTTCTCGATGACTATTACGGACCGACTCACCTGTTTGTTGTGCTACTTTTCTATCCGGTGGAGCAAGCTTTGTCCTCTACCCCATCTATTTGGCTGGACCTTTCCTTCTCGCCAATCAATGGTTTTTATCCTTATGGTTTCATTATTGGGCATTTCTTGTTGTTGAAGATGATTTATTTCACGTTAATTAGGTTGTGACACTATTGGCCCATATTAGATGCCCTCTACTGATTGTTCTTTATGAAATATATTTTTAGGGTTACAATACGATATAACACCGATATATACGTTTATTAATTAAAAATCTATTTAATAACATTAAAAGCCATAACAGCTCACTGTTTTTGCAGCAGTAGTTTTTTCAAAACAGCCTCTTTTTGCGGCAGTGGTCTTTCCAAAAAAGCTATAACAGCTTACTGTTCCTGTAGCAGTAGTTTCCCAAACCAGTTCTGCAGCAGTATACAACAGTATTTTTCCCGAAAACCTCATTTCAAAACGACGCCGTTTTGCATTGTCCAGTTTGCCCATTACTACTCTATAATACAACGTCGTTCTTTGCCAACTCAGTGTCTATTTTTTATTATTTTAATCAGTGATAGCTTTACCCTAATCTCCTTCTTCATTTCTTTTCACTTTGAAGCTCATGACCTCTCTTTCTCCACAAATCTCTTCTCTAAAATTGTTTCTTCTTCTTCTTCTTCTCCTAGGCTATGTGTCTTCCTTAGATCTCATAGATCTCTTTTAATTTCCTTTGTTTATGAAAGTGATGATGTTTCCTTTGGCTTATCAGATCAGGTGGGGTTTGGAGGCCGCTTGCATTGACTCCACTGTCAACCTTCTCTGGGCCCATGCTCCTTTCATTCTTGATTGCAAAAATAGGTTTGTGTCTGCTGTTTGTTTGATGTGTTATGTCATTTTTTCTAAAGAACAAACCTCCTGTCCACCTTTCTTTTTTTCTACTTTTTTCTTCAAATATCTTTTTTCCTTTTTTTTCCTTCGTTGTTTTAGGAATTTCAAGGTCGGTTAATTTTTTTTTTGTTTTTTTCTATTTTCTTATATGGGTTAGTTTTTGTTTAGGAAAATTTTGATTAATTAATTAATTAGTTTGTAGTTTAGTTCAGGATTATATATATATATATATATATATATATATATATATATATATTTTGGTAATATTTTTGCTGGCTGTTAGGAGTTTTCCCACTTATTTTATCTTATATGTTGAGTCACCCAACTGAGAAATGGATTTGATTTTTATGGGTTTTAAAATTATTTGAATGCTATTAGTTTCTGAGGATATTTTGATTGCCTAGCATTTTTGTTAAGTCTGCAGTGATCTGATATATAGATGGTGGAGGAGAAAAGTACTACTGCTAAAGATGTTATTGAGGTATAGTTCACTGCCTTTTATATTTCCATATAGGTTGAATTATCAGATTTCAATTATGGTGTAATACTTATGTTTGTTAAAGATAGGTAATAATTACATTTCTCATTTTCTGTTTGCAATTTTTTGATGAAAAATTTCAGTGGTCTCTTTTCAGTCTATTTGGACTGGTTCATTGTCACTTTGAAATAATTTTTTTGTTGGATTTTTAGATTGTTGTTCTCTGAATATGCTAAAATTAGATTATTACAATAATTTTAATATTTTATTATGCGGCATAGATGTAAATTGTTTCTTTGGCTTAACTGGTTGTTTTGCTAAATGTTTAAAACATAAATATTTAGATTGAATCAGTGGGTTTATGTAAATAGAATAAGTAAAAAATCTGTTAGTTTCTTGCTTAATTTTTATTTTTTATTTTTGTCTTTTTTATTATTGGGATCTCTTTTTTATGGATTTTTGTATTCATGGTAGCTGGTGCAGAGCCACACTAATTTGGATTTAGCTTTTTCATCTTCAGTTTCATCTATAGATACTGCTCGGTGGTCATAGGTAACTATATATCACTTCTATCTTATCTTGATTTGTAAATTTCTTGCTTAATTTTCATTTTTCAATTTTTTTTCTTTATTGGGATCTCTTTTTGTTGGGTTTCTATATTCATGGAAGCTGGTACAAGTCCCCACTAATTTGGATTTAGTTTCACATCAATTATTCTTTTTGCTTGACGAGATAAGTGATAAAGAAAAAAAAATTGTTTTTCCCTCTTTTTTTCTTTTTTACTTTTTTTTTTCTTTTTACTTTTGATGACAAAATGTTGACAAAATATAAAGCAAGAAATTTGTTTTATTTGTTTGTTTCTGTCATTGTAAAATCTTTGAGGTATTGTTTGATATTGAAATGATATTTTTTTTCTTTTATTTTTTTGGGAGATAGTGATGAAACCAGTATAAGAGATAATCACAAATACATGTCCGGAGCGAGGCCAGTCATGCAATTTTGTTGACTGAAAAGTTTGAATAACAGAACTAGTTATCTCTTGGCATAACCGATCTCTATGTAAGGTAAAAGTATAAAACCTTATAAACTTTTATTGTGGTTTTGTTGATGGGTTAATGTGACTTTGCTTATTGATGTTTTCAACTCTGTCTTTGATTTTGATGAAAATAGATATCTTTAATTTCATTAAGTAAACACAAAAGTCAATCTTCACTTAGCAATTGATTGTTTAAGTAGGATGTGTTATTGTGTATATGATGACCTGCGGCAAGTGTCAAAAAATTCATAAAGATGGATTGCTCCTCTTGCACACCTATTAGGTAATTTTATTAGATTTTCGTGTTTGATAGCATTAACTTCTTCTTATCTCGGCTTCTTGATTTCGAATACCTTGCTGGTATTTTTTAAGCTGTAGCTATCATGTCTTTGGGGTATTTAATTTTTATCTTTACCTTCTTCTTTTTGTGCTTGAAGTTTCATATTATAGTCTCTTTATTGTCCAGATAATTATATTAATGTATTATCACAAATTATTGCAACAATTTTAATTTTTTATTATGTGGTGTAGATATAGATTGTTTCTTAGACTTAATTAGCTGTTTGTGATTTTCAAATAATACCTATTGATTTGGTTTGGTTATATGCAAATTAGAATTTTAGGCTTTTAACTATTTTGTAGATAGATGGTTTTGAATTATATATAGATTAAAATTAAAAATTTTTTAAAAGGTGTTTTTTAGCTATATTTTATCGCTTCTTATTGAAATAATTAAAAATATAGGCAATTTCTTCATTATTTTTAAAATTGTAACTATTTTCCACTCCCCCTGCTCCTTGCCTGTAAATGTCCCTGAGGTTTCTCGCTTGCATTATCTATTTGAGTGTGGAATGACTGTTATGTCCCTATGTATTTTACATTCAACTTTTACTCCTTACATTTTTTTTTGTTATTTGCTGCTTTTGACACTGCTATTAATCTGTTTTATTTATGGGTGGGGCAGATGATAGTTTTCTCAGCTGGTGGTTGATGTATTAATGGAGTCTTTTAATATTTTCCAATATTTTTACATTTATGCCTCTAGGGTTACTTTTTCCACCTGTATTTCCTTTGTGAATAAAGGGTCTATTTTGTCTTTTCATTTTAACTATCTCAAGCTTTGAATTTCTTTTTCTACTCACAATCTGCTCTTCCTTTTTTTTTTGTGCTCTAATTTGAAACTTACTTCTGCTTTTCCTTTCTGTTTTTTTTTCTTTTGTTCCTTTTTATATTGTCTCACACTAATTCTTCTTTCGCTTTTTTTTTTTTTATTTTGTTCATGTTGTTTTTTTATTATGTTTTTAAACGAGCATTTTTTTATTTTTTTCCTTCTTTATCATGGCTGAGTACCAATAATTATTGTGTTTATTCTTATTTTTTTAAGGATGTTTTTTTTATGGGTCTTTGCTGCTTTCCTTTTACTTCTTCACCCTGACTAACCTCCAGCCTTTATTGTGCCATTTGATTTATCATTGTGAAAAAAGTCAGAAAAAATTATTTCTTTTACAGGATTTACATTCTGCTTTCCCATTTATCTTAATTATTTAGAGATTTTTTTTTCTATGTTGTACTTTTTTGTTCCATTATGTTATGAATTGTGCAAAATTCTATCTTAATTGCATGTTTCTAAAAGTTTTTTTTTGTAACCGGTGTTTTTTGTTTTGATCTTTTTTTTTGCCTAGCAGCTTATAGGCTATGATTGAATTTATTGATTGATTGATTAACTTTTCTAAAAAATATATTATTCTTTTATTTTTTGTTTCTGTGATGTCATTGTTTTTCATTATTAAATAGATATTGTGCAAAATTTCATCTTAATTACATATTTTTTTGAGTTTTTTTTTGTAATTCGTGATTTTTTTCTTGGCCTTGCTTTAAAAAAAAAATTGCGTTAGCAACTTATGGGTTGTGATTGAATTTGTTGATTGTTTGATTAACTTTTCTAAAAGATATTTATGCTTTTATTTTTTGTTTCTATAATGTCACTATTTTTCATTATTAAATAGATACTGTGTAAAATTTCATCTTAATTACATATTTTATTGAGTTTTTTTTTTTATAATTCATGGTTTTTGTGTTGGACTTGCTTTTTTTAAAAAAAATTTAGCTAGCAACTTATGAGTTGTGATTGAATTCATTGATTGTTTGATTGGTTTTTCAAAATGTTATATAAGCTTATATTTTCTCTTTATGATGTTACTGTTTTGTTTTCTGTTTGAGTCTAAGTTTTTTTTTTTGTTTTAAAATGACAATCACTTCTACTGGTTGCTTACTTCTATTCATCCCCCTCTTAACTTAAGTTGTACTTTTTTCTCAATGTTTGGTTAAAAAATCTATTTCATTAAAGAAAGTTGATATGATATGCTAAATCTTAAGTTACTTTAAATAGATACATGTATTTATATTTAGATATATTTTAAATTTACCATGTTTTCATTGGCTGATTAGGTTTTTTTTTCCATTATAATGATATTGCATATCTTTTATACTGTCTCAAATCTGCCTAGAATTCAATGTGTCAGTGTCAGTAATTTTATCTAGCCATTGATTCATTGACACCTCTTAACTTAAGATGTAAGTTAATATGATATGTTGACTCTTAAATTACTTTGTATTAATACTGATACATGTATTTGGATATATTTCCAGTTTACAGTGTTTTGATTGGATGAGTAGTTTTTTTTAAAAAATTTATATGATATTGCATATCTTTTACCCTATCTCAAATCTGGCTAAAATTTAGTGTCAATTTCATTAATTATGCTTCACGACACAAGTACAGTGGTTAAATTTACTTATTAGCCCCTTCTTTGTTTTCTGTCTTCTATAAATGTAAAGTCTCCAATCTATATCTACACCTTCAACTTTTCTGTAACATCTTCGACCTTCCCCATATGCATATCCACATGCATTTCATTTGAACATATACATCTTGCATATAATTCAATTGAACACGTCTATTTCATACGTGTTTTCGTAGGAATAAGTTTATGACACGTACTAGCTACGTGTCCTAGTATTTGACAATTGTATTGAGTCGCACGTATGTACTTATAACCTAAATGAGGACAACAAAGTATTAGAAATAAATTGAATAAGGTGACTAAATTAAAGTAAGCAAAATGACTAGATTAATATTAGTAAACCTTTTATATTGTTAATTTAGTGAAATTGGATCAAATGATTAAGTTGTATTATTGTGTGGATTAGTTGAATTATATACATATGCAAATAATAATAATAATATAGATAACATAAAATGAAAATGAAACAAAAGAAAAATAAAAGAGAAGAGAAGAGAAAAGAGAAGAGAAAAGAGAAAAGAGAAGATAAAAGATAAAAAGAACAAAAAGAAAAAGTTGGCTTTATCTTCTTCCTCCCATTTCTGCCTCCTCACTTCAGCCCCATTTTCTTCTTCATCTTCCTCCATTCTAGCCTTCAAGTCTTTCTTGTTTCACTTAGTTTTTGCAGCAAATTGATCCCTTGTATGTTCGTTCTTGGTAAGTATTCAATTCTTATTGCTATAAGGTTAATTTGAGTTGCTAAGGTTCACTAATAGGCACTGACTTGCACCCCGATTTTGATATCAACATAAATTAATTTTGGAAAATATTAAAATACAAAATATGTTCCTTTATGTCTTAGATTTATGGATATATAAACATTTTTGCAAAAGTTAGTGTATAGGAAGAGAAAGTTTCACTCTACTGAAACTAGTTCGAATGTGAACCCTAACTGAGTTAGCCACTGTGTTTGTTAGTTTTGAATATGATAAAGTCATTATTTGAAGTATCTCAAAACATAAAAGTTTAGATATATGTGTTATGTATTTGTATATAAAATTTCTAGCTCATATATTTTGTATATTTTGAGTTATGGTGAATGGAACCATGACTGTTCCATGGTTTGAACTGCCTGCTTAGTGCCCTGGGCAGATCCATAAACTTGTTTGGTTAATATAAGCTCTTTAGAGAAAGATTATATAAATTATTAAAACATGAAAGTTATAGATATATGTCATATCTAAATTTGGATATAATTTCAGCTTAATATGTCATGTATATGCTAAGTTATGGTTTTTTGAAGTCATACTGGTCTGGAAGCCAATTCTATTCTGAACTAGTCAAATGTTTCTTATAATTTGAGGACCATATAGACATAATTGATAAATATTATAAACATGAAAAATGTTCCATTTCAACCCATATAAGTTTCTGTATAGTTTCTTTAAAATATGATTTATATATTATAAGTTATGATGAACTAAAGTTGGTACCCTGAAACTGCCTAAGGGCATAAAACAGGGCAGAAAATATAACACATTTATAAATTCCACCAAAAATTTTACAATGATCCAATTGGTTTGAAATTTTAATATGTTACATAATTATATGTTAATTTGAATTAGGAACAAGAATCAGGTTAATTGATCAAGTATAGAGCATTTTATAGGCTAAACAGTCCCATAAGGTCACAATGCTTCATAGAAAAAATCTTAGCTATTGATATGAACAATGCATATTAATTTGTTTAAGCCACATTAAGTCTCCCTAATCATGAGTTAATCGATTATGTTTTCATATTAGGCTCACAACATATTGGAAACCCAGAAGGAACAATTAGACAATAAGTTAGGGGTCGGAATCAAAGGGGAAAGGTGAGTCTAATTATCGATTGAATTTTTTAGTGCATATGAATGTTGCTTGCTATGTGATTCATATGATTGTCATGATTTGCTCCTGATAATATGATGATGAATAATTTGTGACATTTGTGGTACACATAAGTGGTATACTTGTGATATATTTGAGGTATATGTTTGACATATATGATATATATACATGATACATGTATAGTATATGCGTGACATATGAGGCATATATGCGGTATATGTATGTTATGTGTGATAAGATACAATGGTTGATGAATGCTTAAGTGCAAGTGTATACGCATATGGACTTAAAAGGCGTTGTGATTAGTTAATCAATATTGTAAAACAAAAGAAGAGGCCTATGGCCCAACAAATATGGAAATGAAACAAATGATCAAGCTAGCAAGCAAATACAAATGTTCACATGGAAAATGTTCACATGGAAATCCGGGGCAATGTTTGTTTAACTTGGTCACAACAAAATGAAATAAGCAAAACATTTGCATATGTAAAGAGTAATGATTATATGTTTCAACTTTATTGATATTTATATGATACAGATGAATGGAATGGAATGGAATACATGGTATGTGTTGGATTTGTGATTTATTACTATGAGTTGTTTGATACTTTAGAGCTCATTGAATGATTATTCTCACTGAGCCGCAACTCATCAATTTGCATAATTTTTTAGGTAAAGAAAAGTGATAACTCATTTTGAGTAGCGTATAAAAGACATGGAGCATAGGTCACTGGTCGAGTCTTATCACTCTCTCTCCTTACATTCTACACGAGTATGATTACATTCTACACGAGTATGAAAATATGTCATCTGTATTTTGTATTTACGTGTTTGAATATGTATAGTCATTTTGGAATGAGTTTTAGAAATGTATAAATGAAAACAACTCGTAAATACTTATGTGCAAAGTTTATATTTTCATATATGTGATATATCATATTGTGGCGAAAGCCTCAAAATTGACTTGCAAAGTCATTGAATGATATTACAGGATATAAAAAAAACTTACTACCATTGTTAACAGGGTATTTTGCCTTTCCAGTATGCTATGTGTGATTATTTGATACATGGATAGGTTGAACTCAAATGTATAAGGTGTGGTGTTACATTTTCTCACTCTAAAATCTTCTATAAGCTCACTAATCCATAATACCTTGGCTATATATTAGGTCTGAAATATTTTATTTGCATTTGTTCTTAACCTTTCAGCTCTATGGTAATTAATTTATCCAATGCCTTATTTTTTTGAAAATTTTTAAATCCACTACTATTTTCATGTAATTGCTTAGTTTGACATGCATGTTCTAATGGGCTTTGCTATCTTATTTTTAAATGTATTTTCTTCACAATTATTATAAATTAACTCAAAAATGCTTAGTTATCCAATTTGTTTTATAAAGAGCATTGCAAATTTGCTGATATTGTATACTTTATTTGATTGACAGTCAATGATCTTAGCTGAAAAATGAGAGAAATTAAGCATGTATTTTTTTTTTATTGCGGGAATCTCATTACATCATATAATAAATATAGTTCATAATAAAACTAATCAATGCTGCATATTTGACTTGATATTTAGTAACTTTTACTATTTTATTTGAATTTTTTTCCTTAACGGTGCTTGATTTTTTTATTGTTATTATTCATAGATGTCTACCATATAGTCAGTTATCTTAGCTGAAAAAAATGACACAAATTAAACGTGTATTTTTTCAATTGTTGGAATCTCATTACATCATAGAAGAAATATAGTTTATAATAGATAAAACCAACTTGGTTTATTTAAACTCGATATTTAGTAACTTCTACTGTCTTGATTGAATTTTTTTCTCAATAGTCCTTGATTTTTTTAATTGTCGTTGTTTATAGATGTCCACCATCTAAATACCCCTTAATACTATACTAGATGTTGTCTTAGAACAAATAGGACTGCCTGCAGCAACATATGACTGTCAAACTGCAGTAGAAGGCACATTTACATGCACTTTATATTACCCACATGAGGATAGCTCTGAAGCTAAATTTCTATCTTACATTGTTGGAATTAGCCCGAACAATGCTTTGGAGGAAAAAAAATATGGCATCGATGATTGCTTTGGACCATATTAAGGCTTTGTATGGTCTTGAAATTATGGACTATAATTACCAGGAACTTATGATATCTAAGATAAATGCTTATGTATCTGTTAATGTCGAAATATCATCTCTTAGAACATCATATGAGCAACTGACTTCTGACTATATTTCATTAGCTAGAATATATGAAAATTTGGTAAAAATATTGAAGAAGGTAAGAAATGTTATTGAAGGGCTGTCCCATTTGGTTTAGTCAAGTGTGATGGTAGCTTTTGACCTGTATTGGAAAGGTTTTTTTTTTGGGACATCAAGTATTTTGGGTTTGTAATATTTAAGAATTTCATGCATTTACTTTCCAATTTCATGTTTTTATTTACTTTTTGTGGATCATGGTAATTGGTGTATGTATTGTCCTTCCCCGTTTAACTAAATGAAGAACTTTCAAGTTATTTAGAATCTTTCCCATTTTTCCTTTTCAAGTTCTGATTTCTGATTTCTGATTTATTTTAGCATTCTAATTCCCTACACTACATAAAAAATCAGCACACAACATAATAAAAAATGGCAAGGGATAATAAAAATTTGCAAGACATAAACATGTATATAATAATGCTTGTGGTTTCATGTAACAAACACAGAAAATTACCTATGCAAACCATTTATAAAAAATTGCAAGATGAATAAAGTAATGTATAGAAAACAATTTGTTAGATATTAAGTAATTGTCAAAAAAAATAAAATTACAAGGCAATAATAAAAATTAGGAAGTCATAAACATGCACATAATAGTAATTGTAATTGCATGTAAAAAAACTATCGAATCAAACCACCATATTACGAAAATTAATCAATGTTGTAACTCATTTTTAAAATATTGTTAAAAAAATATAATAATGATTGTGATTGTATGTAACAAAAAAATTGCCTAAATGCATCATACAATGAAAATAGCTAAAAAAAAAAATTTAATCTATAATAGCCAACCGATAGAAAATAAAAATAAGCAAACAAGTATGAAAAAATAATAGTATTAATTAATTAGGAAAAAATTTTATAAATAATTTTCCTGATTTAAAAAATACTTTAACAAATATATTAAAAAATACATTAAAATACATAGCATTTTCAAGTTATGATATATATTTTTTATAATATATTAATAGTTATTAAATTATTTTATTTTTAATATGATTGGCGTATTTTTAATACATTTAAATACATTTACCTTCTATATTTTCTAGCGAATCCTATTCAATGAAGATAATTTAAAATTGCTAAATCAGTTTACAACATATTTCCAAATTAACTTAGTAATAAATTATATTATTATTAAATTTTGTGGTCTAATTATAAAATATATTAATTGTTATTAAATTCAATATTTTTTAACTATTTTATGCAGGTGTTACTCTTTCGATCCTCTTTTACAGTTTCTTAGTTTTTTTTTTTTTTTTATCTATCATTACCTACAAGGACCTATTTAACACGTTTGCCTTCTATACAATTTATAATTTTTCACTTTCCAATAAAAGTTAATATTAAATTGAATGCACGTAATTCCACTTTTTAACTTTCATTGCATTTCTTATGTTCCAATTTTATTATAGCTTTTTTCCGTATTAAAAGATCATGAAGCGATTAAGATAATCTGCTTTTTCAAATGCTCCCTACGAACATGAATACCTCTTTATGCCTATTTGTGAAGAAAATCTAACAATTCCTATTGAAGCCAATAATGAGCAAGCTTATACAGGTATTTAAAAATAACACTAAAAAAAATAGTAATATACTAATTATGTTTTATATGTTATTAGATCAAAATCGTAATCTTTTGCCACAAGCCAGTCCAACACATTCAGCCAAAATGCTAATATTTCGTCATCTTTAATTATTGATGAACATAATTTCATCCAGAGATCCAGCCTTGGTCGCTCCAGTAACCGAAGTATAAATTCTCAAAATAAAATTTAACTCTCATAATATTTCTTTTATTTATACCCTCATTAAAATTTTAAATTCTAATTTTAATTTGTCTTTTACTTTTACATAGGATCATACCTTGAAAAATCATACTTAGGTATTCCAAACAATGAATGCATGTATTGTCATGCGCTATACTGGCGAGATGAATGCCTCAAAAATATATCAAAAACTACAAGATTTGTTTATTCCATTTGCTGTTAGAAAGGCAAAATACAACTGTCATTGCTAAAAAAAAACCCACCATTTCTTAATGACTTATTAAATTATCAAAGAGGTCACGTATCTTCAAAATTTAGAGAAAATATAAGAAATTATAATGCTATGTTTGCTATGACTTCTACTGGAGGAAAAATTGATTATGAAATAAACAAAAAAACTAGGTCCATATATATTTAGAATATGTGGTCAAAATCATCACTTAATTGGTTCATTGTTGCCTCCAATCGGTGAGAAACCAAAGTTTGTACAATTATATGTTTATGATACTGAAAATGAAGTGTCAAATTGAATGTCTTCTTTTATTTCTGATGATACATACAATTCTATTAATGAAATGATAATAGATGGATTAATCAAAATGTTTGATATATACAATGAATTGGTCAAATCTTTTAGAATGATTAGAAACAGATTCAAAGATGATAATTTCCAACCAGTCAGTCTAAGATTGTTAGGTAGAAGAAATCAAGACAACTTACAATATACACCCCTGTCATGTTCAAAAATTGCATGATTAATAGTTGGAGATTTTGGCTTATATGATAAAGAAAGAGACATTATAGTTGAACATAGGTCTGTAGGTTTAAAACGAATCAGTACTTTACATCCAAGTGTTATGCCTATGCAGTATCCTATTCTTTTCCCTTTCAGAGAAGACGGTTATAGAATATACATTAAATATGTAAACAATAATAGTCCGGCTTTGACTTATAGAAAATGTCTTATAATGTGTGAATATTAAGCTTTTAGATTACAACAACGCCATTGTGAAGGTCATACTTTATTAAAAGGTGGTTATTTGTTTCAACAATATGTTATTGATGCATTTTCATGTGTTGAGGAAGAGAGGCTAGACTATATAAGGAGAAATCAAAAAGAGTTATGATCAGAGTTCTATATGGGTATTAGAAACGTTGTTTTAAATGGTGATGCAAATGCCAATAATATTGGTAAATCTATAATTTTCTTCCCCTAAAGTCATACAAGAAGCCCATGATATATGATTGAACATTATCATGATACTATGACAATTTATAAATTTTATGGTCATCCTGATTTATTCATAACATTTACCTGCAACCCTCTGTGGTCTGAAATTCATCGCATGCTAGATTATATTCTAGGACAAAACTCTGAAGATAGACCAGATATTATTAGTCGTGCTTTCAAAGTTAAAGTTGGACATTTAATTGATGATATAAAAAAAAATAAACATTTTGGCAAAGTGATAGCTTTATTATACACTGTTGAGTTCCAAAAAAGTGGTCTACCTCATATCCATTGCTTAGTTTGGTTGCATAAAGATGACAAGCCAAATACACCATCTGATATAGATTTAATAATTTCTGACGAGTTGCCTGATAAAAATAATGACCTTTATGCATACAATATTATTTCAAAATTTATGTTTCATGGTCCATGTGGTCCCATAAAACCTAATTCCCATTGCATGAAACATAATAAATGTTCAAATTTGTTTTCCAAAAAAATATCAAGACAAAACAATAATCAACTTCACAGTATACAAACAAAGAAATGATGGAAATTTCTTTCTAAAAAATAATGAAAAAATTGATAATCATTTTATTGTTCCCTATAACAAAGAATTAGTTTGTAAATACGAGGCTTATATTTGTGCTGAATATTGTTACAGATCAACAATGGTCAAATATTTATTCAAATGTATTAATAAAGGAACATATAGAATACGCGCTATTATTAAAACACCTGGAAATACTTTTCAAAATCAAGAAAATAATGATCCCATAATTATTGAAGAAATTAAAGCATATTTATATTGTCATTATATTTCACCATGTGAAGCAACTTGGAGGTTATTCAAATTTCCAATACATTATAGAGAACCTGTTGTCGAAAAATTAATAATCCATCTAGAACATATGAATAGAATCTTATTTGACTTCCAATGAGTCACGATCATGAATGATACGTAACATCCTCGACCTTTCTCGCATGCATATCCACATGCATTTCATTTGAACATATACATCTTCCATATAATCCAATTGAACACGTGCATTTCATACATATTTTCTTAGAAATAAGTTCATGGCACGCATTAGCTACGTGTCATAGTATTTGACAATTGTATCGAGTCACACGTGTGTACTTATAACCTAAATGAGGATAACAAAGTATTAGAAATAAATTGAATAAGGTGACTAAATTAAAGTAAGAAAAATGAATAGATTAAGATTAGTAAACATTTACATTGTTAATTTAGTTAAATCGGGCCAAATGATTAAGTTGTATTATTGTGTGAATTAGTGTAATTATAAATATATATAAATAATAATAATAATATAGATAAAATAAAATAAAAATGAAACAAAAGAAAAATAAAAGAAAAGAGAAGAGAAAAAGACAAAAAGATAAAAAGACAAAAAACAAAAAAAAAAGTTAGCTTTATCTTCCTCCCCCATTTCTGCCTCCTCACTCGATCCCGTTTTCTTCTTCATCTTCCTCCATTCTAGACTTCAATTCTTCCTTGTTTCACTTAGCTTTTGAAGCAAATTGATCCCTTGCAAGTTCGTTCTTGGTAAGTAATCAATTCTTATTGCTATAGGGTTGATTTGAGTTGCTAAGATTCATTATAGACACTGACTTGAACCCCGATTTTGATACATATAGAAATTGATTATGGAAAAGTTTAAAACATAAAAGTTGTTACTTTATGTCTTATATTTATGGATATGTAAACCATTTTTCAATATTTGGGGTATAGGAAGAGAAATAATCTCTCTATTGAAACTGGTTGGGGTGTAAACCCTAGCCAAGATAACTACTGTGTTCTGTGGTTCTTAATATGTTAAAACCATTATTTGAAGTATATCAAAGCATACAATTTTTAGATATATATGTTATGTATCTTTACACCAAATTTTAGGTTTTTGTGTCTTGTATAGTTTGAGTTATGGTGAATGGAACCATGATTGTTCCATAGTTTGAACTGCCTGCTTAGTGCCTTGGGCGGTTCCAATAACTTGTATAGCCATTTTGAGCTTCTTAGAGATATATTATCTAACTTATAAAAGTATGAAATTTATAGGTATATGTCTTATCTAAATTTGGGTACTAATATCAGCTTAATATGTTATGTATAGACTAAGTTATTGCCTTTGGAAGTCATACTGGTCCGGAAGCCAATTCTATTCTGGACCAGTGAAATGTTTCTTATAATTTGAAGCTTTTAGGGACATAATTGATAAAAGTTGTAAACATGAAAAATGCTCCCTTTGAACCCATATAAGTTTCTGTAAAATTTAATTGAAATATGACTTATATATGATAAGTTATGATGAACCAAAGTTGGTACCCTGAAACTGCTAAAGGGCAAAAAATAGGGCAGAAAACAGAACACACTTAGAAATTCCACCAAAAATTGTACAATGCTGCAATTTCCCTGAAATTTTAGTATGTTATATAATTATATGTTATGTTTAGTTAGGAACTAGAATCAGATTAATTGGTCAAGTATAGAGATATATATAGGCTAAAAATTCCCACAAAGTCACACTGCCTGATAGGAAAAATCTTTAGTGCAAATGAATGTTGCTTGCTATGTGATTCATATGATTGTCATGATTGGTCCTTGATAATATGATGATGGATAATTTGTGAAGTTTGTGGTACATATAAATGGTATACTTATGGTATATTTGAGGTATATGTTTGATATATGTGATATATATACATGGTATATGTATACTATATACAAGGTATATACGTGACATATGAGACATATATGCAGTATATGTATGTTATATGTGATAAGATACAATGGTTGATGAATGCTTAAGTACAAGTGCGTATGCATATGGTCTTAAAATACGTTGTGACTAGTTAATCGATATTGTAAAGCAAAAGAAAAGGCCAATGGCTTAGCAAATGTGCAAATGAAAAAAATGATCAAGCTAGCTAGAAAATGCTATATTCACATGGCAAATGTTCACATGGAAACTTGGGCCAATGTCTGTTTAACTTGGTCACAACAAAATGAAATAAGCAAAGCATTTGCATACATAAAGAGTAATGATTATATGTTTCAACTTTATTGATATTTATATGATACTGATGAATGTAATGAATGCATGGTATGTATTGGATTTGTGATTTATTACTATGAGTTGTTTGGTACTTTAGAGCTCATTTGATGGTTATTCTCACTGAATCGCAACTCATCAATTTGCATCATTTTTCAGGTAAAGAAAAGTGATAGCTCATTTTGAGTAGCGTATAGAAGACACGGAGCACAGGTCACTGGCTGAGCCTTATTACTTTCTCTTCTTGCATTCAACACGAGCATGAAAATATGTTATCTGCATTTTGTATTTACGTGTTTGAATGTGTATAGTCATTTTGGAATGGGTTTTAAAAATGTATAAATGAAAACAACTCGTAAATACTTATGTGCAAATTTTATATTTTAATATATGTGATATATTGTATTGTGGGTGAAAGCCTCAAAGTTGACTTACAAATTCATTGAATGATATTACAGGATATGAAAAAAAATTCACTACCAATGTTAACAGGGTATTTTGCCTTTCTAGTATGCTATGTGTGATTACTTTATACAGGGATAGGTTATACTTAATTGCATAAGATGTGGTCTTACATTTTTGGTATCAGAGCAGGGATAGGTTCCATAGGAACATGCACATGCATAAGAGCATGATAACATGTGCATCATATATGTTGAACATTATGTAGTGACATAATTCTAAATATTTTAGGGTCATCATAAGACATGATTCACTAAGGAGGGAGAGGCTGACCGAAATGCATTCTCATGAGGTATCACCTCATTTGAATAAAGATCAACTAGCACTAGGAGCTAGGGCTCCAGTGCATGCCTCCCAATCATCACATGCAGAGGTACCTTATGAAAACCCAGAATAGGAAGTGCATGGTCTTGCAATGTACAGGGAAAGACGATATGACAAGTAAAGGAAACAAGGTGCAGTTGATTTTAATGAAACTACAAACCCTGCAGAAGCTGAGACATGGCTTAAAAGAACACAGAGAGTACTTAATATGATGAGATGCACTCCAGAGGAGAAATTCAATTATGCAGTATCTTTGCTTTAGGGCAATGCTTATGAATGGTGGGAGACAGTCCCCGACAGTGACTCACAGCCACCGGTTCTGACATGGAATGATTTTCTGCAGGAATTTCAGAATAATTACATGCCTGAGGCTTATAAAGATGAGAAGAGAAAGGAATTCTTGAATCTAAAACAGGAAAACATGTCCATTACTGAGTATAAGGTGTAGTTCAACAAACTTTCCCACTATGCCACCTTTATGGTCTCTACTGAAAGAGACAAATGCATGAAGTTTGAAAAAGGTCTCAAATATGAGATCAGAAATAAAATCATAACTACTAATCTTGATAGTTATGCCAGACTCAGAGCTGTTGCAATGAGAGTTAAACGGTTAATGAAAGAAGCTGGGGGACAACAAATTAAAAGGGAAACATGTGAGTTCTTTGGTGAGTCTCGGGGAAAAAGAGGTAAATATATGCCTGCACAGTCTGGCAATAGAGGGGGATACTCAAGCTCTAGAGGTCATGCTATGACTTCTTTTTACCCAGGCAGAGGGTCGAGCCAATATGTTAAACAGAGGCCCACATGTACTCATTGTGGTAGACAACATACGGGCGAATGTAGAAGGCTCACAGAAGCATGTTATTTTTGTGGATCAATGGAGCACATGTATAGAGACTGTCTAGAAAGAGCCAAACTAGCAGAGAATAGTAGAGGTAGAGGAGTATCTGAGACTACAGTTGAGGCACCGAAGGCCTACCCTACTAGTGGGACATTTGGCAGAGGAAGAGACAGGACTGGTATGACAGGCAGAGGAGTAACCAAATCTGAAGGTCAGAGTTCTAGACCCTCTACTCAGGCCAGAGTGTTTGCTATGACTAGACAGGAGGCGGTTGATGCTCCCGAAGTAGTTACCAGTAATATTTACATTTATGATATGTTAGCATATGCATTGATTGACCCAGACTCCACTCATTCATTTATATCATTGCATATGGCATCTAAACTATAACAAACGCATGAGCCTTTGGGGATTGACATAAATGTGAGTACTCCATTGGGAATAGTAGTAGTTGTGAATAATGTCTGTCGTGATTGCTTGATATGCATTGATAAAGCTGAGTTAATAACTGATATGATTTTATTGCCAATATGTGAATTTAATGTGATACTGGGAATGAACTGGTTAACTAGACATCATGCAATAGTGAATTGCTTTACTAAGGAAATAATTTTGGAATCACCAAACCAGCCAAGGGTAGTATTTCTAGGTGAAAGAAACTTGTGCCTACATGCCTAGTCTCAGCTGTAAAGGCATTTCGAATGACCAAAGGACGATGTGAGGCAAATTTGGCATATGTGACTGATACTAGAACCATTGATAGCTTGCTTGCAAATATACCAGTGGTGAGGGAATTTTCTGATGTATTCCCAGATGATCTATCTGGTTTACCCCTAGATAGAGAGATAGAATTCTCTATTGAACTAGTACCAGGAACAACACCAATATCAAGTTCACCCTACAGAATGACCCCAATTGAGTTGAAAGAACTGAAGGCCTAATTGCAGGAGTTGTTTGATAAAGGGTATGTCAGACCTAGTGTATCACCTTGGGGAGCTCTAGTATTATTTGTTAAAAAGAAAGATGGAACCATGAGATTGTGCATTGACTACATGCAACTAAACAAAATGACAGTTAAGAACAAATATTCGTTGCCCAGAATAGATGATTTGTTTGATCAGTTGCATGGAGCCTAAACATTCTCCAAGATTGATTTGAAATCAGGCTATTACCAGCTGAAGGTAGTAGAAACGGATGTTCCAAAGACTACCTTTCGAACCCGGTATGGACATTATGAATTTTTAGTAATGCCATTTGGATTGACTAATGCTCCAGCTGCATTTATGGCATTAATGAATAAAGTGTTTAAACCATATCTGGATAAATTTGTGATAGTATTTATTGATGACATATTGGTGTATTCAAAGAATAAGGGAGAACATGAACAACATTTAAAAATTATGTTGCAAACTTTGAGGGAGAAACAATTATATGCCAAATTGAGTAAATGTGAATTCTGGTTAGATCATTTGGTGTTTCTTGGACATGTTGTATCGGACAAGGGCATAGAGGTTGACCCAAGAAAATAGAGGCCATGGTAATTTAGGAAGCTCCTAAAAATATTTCAGAAATGCGTAGTTTTCTGGGCTTAGCCAAATACTATCGTAGATTTGTTGATGGATTCTCCTTAATTGCTAGCCCTTTGACTAAATTACTTAGAAAGAATGTGCCTTTCGAATGGTCTCTAGAATGCCAATGGAGTTTTGAAGAGCTAAAACAGATGTTAACCTCAACACTAGTGTTAGCTATTCCTACGGGTACAGGTGGATTTATGATATATAGTGATGCTTCTCACCAAGGCTTGGGATGTGTATTGAGGCAACATGGTAAGGTGATAGCTTATGCATCCAGACAGGTAAGACCACATGAGATCTCATATCCAGTGCATGATTTAAAATTGGCTACAGTTGTATTTGCATTGAAGATTTTGAGACATTATCTGTATGGTGAGACATTCCAGATCTTCACAGACCATAAAAGCTTGGGTTATTTGTTGACATAGAAAGAATCAAACATGAGGCAAAGACGATGGTTAGAGCTATTGAAAGATTATGACTGTACAATTGAACACCATCCAGGGAAAGCCAATGTGGAAGCAGATGCGTTGAGTAGGAAGTCTAGTAGCAGTGTAGCTCACTTACAAACATCATCTTTTTCGTATTTGATTCAGTTACGGTCCATGAATTTTGAATTGAATATGCATGATAGAGGATCACTGATTGCTACTCTTTAAGTTAGACCTATACTAAAGGAGAGAATTCAAGAAGCACAAAGCAAAGATCCTGAATTATGTGAGAAAATTGATGTGGTATGGTAGGGAAATAATACAGAGTTTCATTTGCAGAATGATACACTGATGTTAAAGTCACACATATGTCTTCCAAACACTGAAAACTTGCACTAGAAAATAATGGAAGAAGCACACAATGCACCTTATGCAATGCACCCAGGGATGACAAAGATGTATCATAGTTTAAGGCCTCATTACTGGTGGCCAAGAATGAAGAAAGACATAGAAAAATATGTTTCCAAATGTTTGACATGTCAGTAGATTAAAATTGAACATCAGGCACCAGTTGGTAAACTACATCCATTGCCAGTGCCAGAATGGAAATGGGAGAAAATAACGATGGATTTTGTTTATGGATTGCTAAGAACTCCATGAAAAAATGATGCAATATGGGTAATTGTTGATAGATTAACCAAGTCAGCACATTTTCTTCCTATCAGATGGGGGTGTACACTCAAGGGTTTGGCAAAATTATATGTGAATGAGATAGATTATATGGTATTCCATTGTCCATTGTGTCTGATAGAGATACACGATTTACTTCAGATTTTTGGGTGAGTTTACAGAATACATTGGGAACAAAATTAAACTTCAGCATTGCATTCCACCCACAGACTGATGGACAATCTGAAAGGACCATATAGACATTGGAAGAAATGCTTTGGGCATGTTCTATGGAATTTAAAGGTGTTTGGGATGAATATATAGCATTGATTGAATTTTCTTACAATAACCAGTATCATAGCAGTATCCATATGGCACCATATGAGGCATTGTATGGCAGAAAGTGCTGAAGCCCTATCATATGGGATGAAGAAGGTGCACGTGCATTAAAAGGGCTAGAGATAGTACAAGACAGTGGATAAAATCAAGGTTGTCAAGAACAAGCTAAAGGCAGCACAGGGCAGACAGAAAAGTTATGCTAATCAGCATAGAAGGGAGATGGAATGCAAGTTAGGTGAAAAGGTGTTTCTTCATGTATCTCCATGGAAAGGGATAATCTGATTTGGCAAGAAGGGTAAATTGAGTCCAAGTTACATAGGGCCTTATGAAATTCTTGAGAAGGTTGGTCCATTGGCTTATAGGTTGGCTTTACCACCAGAGATGGCTCAGATTCATAATGTATTTCATGTGAGCATGCTTAGAAGATACAGGTCAGATCCTACACATATACTTAAAGATCAAGCCATTGAGATTGCGGAGGACATGAGTTATATATAAGAACTAGTGGAAATCATCAGATACAAGACTAAACAATTGAGAAACAGAGAAATACCTTTAATTAAGGTATTATGGAGAAACCATTCACAAGAAGAGGCAACATGAGAAACGAAAGAGAATATGAAAAAGCAATATCCACACCTGTTTCCAGGTATTAAATTTTGAGGACGAAATTTTTAAAAGGAGGGGAGAATTGTAACATCCTCGACCTTCCCCACATGCATATCCATATGTATTTCATTTGAACATATGCATCTTCCATATAATCCAATTGAACACTTGCATTTCATACATATTTTCTTAGAAACAAGTTCATGACATGCACTAGCTATGTGTCCTAGTATTTGGCAATTGTATCGAGTTGCACGTGTGTACTTATAACCTAAATAAGGATAACAAAGCATTAGAAATAAATTGAATAAGGTGACTAAATTAAAGTTAGAAAAATGACTAGATTAAGATTAGTAAACATTGACATTGTTAATTTAGTTAAATCAGGCCAAATGATTAAGTTGTATTATTGTGTGAATTAGTGGAATTATAAATATATGTAAATAATAATAATAATAGTATAGATAAAATAAAATGAAAATGAAACAAAAGAAAAATAAAATAAAAGAAAAGAGAAAAGAGAAGAGAAGAGAGAAGAGAGAAGAGAAAAGAGAAGAGAAGAAGAGAAAAAGATAAAAAGACAAAAAACAAAAAACAAAGTTAGCTTTATCTTCCTCCCCCCATTTCTGCCTTCTCACTCCATCCCATTTTCTTCTTCATCTTCCTCCATTCCAGACTTCAATTCTTCCTTGTTTCATTTAGTTTTTAAAGCAAATTGATCCCCTTCAAGTTCATTCTTGGTAAGTAATCAATTCTTATTGCTATAAGGTTGATATGAGTTGCTAAGGTTCATTATAGGCACTGACTTGAACCCCGCTTTTGATACATATAGAAATTGATTCTGGAAAAGTTAAAACATGAAAGTTGTTCCTTTGTATCTTATATTTATGGATATGTAAACCATTTTGCACGATTTGGTGTATAGGAAGAGAAATCCTCTCTATACTAAAACTGGTCACAGTGTAAATCCTAGCCAAGATAACTACTGTGTTATCTGGTTTTGAATATATTAAATCCATTATTTAAAGTATCTCAAAACATAAAAGTTGTATCTATATGTTTTATGTATCTTCGTACCAAATTTTAGGTTTATATGTCATGTATATTTTGAGTTATGGTGAATGGAACCATGACTGTTCCATAGTTTGAACTGTCTGCTTAGTGCCCTGGGCAGTAGCAACTTGTGTAGCCATTTTGAGCTCCTTAGAGATATATTACCTACATTATAAAAACATGAAAGTTATATTTATTTGTATTATATAAATTTGGGGTACTAATATCAGCTTAATATGTTATGTATAAACTAAGTTATGACCTTTGGAAGTCATATTGTTTCGGAAGCCAATTCTATTATGGACCAGTGAAATGTTTCCTATAATTTGAAGACCTTAGGGATATAATTGAAAAAAATTTGTAAACATGAAAAATATTTCCTTTGAACCCATATAAGTGTCTATAAATTTTAATTAAAATATGACATATATTATAAGTTATGATGAACCAAAGTTGGTACCCTAAAAATTTTTCGCTGAACGAAATTGAAAATTGCAGTGTTTTTGGCATAGATATTTTTAAAAGGCATAAAAATGGAATATTCTTTATCTAAGGAAAGGAATATTATTTTAATTAAAATAAAGTAAGAGTGATTTAAATTAATGGACCAATGGAAAGCAAGATTAACAGCTAATCCTAACCACCCACCTAATCCATCTATAAAAAGTCAAACTTGCACTTTTTGGCCATTCTTCTTTTTCCTCACCTTAATCACACCCATTTCTCTCCCTTTTTCTCTCTTTTTCTGTGAACTCCTCCTCCCCTATTATTCTTCTTTTCTTTCTTCAAATAAAGCTAATATTAAATGAAAAAAAAAGGATTAGGCAAGATCATGAAGAAAGTGAAGTAAACTGAGCAAAACCAAGGAAGATGAAGGAAGAAAGGAAAAGAAAAAGAGAGAAGGAAGATTTTAGCCATTTGGAAGATCATCAAAGGTGAGTTTATATTTTCCATCTCCTTACTTTCTTCTTCTTTTTTCTTTGAGTTTGGGGTTAGTTGCCATTATAGCTAATAAATTAGGGTTATTAGTATGCTAATAGTGATTAAGGGTAGATTAGTGTGATTAGTGTAAAATTTATTGTTAGGGCAAGGAAGTGAACAACCTTTGAACCAAAATCAAAGGGGAAGTAAGGGCAAGGAAAAGGCTATCTAAGAGGAAGAGAAAAGTGAAGAGAAGTAGAACTTTGAGGTTTGTACATTTGGCAAAAATTCAATATAGAAAAGTATTGATTTTGATTTTGTGATGCTGTGAATTTATGTATGAAATTATTAACATTTGATTGAGTGATTAAATTATGCCATTAATGTGAAAATAAAAACTAGAAAATGAGGTTGATGCATGAAAATGGAAAATGTATGAATTATTTGATGTGTTGGAAAATTCGTCTTATGAACAGTGTCTAGTGTTTTGATCATAACTTGAGTTCTGGAAATCATTTCTGAGTGATTCTTATTGGGTTGGAAAGTTAAGACATAGGGATTGAACTTTAATTCAGACTATTAGACCTGAATATTCCTGGAATTAGGTAAAAAATGGACTCAAAATTTGAACTAGAAATATGTCGAGAAAAAAAATACTGGACAGATTGCAGTGAACATAGGTTAGAAGCAAATTCATAACTTTTGGTAAACAATTTCTTTTAATGTGATTCCAGTTGTAAATTAAATATAAGACATGTATCTAAATTTTTCTAGTTCATCACTTGTTCAAAATCCATCTAAAAATAGATTAAAAATACAGAAAAAAATAAGGCAGAATTCTGTCCAGTAAAATACTGGGCAGATTATAGTAAACGTAGCTTAGGAGAAAATTTATAACTTTTGCTCAAAAAGTCCTTTTAATGTGATTCTAGTTGAAAATTAAAGATAAGACATGTACCTATATATTTTTAGTTGATCACATGTCTAGATTCTGTCAAACAATAGACAAAAAATGCAGAGAAATATAAGACAGAAATGCTGTCCAGAATAGGACAGCTGGAAGAAATGTATTGATTGTGAATATATGTGATAGAAAATGTATTAATTGAATTTTTATTATAATTATAATGATTAAATGAGCTAGTATGAGGTTGTAAAATATTGAATGAGAATTATTGCATTTATATGGAGTTTATATTAATGTTCCCTACATAATTTATGTAAATATTAATAAAGGTAACAAATGTAATTTAAGCCCTATAACATATAGTCGAAAACTAGAAATTAGGATAAGTTGGCATGCTAATAAAAGGGTAGAAATGTAGGCATTAAAAATAATAGTGCTGAAATTTAATTTAAGTAGGCACTAAGAAATAATGCTGAGTTGAAATTACGTAGGGACTAAAAAATAGTGCTGAGTTCAAAATTACGTAGACACCAAAAAGGTGCTGAGTTGTTATTGGAAATGTAGGTGTTAAACACCAAGTTATAAAATAATTATATAGGCGCTGAGTATACTGCCGGAGAGCATAAACCTTATATCCAGTGTTTAGTTCCGGTCTAAGATGTCGTGGGCTATTAAATAAATAACAGAAAAAAATGTGAATTATGAAATTGATATTGTAAATTTTATATCTTGAATTGTTAAGAAATTTCAAGCATGCTTAATGAATGAAATGTCATAATTGATGAATTAAATATTTTTGCATGAAGAAAATGGTTTTATTATTAATTGAATATTTGGCATGCTTAATAAATTAATTGTAGTTTCAAAAATTTTATTTTAGAATTATTTATGTAATTATTGGATAATTGTCAAACGTACCACTAAGCTAGAAAGATAAATAGAAGTAGATGTTCCGATAGAGCGACCGAAAAAAAGGGAACCCCCAAGATTAGATTGCAGCAGTCTAATTCTTTTTGTATGTTTTGAAAATTATATTATAAAAATTAAATTCTAAGAATCTTTTTTGATGTAAATTTGTGGCATGTAGGATTTATAAGGAATGAATTTTGTAATTTTATAAATCTAGTATTATTTCTAAATATTATGGTTTAATTGCATGAGTTGTTTTAAATCAAACTATTTTCATCACTAGTTATATATTTAAATGAAAAAAATAGTATTAAATATCTCGCTAATAATAAACTCGAAAAAAAATTTCAATGATTTGAACATTGGTTGTAACAAATGAGCTTATTAGTACTTCCATATCCTATTAACATTTAGTAGGGTAAGGGAGCGCTACATTTAGTGGTATTAGAGCTCAGGCTAATTGATTCTTAATCAGTGGGTGTAAAATTGAATATGTGTCTCATGCATATGCATAAAATGTTGCAATTATCTGACTTGGGTCCTTCTTCTGGTTTATAGGTAGATATGGATTCAGGATCGGAACAAGATTTCTCAGAAGATAAACTGAGTAATAGTCTTTCAAACTCAGCCAACCTCAGGCAACCTCCATCAGTGAGAGATTCCGGGCCGAGTGTAGTAGCTCCATCGAGAGCATAGGGACAAGCTAATTTAAGACAAGAACCTCTTATGGAACAAATAGCAAACTTGTTGCAATGGATAGTACAAGTAGTTCCACAACCAGCTCCACCTCCTCCTCCACCTCAACCAAAACCCCGAATTGATAAGCTGAGAAAATATGGGGCCACAGATTTTATGGGAAGGAGGGAGGATGACCCAGTAGCTTCAGAGTTTTGGATGGAGTCCACAAAAAGGGTGTTTGAGGAACTTGAGTGTCCAGAGGAATAGAAGGTTAGATATGCAGTGTGCCTTTTAAAAGATCATGTCTATGACTAGTGGAAATCAATTTTATCAAAGCCCTAGACACCGAAACCACCTTCTTGGAATTTCTTCACGGTAGAATTTAGTAAGAAGTATATGCCTAGAGTTTATGTAAATGAAAAGAAAAGGGAGTTTCAAGACTTGAAGTAAGGAAGCATGTCAGTCGCTGAATATGAGATGGAATTCACCCGACTAAGTAAATATGCGACTGGAATCATTGCAGATGAGGTTAGAAGAAAATATTGGACCGATTGTAGTGAACATAGGTTAGAAGAAAATTCATAACTTTTGCTAAAAAATTCCTTTTAATGTGATTCTAGTTGTAAATTAAATATAAGACATGTATCTAAATTTTTCTAGTTGATCACTTGTTCAAATTCCATCTAAAAATAGATTAAAAAGATAGAGAAAAATAAGACAAAATTCTATCCAGTAAAATACTGGGCAGATTACAGTGAATGTAGCTTAGGTGAAAATTTATAACTTTTTCTAAAAATTCTTTTTAATGTGATTCTAGTTGAAAATTAAAGATAAGACATGTACCTATATTTTGTTAGTTGATCACATGTCCAAATTATGTCAAAAAATAGACGAAAAATATAGAGCAACATAAGGCAGAAATGCTGTCCAGAATAGGACAGCTGGAAGAAATGTGTTGATTGTGAATTTATGTGACAGAAAATGTATTAATTGAAAAAATATGTAGGCATCGAGTATACTGCTGGAGAGCAGAAATCCTGCATTCAGTGTTTAGTTCCAGTCTAAGATGTCGTGGGCTATTAAATAAATAACAGAAAAAAATGTGAATTATGAAATTGATATTGTAAATTTTATATCTTGAATTGTTATGAAATTTCAAGCATGCTTAATGAATGAAATGTCATAATTGATGAATTAAATATTTTTGCATAAAGAAAATGGTTTTATTATTAATTGAATATTTGGCATGCTTAATAAATTAATTGTAGTTTCAAAAATTTTATTTTAGAATTATTTATGTAATTATTGGATAGTTGCAAAATGTACCACTAAGCTAGAAGCTTAGCGCGTGTGTTTCAAGCGCAGATAAATAGAAGTAGATGTTCCGATAGGGCGACCGAAGAAGAGGGAACCCCCAAGATCAGATTGCAGTAGTCTAGTTCTTTTTGTATGTTTTGAAAATTATGTTGTTAAAATTAAATTCTAAGAATCTTTTTTGATGTAAATTTGTGGCATGTAGGATTTATAAGGAATAAATTTTGTAATTTTATAAATCTAGTATTATTTCTAAATATTATGGTTTAATTGCATGAGTTGTTTTAAATCAAATTATTTCCATCACTAGTTATATATTTAAATGAAAAAGATAGTATTAAATATCTCGCTAAAAATAAACTCGAAAAAAAAAATTTCAATGATTTGAACATTGGTTTTAACAAATGAGCTTATTAGCACTTCCATATCCTATTAACGTTTAGTAGGGTAAGGGCTACAAAGTGCATATGCATATGGACTTAAAAGGCGTTGTGACTAGTTAATCGATATTGTAAAGCAAAAGAAGAGGTTCATGGCCCAACAAATGTGCAAATGAAACAAATGATCAAGCTAGCTGGGAAATGCAAATATTCATATAGCAAATGTTCACATGGAAACCCAGAGCAATGTCTGTTTAACTTGGTCATAACAAAATGAAATAAGCAAAGCATTTGCATACGTAAAGAGTAATGATTATATGTTTCAACTTTATTGATATTTATATGATACTGATGAATGGAATGAAATACATGGTATGTATTGGATTTGTGATTTATTACTATGAGTTGTTCGGTACTTTAGAGCTCATTTGATGGTTTTTCTCATTGAGCTGCAACTCATCAATTTGCATCATTTTTTAGGTAAAGAAAAGTGATAGCTCATTTTGAGTAGCGTATAGAAGACATGGAGCACAGGTTACTGGCCGAGCCTCATCACTCTCTCTCCTTGCATTCCACACGAGCATGAAAATGTGTTATCTGCATTTTGTATTTACGTGTTTGAATATGTATAGTCAATTTGGAATGGATTTTAAAAATGTATAAATGAAAGCAACTCGTAAATACTTATGTGAAAAGTTTATGTTTTAATATATGTGATATATCATATTGTGGCGAAAGCCTCAAAGTTGACTTACAAAGTCATTGAATGATATTACATGATATGAAAAAAAAATTTACTACCAATGTTAACAGGGTATTTTGCCTTTCCAGTATGCTATGTGTGATTACTTGATACAGGGATAGGTTATACTTAATTGCATAAGATGTGGTCTTACATGATATGTGTTTTGTATGCAGTAGCTTTCACATTTTCGTTAATGGGTAAAACACTTGTGAAAGGGTATTCACGCTCGTGAAGTACAATGAATTTATTATATGCATATTTTGATTTTGATGCTATGTGATGGGGTTATATAATCACATGTTATAAGTTGTGTGTAACACTTGTAATTAGGGCTTATAAGTTATGTTATTGGTTAGTGAAAGTTAGGGATTAAGTGAAGTTTTGGAAGTTTAGTGTTGCTAATATCTGATGTTTCACACCAGAGACAATGGGTGTCACGACCGTGAATATCAGATTTTATTTAGTAGCTATGATAGGATTCTTCATGACAGTGAAGATTTTTTTCACGACTTTGAATGAGAGGTTCACACCCATGAAAGTTGAGTCACAATCGTGAAGCCTTGGTAGGTAGAACATGTGAGATAGTCACATTTTCCTTCATGCCATATCCCTTTAAATATGCTCCCTATATGCCTTTTCACATTTGTTTCCTCTTTCAAACTCCGTCTTCCTGCATTGTGGAAGCTTGGAAGATCAAGTTTCTTGAGGTTAAAGTGAGAAGAATCTTGTGAGCTTTGGGAGAAGAGTTCGATTTTCATGTTTATGGGTTTGGTTCAATTTTCAGAGACTAAGAGGATATTTTTCATCTTGCTAAGATTTGGTAGAGGAGTTGGGAGTCTATTTCAAGAGCAAGGATAAACTTAAAGAGCTCAAGCTTTAGCTAATCTCCATCCTAGGTGTAAAGTTTGTACATAACAACATTTAAGGCAATTAATTGATATTTTTTATATGTTATTTGCTTTAAATACATGATGTAAATGATTAGTGAGTAGTTAAATGATAAAATGTGGGGTTGATATGCATGATGGAAATTTGTATAAACGTAGTTAGATTGAGATGTTTGATGAGTTATTTTGGTTAATATTGATGGTTAGGAAGTATATGGTTGTGATAGTTGGCTTAAATACATGCTGGAAAGTTGATAGGGTGGCTAACATTGGTCAACCATAGAAAATATTGCATGTGAGAATGGCATGAAATTGTGATACTTTGTTTTGTGGAAAAAAATTTCCAGATTCACGGCTGTGAAGGGTGGGTTCACGGGCGTGAAGGTCGTGAAAATGAATTTTGTTGTTGAAGTAGACCAATTCATGTGTAGCTTTACAATTGGTTTCACAGTTTGGTTCAAGCCCATGAAGGGGTGATCACAGCCATGAATCATAGCTTGGTTCACAAGTTAAGTCACAGTTTGGTTCACAGGGAGACTACCCGTGAAGAAGTGCTTCACGACTATGAAGGGTTATTCACGAGCGTGAAGATGTTTATGTTAAAAAACTTGTATGTCTGCATATGAATCAAGATTGATTCATTATGAGGTGGTAGGCCTCGGTTGTAGCATGATATGGAAATACATGTTGTGGAAATCATGGTGTATTTGTAAAATATGGAATATTTAAAACGTGGAAACATATGGGGTATTGTTGTGAAATTGTAAGCCCATTGCTTTAACTAGGAGTTGAGCTAGGATAGATGGCATGCCATTAAGGGGGATATTGGTACTGAGTGACATATATTGGTCATGATTGAGATATTTTGAAGATTAACGAGATATTTTGAAGGCTTAGGGCATATCTAGGTTGGTATCTTCTGCTATTACAATAGAAAAAAGGGTAAAGCTGAAGAAAGCAAATGATTCATCTAGGAGAGACTTTAGAGGGTTAGTTTACATTTCTACACAATCATTGAGCAAAAAAGCTCGCACCAGTTTTGGACCCTTCCAGTATAGAGGATAGAGACATGGTCGGGGTCAGTTGGGGTACACCAGACAGGCACTATCAAGAACAGTTGCTACTGCTGCCAGTAGTCAACCCTAGACATAGAGAGAGGTAGTACCCAAGTGTACAGTGTGTTGGAAGATCCATAGAGGAAAGTGTTGGGGATGCACATGGTTTTGCTACAGGTATGGGTCTTGAGACCACTATAAGAGAGATTGTCCTTTATAGATGGTTGAGACTCCAACCTAGACTCAGAGTTCAGTACTGACACAGACCAAGGGATGAGGACATGCCAGTTCAGGCAGAGGTAGATCTAGACTAGCCGTATCAAAGACAATGAACATACCAGGACCTAGTAGAGCACCAGCGAGGGCCTATGCTATGAAGGCCAGAGAGGATCCAAGTGCATCAGACATGGTTGTTGGTACATTTCTTCTGTTTGACTCAATTTTAATTGCTTTGATAGATTCGAGTTTCATACATTCTTATATATGTACCAATATAGCTTAGTGGTATAACATGTTAGCAGAGAGATTAGATTACGAGATAGAGGTGTCCAGCCCTTTGGGGCATAACACAGTGGTGTACTGAGTGTATAAGAATTGTCTTATTGTGGTTCAATGGAAAAAGTTCATGGTAGATTTGATTGAATTTCCCTTTCATGAGTATGATGCTATCTTAGGTATAGATTGGCTCTCTTAGTAGGGTGCAGTAGTGGCCTACATGATGAAGACAGTTGAATTGAGAATTCCGCAAGATGAAATAGTGGTTGTTCAGGGTGAGAGATCCTCACAGCAAATCAGGATCATCTCAATGATGAAAGCACAACAGATGATCAAGAAAAGGTGTGAGGCCTACTTGGCTCACGTGGTTAACACTAGGAGGGGAAGCCCAGACCTTAGGAATATTCTAACAGTAGAGGAATTCACATATGTGTTTCCAGATGAGTTACCAGGGCTACCTCTAGAAAGAGAGATAGAGTTCTCAATTGAGCTTACTCCGGATATAACTCCTATATCAGCGGTACCATATCATATGACTCCATTAAATATGAAAGAGTTAAAGGAACAGTTACAAGAACTGTTAGATAAGGGCTTCATTAGATAGAATGTATCTCTATAGGGTGCACTAGTGTTGTTCGTCATGAAGAAAGACAAATCTATGGGGTTGTGCATATACTATAGACAATTGAATAGGGTGACCATTAAGAATAGGTATCCGTTACCATAGATTGATGATCTCTTCGATTAATTGAGAGGTGCATAGGTGTTCTCTAAGATTGATTCGAGATTAAGATACCATCAGTTGAGAATCAAGGTGGGTGATGTAAAGAATACCGCTTTCAGAACTAGATATGGTCATTATGAGTTCTTGGTTATGCCCTTTGGGTTGACAAATGCTCCGACAACTTTTATGGATCTGATGAACTGGATCAATTTCTGGATTAGTTTTCCATAGTGTTCATAGACGACATCTTGGTGTATTCGAGAAACAAGAATGAGCATGAACAACATTTTGAGAACAATTTTGCAGACACTTAGGGAGTAGAAGCTATATGCTATGCTCTCTAAGTGTGAGTTTTGACTAAACGAGATTGTCTTTCTCGGACATGTGATATCAACCGACGAGATTAGAATGGATCTAGGCAAGGTCAAGGCAATCTTGGATTGGAAACCCCCGATATAATATGGCCAAAATCAAGAGTTTTCTCGACCTAGCAGGATACTATAGAAAATTCATCAAGGGGTTTTCTATGATTTCTTTTCAATTGACTAGGTTATTGCGAAAGGATGTCAAGTTCAAATGGACAGACAAGTGCCAGAACAATTTTAAGTAGCTTAAGTTTCTTTGACAGAAGCTCTTGTGTTGACACAATCGATTCCAAACTAGAAATATATTGTTTACAGTGATGCATCACACAACGGATTGGGTTGCATATTAATGTAAGAAGGGAAAGTTGTCACCTATGCCTACAGACATTTAAAGCCTCATGAGAAGAACTACCTGATGCACGATATAAAATTGGCAGCCATTGTCTTTGCATTGAAGATATGTCATTATTATCTATATGGAGAGAAATGTTAATCTACAATGATCACAAGAGTTTGAAGTATCTTCCTACATAGTGGGATTTGAATTTGAGATAGAGAAGATGATTATAATATACAAAGAATTACGATTGTGTGATTGATTATCATCCAAGAAAGGCTAATGTGGTAGCCAATACACTTAGTAGGAAGAATTTGGCAGAGTTGCATATCCGACCAACCTTGGGTTAAAAGATTAGAGATACACAAAAGTTTCATGACAAGTTATTGGAAATGATCATTTTGGTCTTTAAAGGGGGGAGACTGGTTTCTCAGTCAAACCATAGGGTAGTTTACATTACCAGGGCATGTTATATGTACTAGATGTCTTAGAGTTGAGACAAAAGACTATAAGAGAGGCCTATGGGATGATATTTACAATGCACCCAAGGAGTAACAAGATGTATCAGAACTTCAAAGGGGTATATTGGTGGTTAGGGATGAAAAAAGACATCACAGAGTTCATGACTAGATATTTTACATGTCAGCAGGTAAAGGCCGAACATCAGGTACCTTTAGGATTATTGTAGCATATCAAAATTCTGAAATGAAAATGGGAGAGAATCACTATGGATTTTGTGATTGGACAAGAAAGTATGATGTCGTATGGGTGATCGTGGTTAGGTTAACAAAGTCGGCTCACTTCATACCTATTTGGTGAGACTATCTTTTAAATTGGTTGGTAGAGTTGTACGTGAATGAGATAGTTCATATTCATAGAGTTCTAGCCTCCATCATTTCAGGTTGAGATCCACGGTTCACATCTCAGTTTTGGGGTAGTCTACATCGAGCTTTAGGTACCAAGTTTAACTTCAGCATGGTTTTCCTTCCTCAAACAGATGGTCAGTCGGAGAGAATTATTCAGATCTTTGAAGACATGATGAGGTGTTGTGTGATTGAGTTTGAGAGAAGTTAGGATAGATATCTACTGTTAATGGAGTTCACATACAACTTTAGTTATTAGTCTAGTATTTAGATGGTTCCGTATGAGATACTTTACAGTATATTAAACCTTGAGGACCTTGAGGGGTATTTTTATCATTTTGATGCTAACAAATAAAATAGTAATAATGTATTTAACAATGCTTATGTTCTAAGTTTGTTGAACAAGATATATCTTCAATAAAATATGATCCAAGAATGAAAGACAACCTTTGAAGGTCAAAATAAGAAGAAATAGCATGTTCACGCCCATGACTGATTATTTCACGCCTGTGATATAGCTTAGCACAAAACTCTCCAACATTTAAAGTTCACGGCCATGAAGGATCATACCAATCATGAATGATCAAATCAGTCACGCTCGTGAAAGAAGGACATCCTGTGAAATAACATGTCAAATTGTTACAGAGAGCTTCACGGCTAGAGTCACCACTTGAACCACGACTTGGAAGAATGTTCACGCCCGTGAAAGTATAAAGTCACACCCGTGATCAAACACTTCAAGTTCTTCCAAAAAGTTTCACAGTCAAAGTCACCACTTGGACCACGACTTGGAAGAATATTCACGATCGTGACATATATAGTCAGCCCGTGAATGAGGATAGAGAAACATGTCAGGCCCGAAGTTAAAAGTTGGTTCAATAATTATTTTCGCATTAAATGCACCCAAACAACTATAATTCGCATAGGAAGTATAAATTTAAGTCATTTATGAATCCTAACAATAATAAGAACAATAATTACTTTGAATCTTAAATCTTGTTATAGCCATTGTGCATTAATTATTTTCAACAAAACCTTTACTCTTTGTAAAAACCTATTTGCTCATAATTTCTGAGCATTATAGGTTGGTGAGTGTTTTCATTGCAATCTAGTACTCAAATGAGTTTGGGTATATTGCGTTAAGATTGAAAACACTTGTAAGGGTTTATTGTGTGAGCTATAAAACACAAGTAATTGGTTTATTGTGTGAGCCATTAAAACACAAGGGAATTTTTAGGGTTAGGTGTTAGCCATTGAGAGAAACACTGTAGTTGGGAGTCATCTTTTAAAACTCCATTGTAACACTTAGTGTGTTAGTAAAACTTCCAATTGAGATTGGAGAGAGAAGTAGGGTTTGTTAACACCTAAACCTCTATAAATCTCGTGTGTGATATATCTTCATCCGTACTCTATTTAATTTTATTCCATATTTAAAGTTAAGAAATTTTTATTTCATAACCAATTCAACCCCCCTTCTTGGTTCATTGTTTGGGCAACTATTGGTATCAGAGCCAGTCTAGCATTAAAGCCTAAAAAGCGCTAGCAGAGATCAAGAAATGGCCAATGAAGGATTCCAAAGTCTTAAGCCTTACTTTGATGGAGCAAACTATGCTCATTGGAAGTTTCATATATAGACATATCTCGATAGTGAGAGAATTGAAGTTTGGGATAATGTTCCGAAAGAATGGACACCACCAACTAGGAGAGGAGTTAATGGTTAAGAAGAAATCCTTTCAATAGATAATTGGACAAAGCCTCAATGTAGAGCAAACTTCAAAAACAAAAAGGCAATGACAATCCTTGCAAGCTCTCTATCCATTGAAGAATGTGGAAGAATCCAACATTGTCCTACCTCATATAGTAGGTGGAAGACATTGAAGAATTATCATGAAGGAACAAAGCAAGTTAAATCCAAGAAGATTCAACTTCTCACTTCAGAATATGAACTCTTCAAGAAGAAATCCAATGAATCCATCATCGATATGACGAACCGTCTTCTAGCCATCATAAACGGCATGAGAAAGCTTGGAAAGCATTTGAGCTTGGAAGATGTAAACAAAAAAATTCTGAGAAGCCTTCCTCTCAAAGACTATGGTTCAATAGTTGCTGGTATAGAAGAAGCCAACAAAGACATGAGCATCATGCATACCGATGTGCTTATTGGCAAACTTCTAACACATGAAATAGTGGTAAAGAGAGATAGAGAACTTGAAACCGAGCCAGAAAAAGAAAGCCTTTAGCACTTAGAACCTCTACTTCAAAATCTCAAGAAGAAGTTGAAGATGATGAAGAAAAGAGTGATGATGCAAATGAGGACATTGCAATGCTCTCAAGAAGACTGAAAAGAATAATTGAAAAGAGAATTGGCAACTCTCGAAACTTCAAACAAAGAAATCTCAAACACTCCTCAAATGACTTTCAAAGGAATAAAGAGGAGGTAAAATGTTATGAGTGTGGGAAGAAAGGACATATCAAACCAGAATGTCCAAAGCTCAAGAAACACAAGAAAAAATATGAAAAAGATAATGGGGAGAAAGGTCGCAAAGCCACATGGGATGACGAAAACTCTTCAAGTGCAAAAGATGACAATGAAAGTGAAGAGGTCAACCTATGCTTCATGGCTTTAGAGGATCACTTCATGGATGAGGTAGGTCCTTCTTACTCATATTCATTCAATAATGATAGTAATGATAATAATAGTGATAATGAAGATGCTGATGAGTAGAGTCTAATAGAAGTATTGAACCTAGAATTAGAAAAATATAGATGTAAATTCAATATTTATAAAAATAATATTTTAAATTTGAAAAACAAAGTGGAAGTTTTAGAAAAGGAAAATCTTGATCTTAAATCTTCTAATGAATCTCTTCAAAAATCATTAGATGAGTACTCCTCTATACCCTTAACTAAATCCTTACTTAAAGGGAACAATGTTTTGAAAAATGAAGTTGAGGAACTTAGAAACTCCATTTCAAGATTTCATAAAGGGAAAGAGAGTTAGATACTCTCATAGTGTCTGAAAGACCACCTTTAATAAGACATGATCTACTATTTAATGGAACATCATATTCATCTCACAAGACCACATTTGTTAAGTCAAGTGCACCTCATATCTCCATATTATAAGTAATAGCCCTAAGGGCTAAGTGCACAACACACACTAAACCTTCTATTTATAAAAACAATGGTCAAGGGTCTATTAGTCTAAGAGGGAAACCTTAAAAGGCTAATCATGTTGTTATGTATAAGAGGCATGCATCTAGAAAAGCACCAATTCATCATGCATGTGCATGTCACTGCTCACAAACTCCATCTAATAGGATAATGGTAGCTAAAAGCATGGTAAAACCAAAAAACATATTTAGAGCTAAACAATATAATTATTGTATGGAATTTGGTCATATCAATAAACATTGTTGGATAAGGAAGGCTTATTGGAAACCTTTATATGCGAACTCCTAAGGACCTAAGTTCATTTGGGTACCTAAATACAATACTTAAATTGTAATTTTATAGGTATGCC
This sequence comes from Triadica sebifera, assembly GCA_023653625.1. NCBI lineage: Eukaryota > Viridiplantae > Streptophyta > Magnoliopsida > Malpighiales > Euphorbiaceae > Triadica > Triadica sebifera. Next base: position 3,206,806 of record CM042910.1, read on the forward strand.
TCAAGTCCACTATAAAAGAAAATGCTTGGCTTGTGGATAGTGGATGCTCAAGGTATATGACCAGAAACAAAGAGCTATTCAATGACATTAAAAGTATTGATGGTGGTAAGGTAACCTTTGGAAACAATGCTAAGGATAAGGTAATTGGCATTGGTTCCATTGGTATTAATAATACTACTTTCATTGAAGATATTTTACTTGTTGATGGTTTGAAACATAACTTGTTAAGTGCAAGTCAATTATGTGATAAGGGAAACCAAGTAATATTTACCTCTAATGAATGTCTTGTCATTTCTTTTAGTGGCCAAGAGATATTCCAAGGAAGTAGAGATGTCAATACTTATATAATAGACTTACACAAAATATCTAACATTTCCTCTACGTGTCTTATGACTACTAGTGATGAATCTTGGCTGTGGCATAAAAGGCTTGGTCATGCAAACATGGATTTAATTCAAAGCCTTAACAAATGAGAGCTAGTAAGTGGATTACCAAAAGTCAAATTTGAAAAAGATAAGACATGTGAACCTTGCTAAAGAGGAAAAAAACACAAGTCCTTCTTCAAATCGAAAAATATTGTAAGTACCTCGAAGCCTTTACAACTTTTGGATTTAGATCTTTTTGGACCTACTAGAGTTACAAGCCTAGGAGGTAAACACTATGCTTTTGTCATCGTCGGTGATTACTCTAGATTCACTTGGGTAATTTTCTTAGCTCAAAAGAGTGATGCTTTTGAATCTTTTAAAAACTTTGCTAAGAGAGTTCAAAACGAAAAAGGTTATTTTATTTCAAAAAATAAGAAGCGATCATGGAAAAGAATTTGAAAATGAAAATTTTGAAAACTTTTATCTAGAACATGGTATTTCACAAAAAATTTCATCTCATAGGATGCCTCAAGAAAATGGGGTAGTCAAAAGGAAAAATCAAACGTTAATTGAAATGCTCGAACAATGCTCAATGAGTATGGGTTACCAACCTACTTCTGGGCCGAAGCCACTAATACTGCATGTTATATTTCAAATCGGGTTTTCAAAAGACCACTCTTAAACAAAACTTCTTTTGAGTTATGGAATGGAAGAAAGTCCATGATATCATACTTTAGAGTATTAGGATGCAAGTGTTTCATATTAAATACCAAGGACAACCTTGGAAAATTTACCTTTAAATTTGATGAAGGTATCTTTTTAGGATACTCCACCTTTAGCAAAGATTATAGAGTCTTTAATAAAAGGTCATTAGTTGTTGAAGAATCTATGCATGTTGTCTTTGATGAATCTAGTAAACTTGATCTTGTGAAAGGTAGTGTTCTTAATGATATCGTAGGTACAATGAAAAAGCATGATCTTGATTATGAGAAAGATGAAAATGATCAAGAAAACCCATATCAAGATGACACTTTACCTCAAGCTCAAGAGCAAGACAAACAAGAGCTTCCAAAGGAGTGAAAAATCACAAAAGATCACCTTAAGGATCAAATCATTGGTGATCCTACTAAAGAAGTAAGCACTAGATCTTATCTTAAACTTTTAGATTCCGACCTTGCTTTTGTCTCTCAAATTGAGCCTAAAAATATTGATGAGGCCCTTAATGATGAATTGGGTGATTGCTATGCAAGAGGAACTCAGTCAATTTAAGAGGAGTAAGGTGTGGATCTTAGGTTTTAGACCTAAAGAGCATCAAATCATTGGTAGCAAATGGGTATTTAGAAATAAACTAGATGAACAAGATTCAATAACTAGGAATAAGGCTAGGTTAGTGGCAAAGGGTTATAATCAAGAAGAAGGAAAAAATTATGATGAGACCTATGCTCCGGTAGCTAGATTAGAAGCCATAAGAATTCTTTTAGCATTTGCATGCCATATGAATTTTAAACTCTTTCAAATGGATGTCAAAAGTGTTTTCTTAAATGGTTTTATAGAATAAGAAGTTTATGTAGGACAACCATCGGGTTTTGAAAGCCATAACTTGCCCAATCATGTTTTTAAACTTTCAAAAGCTTTTTATGGTTTGAAACAAGCTCTAAGAGCTTGGTATGAAAGACTAAGTTCTTTCCTTTTAGAAAATAATTTTTCAAAGGAAAATGTTGACACAACATTATTTACTAAAAAACATAAGCATATTGTAATTGTTCAAATTTATGTTGATGACATCATATTTGGGTATACTAATGAATTGCTTTGCAAAGAATTTGCTAAGTGTATGACTAGGGAATTTGAAATGAGCATGATGGGTGAGCTTAAGTTATTTATTGGTCTACAAATAAAACAAAGCAATAAGGGCATATTCATCAACCAATCCAAGTATGCCAAAGACTTAATCAAGAAATTTGGAATGGAAGGATGCAAAAATGCCAAGACTTCTATGAGCACATCAACAAAATTGGACAAAGACGAAAAGGGTAAGAGCATTAATGAAAAGCTCTATAGAGATATGATCGAATCACTCTTATATCTTACTGCCTCTGAGCCCGATATAATGTATAGTGTATACTTATGTGTTATATTTCAATCATGTCCTAAAGAATCACATTTGAATGCTGTGAAAAGAATCTTAAAATATTTAAATGGCACATTGCATCTAGGTTTACGGTATCCTAGAAATTCATTATTTCATATCATAGGATATTTAGATGCAGACTATGTCGATAGTCTCTTGGATAGAAAGAGTACTTCAAACACTTATCACTTTATTGGTGAATACTTAGTTTCTTGGTTTAGCAAGAAACAAGTTTCGGTTGCTCTTTCTACTGCTGAAGCGGAATATGTGGCAGCAGGATATTGTTGTACTCAAATCCTATGGATGAGACAACAACTTAAGGATTATGGTCATAGTTTGGACCATATACCTATCAAATGTGACAATACAAGTGCTATAAACCTATCTAAGAAACCTATTCAACACTCTAGAAGCAAACATATTGACATAAGACATCATTTTCTTAGAGATCATGTTCAATATGGAGATATTGAATTAGAATTTATCGATACAAACAATCAATTGGCAGATATTTTCACCAAGTCTCTTAATGAAGAAACATTTAACTTCATAAGAAGAGAGCTTGGTATGCTTGATGGATTAACCTTATCTTAAGCATGATTGTCAAAATTGTCAAACCTTGAATGTTAATTTCCTTCATATGTTGTTTTTTTTATTGTCTTATCTTTTAAGGTATGAAGTGGTTAACATGATGGGAATATATGTTATAAGGCATAGAAGCATCTTAGGAATCTTTAGTCTTATTTTAGACTTAGTTTTATTTATTGAAGATTTAAGGAAATTCACACCCGTGACATATATTCACGGTCGTGATCATAATCGCCAAAAGTTATAGTAGCTTTCACGCCTTGCTTCACGACATTCTTCATGGCTGGAGGTAGTGAAGACTATGTATCACGCCTTTAACTCTTTTCTTTCACTCCCGTGAAACTCTTCATTCATACCCGTGACACTTTTTCATGACCATGAATATTAACATCAAATAATTACAGAACCGTTCACGCTTTGTTTCACGCATTTCCTCACTTCACGATCATGACTCATTGTCACCACTGAGAAATTCATAAGTAACATCTGGGACTATTTAATGTTATGACTGTGAACCGATTCGTATCTTTTATCACTGCTAGAACGTCTCTTCAATAAACCGTGACCACGATTATTCACGCCCGTGAATCTGTCGACTATAAAACATAATTTTATTGTTTCTTCTCACTTTTAACCTTAAAAATTCTCTCAATTAAAGCTCTCATTCATTATTTCTCACAAAATTCGGTCTCCTCATATCATTTTCCTTTTATAAAATCCTTCAAAACTCATTCTCTTTGAAGAATCATAACATCTCAAGGTTGTTCTCAAAATCCCAGGTCAGAAAATCACTCTTTAAAATCCATTTCCAAGATCATCAATGGAACTCGGCTCATCAAAAGGCACAAGGAAGAAATCCCATGCTTCGAGATGCCACACGGACTACCTTCTCAACATTATTCTAGAGCATTTTCATTCAAGATATGTTGTTCTTAAGAAAAGGCCTTTACTTTCGTCTTATTCCTTTGAGTGGGATGCTGTTAGTACTCTCAGTCTTGAGACAAGCATGATAGAACAATTACAATCTTGTCACCTCAAGAAATTTTTAGACATTCATCGACCAATGCTAAGGGAACCAACTCTCGAGTTCCTTAGCATTTTGCAAGTTTCTCCCATCGGAATGATCAAATTCCAACTCTATAAGCATCCGAACACTCTCACAACAGCAGAGTTTGACACTATCTTCAAACTTCCTTCAGATGGTATTCTCAATGAGAGTGAAGTGGAATTCTATTCCAATTTGGCATGGACTCATTTTGGGTTGGATTGTAGCTGGGATGTGAAGAAGACTAAGAGCAACTATCTTCGGTCTCTTGTGCAGAAATATTTACATAGGTTTCTTACCTATAGTATCTTTGCCAGAGGTGATAACAATAGGGCAATTTGAAAATCAGAGCTTTTCCTACTGGAGATGGCACAAAGAGGTCTAACTGTGACTCTGTCTCACTGGTTTGCAAATCATCTTCTCTCAATTGCAACAAAGTCATTGGGAGATATCTTGATTGGTGGGTATGTGACTCACCTTGCAATTGAGCTTGGGTATTTAAAGCTCGATGAGGACAATTTCAACCTCATTTCAGTACATCTTCGAGATCGACTAGATGTCAAGTCTTTTATAAAGATGGGAGCAGTTGTTCGCATAATTTACGAGAATAATGTCTATTACCGCTTCACCACTCCAACTAGTGAAATTGATTGGGAAGACCAGGATTCTGATGAATTCAAAGCTAGCCACCAAGGTATCTAGCAAAGAAAATGAGCTCCAGTCGAGATAGCGACCCTAGAGGTTGAGCAAAAGGTTGGTCAATCATCGGCTTCTACACCTAGGTTGGTGCAGCAGGTTGCTGATCTTTTAGCACCTCAATTTGACCTATTGCAGGCTTCCATCGATGAGAGGTTGGAAAAGCTCAAAGACTTCATGGAATCTCGTATGGATAGCCTTGAGGTGGATGCAACACGCCTTAGAGATGGTCTGTCAAGCTTAAATCCTAATTAGAGTCCTAGTTTTTTCATGATTTTTATGTACTAGTTTTTATTTTTATGGATTTAGGACTTTAATTTACATTTTAAACTTTGTAATTCTTCTCTTTCATTTAATATAATTACATCATTTTCATTTTATGGTTTATTTTGTTGATGACAAAAGGGGGAGAACCTAGCAATATATGCAAATGTGTAGTAAAAGGCAAATGTGTTGTATAACATATACTTTGAATATACTTTGCCTTTGCATATACTTAGCTAGTTAAACAAACAATTTGATATACTTAAAATATACCTCACATATACTTTGCACATACTTAACTAGTTAAGCAAATAATTTGATATACTTTGAATATACCTCGCATATACCAAACTAGTTAGCAAAGATCCATGCTATACGTCGTTCTTGCACTCATATTATTTTTTGTCTTAAGAATCTTTAGAGGGAGAGACTTTTGAAAAGGCCATATTGCTAGATTATTTGTCACCATTAAAAATGGGGAAATTGTTAAACCTTGAGGACCTTGAGGGGTATTTTGTCATCTTGATTCTAACAAATAAAATAACAATAATGTATTTAACAATGCTTGTGTTCTAAGTTTGTTGAAGAGGATATATCTTGAATAAAATATGATGCAAGAATGAAAGACAACCTTTGAAGATCAAAATAAGAAGAAATAGCATGTTCACGCTTTTGACTGATTATGTCACGCCCGTGATATAGCTTAGTGCCAACTTTCCAACATTTAAAGTTCACGTCCATGAAGGATCATACCAACTGTGAATGATCAAATCAGTCACACCCGTGAAAGAAGGACACGCCCGTGAAATAACATGTCAAGTTCTTACAGAGAGCTTCACTGGCAGAGTCACCACTTGAACCAGGGCTTGGAAGAATGTTCACGCCCGTGAAAGTATAAAGTCATGCTCGTGATCAAACACTTCAAGTTCTTCCAGAAAACTTTATGGTCAAAGTCACCACTTGGACCACGACTTGGAAGAACATTCACGACCGTGACACATATAGTCATGCCCCTGAATGAGGATAGAGAAACATGTCAGGCGCGAAATTAATAGTTGGTTCAACTACTATTTTCACATTAAATGCACCTAAATGGCTATAATTCGTTGAGAAAGTATAAATGCAAGTCATTTATGAATCCTAACAAAAAAAAGAACAACAATTACTTTGAATCTTAAATCTTGTTGTAGCCATTGTGCATTAATTATTTTCAACAAAACATTTACTCTTTGTAAAAACCTATTTGCTCATAATTTTTGAGCATTATAGGTTGGTGAGTGTTTTCATTGTAATCTATTACTCAAGTGAGTTTGGGTATATTGGGTTAAGATTGAAACACTTGTAAGGGTTTATTGTGTGAGCCATAAAACACAAGGAATTGGTTTACTATGTGAGCCATTAAAACACAAGGGAATTTTTAGGGTTAGGTGTTAGCCATTGAAAGAAACACCATAGTTGGGAGCGACCTTGTAAAACTCTATTGTAACACTTAGTGTGTTAGTAAAACTCCCAATTGAAATTAGGGAGATGAGTAGGGTTTGTTAATACCCGAACCTCTATAAATCTCGTGTGTAATATCTCTTCATCCCTATTCTATTTAATTTTATTCTGCATTTAAAGTTAAGAAATTTTTATTTCATAACCAATTCAACCCCCCTTTTTGGTTCATTGTTTGGGCAACACAGTAAAAAGTGTCGGACACGATTATGTTGGGCCGAGCTTAGTGAGAGAAAGTTAATGGGGTTAGACTTGGTACAAGAATCAAAAGAAAAAGTGAAGATCACTAGAGATCAACTAAAAGCAGCTTCCCATAGACGACAATCCTATGTAGGTCTCAAAAGAAAGGATGTGGAGTACTTAATGGGAGACAAGGTGTTTCTCAAGGCATTTTTGTGGAAGAAGATTCTTAGATTTGGAAAAAAGGGAAAGTTGGGCCCTATGTTCATTGGACTTTATGAGATCCTAGAAAGGATCAGACTACTTCCGTACAAACTTGCCTTGTCGCCAGAGTTTAGTAGCATACACAATGTCTTCCATATATCCATGTTGAGAAGTTATCAATCAAATTCTTCTCACATCTGAGAGTATAAAGTTGAGAGCAAACTTGACTTATGAAGATGAACTAGTTGAAATCTTATCTTATGAAAAAACTTCTGCTACAACATCTTTAGTTATTCCAAGATGTAATGACAGGTAATTTTAGGGAAAAAAATATCCTAAGGGGGAGAGAAATGTAACGCCCATAATTAGGGCTTATAAGTTATATTTTTGGTGGTGAGAGTGAGGGATTAACTGAAGTTTTAAAATTGAGTGTTGCTGAAATTTGTGGTTTCATGTCCGTGACAATGGGTGTCAAGATCGTGAATATTAGGTTTTAGTTAGCAGTTGTGATAGGGTTTTTCATGACCGTGAAGGAGAGGTTCACACTCGTAAAAGTTGAGTCACGATTGTAAAGCCTGGGCAGGCAAAACAGATGAGGCAGTCACGTTTTCCTTCCTGCCATATCCCTTTAAATCTACTTTCCACTCCTTTTTTACCAACCTAACATGCCTTTTTGTATCTTTTTCCTCATCCAGACTCCATCTTCTTTCATTGTGAAAGCTTAGAAGATCAATTTTCTTGAGGTTAAAGTGAGAGAGAAGAGTGAAAGAGGGATATTGTGAGCTTTGGGAGAAGAGTTCAATTTTTTTGTTTTCGGGTTTGGTTCAAGTTCCAATGGCTAAAAGGAAAATTTTCATCTTGTGAGGATCTGGTAGAGGAGTTGGGAGTCCATATCAAGGGAGAGGACAAGCTTAAAGAGCTCAGGCTTTAGCTAATCTCCATCCTAAGTGTAAGGTTTGTACATTACAACACTTAAGGCAATTAATTGATATTTCTGTGTTATTTGCTTTAAATACTTGATGTAAATGATTAAGGAGTAGTTAAATGATAAAATATAAGGTTCATATACATGATGGAAATTTGTATCACATAGTTAGATTGAGATGTTTAATGAGTTATTTTGGTTCATATTGATGGTTAGGAAGTATATGATTGTGATAGATGGATTAAATTCATGCTGGAATGTTGATAGGGTGGCTGAAATTAGTCAACCATATAAAATATTACATGTGAGAATGGCATGAAGTAGTGATGCTCTGTTTTGTAGAAAAATTTCTAGATTCACGGTCGTGAAAATGAATTTTGTTACTAAAGCAGACCCATTCACAGGCATCTTCATGTTTGGGTTCACAATTTCATTCGCATCTATGAAGGGGTGTTCACGACCTTGAATGTGTGCTGATTTACGGATTGAATCATGACTTGGTTATCAAACAATCGCATCTATAAAGAAGTGCTTCACGGTTGTGAAGGCTTATTCACCGATATGAAGCTGTTTATGTTGAAAAACATGTGTGTTTACATGTGAATCGAGATTGATTGATTGTGAGGTGGTAGGCCTTAGTTGTATGCTTATAGCATGTTATGGAAATACATGTTGTGGAAATGATTATGGGAATCATGGTGTATTTGTAATATGGAATATGTAAAATATGGAAACATATGTGGTATGTGTTGTGAAATTGTAAGCCTAATACTCTAACTAGGACTAGAGCTAGGATATATGACATGCCATTAAAAGGGGAGATTGGTACCGAATAACATATATTGGTCACAATTGAGATGTTTTGAAGATTAATGAGATGTATTTAGGGGCTCAGGACATAGCCAGGTGGGCTTCCCTTATATTTATTCTATGTTATAATTTCTCTTTAGTTGACTTATATTGAGATATTTAAAGGCCCAGAGGTAAGCAATGAGAGCTTCCTCGGTGGGTTATATTTGAAGGCCTAGAGGCAAGCAATGAGAGCTTCTTTAGTGGGTTATATTTAAAGGCCTAGAGGTAAGTAATGAGAGCTTCCTCGGTAGATTATATTTGAAGGCCTAGAGGTGAGTAATGAGAGCTCTATTGGTGGGTTATACTTAGCTATAACAAGAGCCATAGAGTACCCATATCCATTTTAGTCTAATTATGAGTAAGGTAGGTAAATGTAAGAAAATTAATTATATTATGTGTGGTATGCACTTGTATGATACTGAGCGGTTGTTTGATATACCATGTTCATGGTGTGCATTATATATATGAGATCCTTATAGAATGTCATATAGTATGCGAGATAGTGCATGTGTGGACTTCGAGGTAAGTCATTATAGTAGCTCAATGAGTATATCATGCATATTATATTTTTATTCATGTGGTGTATTGCATGTTGTTATGTACCACTAGACACGAGTTGCTTAGCGTATGGGCTTTCCATGCACAAGTTTGGAGCTTAGGAGGGGAGTGACAGAAGAGGACACCCAGTGATTAGAGCTAATGATATACATTTGGGGTGGGTGATACACTGTTGTATTTTTTGGTTGTTTTGAAGGTTGGGTAGTTATAGTTTTACATGCTGTATTTCAGAGATATGTAGTCTTACAACTACTTGTTTTGTATAAATTTTGTACTAGTGATGCCCGTTCGAATTATGTATTTAACTTTATTTTTATTCAAACTTTTAATGACGATTTATTTTATTTAAGTAATCATGGTCATAGTGCATGAAAGTTTTAAATTATGACGTTTTAAACTCATGTGCATCGTACCATCTTTTGGCATAATTAGGATTATTTTTAATCATATTGAAGGGTGTTGCATTATGTGTAAGAATGAATACAGCAATGTGCCTATGTTAAATTCTTAATAACACGTTTATGATAATAGAAAATAAAAAGGAAAAAAGATATGATTTTGTTTTAAATGTCTAGTTCTCTAATCTATAACTTGACATATGATAGATGTTATGCCATTGAGGGGGTTACAGTATCATATGATATATTAATATAAAGATAATGTGGCTTAAGCTCAAGTTTTGATAACCTTTAATCATAAATTGTTAGCATTGTTATTTTCTTAGTCAAGGTGACTTAAACTCGGGTTATGAGTGCTCTTGACTTGAAGGACTCAGATGAATATATACAAATAGTAAATATGGTGGCTTAAGCTTGGATTATGAGCACTTTTGTATCACAACTCGTATCTGAATTGTCAGACTTAGAGTCTTAGGCATGTAAACAATGTAAATGGTAAACTAACAATAAAGACATAATTGAATACTTGTATTGTTGCCTATGGTAAGTTATGGGAAGAATAAACTAAAAGAAATATGGTTTGTCTATATGTGGTTATTACATATTGTATGTGTGTCTATATGATATATCATTCATGATCTACGAATCTAGTATAACAAGCTATATAACAAGCATATAATATAAAAGCATAAAAACTACATCCATTTACTAAATGAAAACTTTGTCCAACCCATATATTAAAAATACCATAGACCTAATCCTAGGAAAATAAGGGATCCCGTCAATGGATGGAAATATCAGAGTCCAAGATAACCACAGGATCAGGGTTCAGACATGATCCAAAAGAATATCATCTGATCCAAGATAACCACAGGATCAGTGTCGATCCAAGATAACCACATAATCGGTAAATAAATAATATGCATTATTCAAGATAACCACATGAGTCATACAATACATTTCATGACCAAGATAACCGCATGTCATGGAGTTCCTACTCTATTGACATGCCAATAAATCCTTGAGCTAAGTTTAGGCTAATACGTGGGATAAAATATATCAATTTCTCAATAAATATTTAAATTTCAATAAATGTTGCAAAAAACTATTTCCATGCTTATTTATCTTTTATTTTAAATATCATGTAAAAATCAAACTAATTTTATTAATGGTCAATATTATAAGTAATTGGACAAACATGTTATATACTTTTTTCATATACTCTGACCATTTTTTTATCCGACATGAGCGCTTGTATCAAAGGTATGCTAAATAAAATATATGTAATTAAATATGAAACATCTAGAAATATAATAATTATTGTAGTAGTTAAAAGACTATCAGTTTTTAAAATTAACCTAACATCTCTCTCGGTATTTTGAAGTCTCATGATTTAGGTCAATTAACAATTCAAATACTCAATCTAATATTTATTATGGTACATGTACATTTTATGTCTATCGAGGCATATTCGCCTTTCACAAATTTATAGTTTCAAATATTCTCCATATGAAGTTTTTTTTTTGTCTCAAATCCTTTTCTATTCTCGGTTAATATATTAAAATTATATGATTGACTTTGTCTTAACTTTGGATCCCAAATTAATACTATAACTTGCGTTAGACTCTTTTCTTTTCTTTTTTTATGCCTTTTTGTTTACATATAAGATACACCAATTATTCCATTCACAATTTCAGGCCTAAGCATAGCTTTAAAACTTCATTTTATATTCCAAAATCCATTCTTACCTTAATTAACTTATTTCTTTAACTTAATTTCATTTGAGATAAATTGATTAACATATTAATTAACTAAAATTTAGATGAATTTATTTTAATTCTTAAGTCCTTGCTACCATCTATATTTCGGCTAAAAAAATCCATTCAACCTACACAACAATTTATCAACTTCTCAACTTCACAAATCAAACCTCCCTTCTATCATATGTCTCAATCTACAAGTTGAATCTTTTTTCGTTGTTTCGTTTAAGTCCTCACCACAAGTATTACAACCACCACACAATAACACCAAGACTACTTGGATTTTTGACTTCTAGGATAAACATAAGGAAGAATCATACGTAAAAGAGAAGGAAAAATGGAAGGGACATAAAGAATTGAGTACCAAAGCCCGCGACTAAAAGAGAAGAAAATTATATTTTCACCTTTGAAAAACAATCTCTAAATTCGTGACTAATCAACCTTCCTTTGACCTTTCTTTCATTTCCAAGCTCACATGAAAAGTTTAATCTCACCAAATATTTCTTGAACAAAACAAAGGGACTCTTCCTTCACCAAACAAGGTCTCAGCCTCGAAGAGATAGAGGTGAAATATGTCTTCTTCTTTCAAGTTTTCAACTTCCTAAACTAAACTATTGTTTAGGGAATAAGAAACATTAAGAGAAAATAAGAAAATTAAGGTGAGAAGGCAAAGATTTCCAAGCTTATAAATGAAAGTGGATGGCAAGATAAGGGAAATAAAGAAAGAAATTTGTGGAAAATGGTAGAAAGATTGAAAAGTGACAATGGGTAGTGATGGTCGACCATATTTCTTTCACATCAAGCCATTTCATTTTTTTTATATAAAATTAAAAGAAGAATTAGGATGTGGAGTAGGCAAGTGGATGACATTCATGCTTCTAAAAATAAATCATGTCTTATTCTTAATAAAACTCATCTTGCGTTAATTATATAAAATTTTAATTTTGGTATCTCAATTTTCTCTTATTTTTTTCCTAAACAAATTAATATCTTGCAATTAAATACACTAATGTTCACAAAATAATTTACTTGACATACTGGTATTTTTGGTTTCGAGATTGGGGCACCAAAGCAAAAATCGCATTCCTCGATATTTTTCGTGAAATTGCACCTTAAATTTTATTTTTTTCGATTTGGTACCCTAAACATTAGATTTTTGATACTAAATTATATAAAAAAATTCATCTCAAATTCTCTACATCTTAGTGTCCTCCATTCGCGATTTACTAACAGTGCGAAAGTCCCGTATTTTACGGTCAGACCCTGTTTTCTCAATTTTTGTAAAAAAAAATATTCAATGTTACTTATTCGAAATCAATTTTATCATTTGAAATTATCTAAACTTAGACTCCTATCATACTAGCTCTGTTCGGATCGTGAATGCACTTGATTTCCTATCGGTTCGGTGCATTCGGTTGCGAAACACGCATCTCAGCCGGGGCTTAAACTAGCCGATGTGAAAACTCTCTCCCCTTTAAAAGATTTCATCTATGAAATCATAACTGATTGGTTTCCATTGAATAACTATGGATACTAGCTCCATATGACTTGCTTCACTTTTCTATGTTGCCTCTTCGACTGTATGACTACACTAAAGAACTTTCATTAGAGGTACTTGCTTATTCCTAAGTTGTTTTACCTCTCTTAAGAGAATGGGTACCGGTTCTTTCTCATATGAAAAATTTGATTGTACCTTTATATTTTCTACTTGAATAACATGGGATAGATCAGACCTGTACCTCATGAGCATAAACATATGAAATACGTTATGAATTTCATCCAACTCTAGAGGTAAGCTAATCTATATGCCACTGGTCCCACTCGTTCCAACACTTGATAAGGGCCTATGAATTTGGGACTCAACTTACCTTTTCCTACCAAAATGGAACACTTTCTTCCAAAGGGATACCTTTAAGAATACCTTGTCACTTATTGCAAACTTTATACCCTTTCATTTTAAGTTTGCACTGGATTTCTGTCTATCACTAATTTCATTAAGCCTATCCTGGATAATCCTAGCTTTTTCCTCAGTCTGTTGGGCCAAATCTAGCCCTACTAGTTACTGCTCACTAAGTTCTGTCAAACAAATTGGAGACCTGCATTTCCTCCCATATAAAGCCTCATATGGAGCCATGCCAATACTAGCATGATAACTATTATTAGAAGCAAACTCCATTAACGACAAGTATTTATCCTAACTTTCTTCAAACTCTATCATATAGCTTCGTACCATATCTTCTAATAGTTGAATCACCTACTTAGATTTGTCATTTTTCTGTGGATGGAATGTTGTACTAAAGTTAAGGCAGGTGCCTAAAGCCTCTTGGAAGCTCTTCCAAAACTGAAATGTGAATCTAAGGTCTCTGTGAGAAATGATAGATACTAGCACGACATGAAGTTGGACTATCTCGAGTACATACAATTATGCTATTATGTTCAGAGAATAGTCCATCTAGACTGGCAAAAAGTGTGCCAATTTGGTTAATCTATCCACAATTACCTACATTGCATCATGCCTACTTTGAGTTAGTGGTAAGCCGGATAAAAGGTCCATTGTGACTCTTTCCCACCTCCACTCTGGTATAGAGATAGGTTGTAACAACCCTAAATGTAATTGGTGTTCCATTTTCACTTGTTGACAGATCAGACATCTAGTAGTAAATTATGTGATGTCTTTCTTCATACTAGGACACCAATAACATGTTTTCAAATCATGGTACATTTTATTACTGCTCGAGTGTATGGAATAAACTGATTCATGTTCCTTCTTGAGTACCTTTTGTTTCAATTTTGTCTTATCAGGTACACACAGTCTATTTTTAAAATACAAACTGCCATAAGACTCCAACGAATACTTGGGTCTCTTCTTTTTATGCACAACTTCAATTGCTTCACATAACTTGGGCTCTTACCTTTGAGATTTCTTGATTCTCTAAAGCAAAGTATGTTGGGCCTGCAATTCTGCAATTGAAGGGGTTAATTCAAACATAACTTATTATTATTAAAGGTTAAAGTATCTATGTAATATCCGCTAATTTAGGCCCCGAGTCGCACGTGTCGCGAAGTTGACGCATTTGACCGATCGGAGTCTAAATTCGGATTTTTACACAAAATTGATTAGATAATGGCTAAATTTAATGATATAAGAATAATTAAGTGATTATAGAGTTTAAATAAGTTGATTTACGTTAAAGGACTAAATTGCAAAATTTGATAAATTTTGGGGTCAAATTGCAATTTACCAAAAGTTAGAGGATTGATGAGATTAATTGCTAATCAAAATATTAATTTTGGGCACATTTTGATAGGTTTGGCCGGCCATGACACTAAAGGAAGAGAATTAATATTTGATTAAGTGTAAAATTGGGAGAAAATGGTAAAATGGTAAGACTCTTTTCTTCTTCTTCTTCTCTTCATTTTCTGCTCCTTTTCTCTATTTTCTTTACCAGTCACGCCAGCTATATCCATTCTTCCATAGCTCACCTTGATTATAGAGAGAGAAAGGAAGGGAAGAGAAGGGAAAAAGCAAGAAAAAGTGATATTTATGTTCCATAACTCTTAAGGAAGCTGGAAAGAACAAGAAAGAGGAAGAAACAAATCTAGTTTAGTAGAGAGATAAAATCTCCAAAGTGGTGATCTAGTGAAGGAAAATGTAAGGTAAGAAGCATCTCTTCTTCTTCTTCATCTTTTCCAAAGGGAGTTTGAATTTTGAGCTCATTCAAGACATATATAGAAAGAGAGAGAAACTAGGGTTTTGAGAGAGAAAAAGAAAGCTTAGAGTCTTGAGAAAATCATATGGAAATAATGATTTATGATATTGTAGGAGTTCCAAGTGACAAGAAACAAGCTCTAAGGAGCAAAGGAAAAGAGAAAGCTACCTAAAAGAGTGAAGGAGAAATATTAAGGTTTGTGCATAACTTAAGGCAATAGCCTATTTTTTTGAAATAATGCATGCTTAATATAACTTTACATAAATTCAATTTCAAGAATGATGATGATTATGGCATGAAACTATAGAATTAGATATGTATGAATGAGATCCTTGTGTGATAATGAATTAATGATGCATGTTAGAGAATATGGTATGATCAAGGCATTTACATGTATTAAAAAGTAATAAGTTGAGTAAAGAACCTTAGAAATGCATGAAATAGAATTTGGTATGATTTGGATGATGTTAGAATGAATGAAATGTGAATATGCAGATTTCCTACTGAAAGTCACGGGTGTGACTATTTAGTCACTGGCGTGAACTTGAGGGTTCACGGTTGTGACTAATTGTGTCACGGTTGTGAATGTCTGGATGGAAATGGTACTATTCATTCCAGAAACGTTCACGGGTTGGAATCACGGAAGTGAACTTACTCACGGGCGTGAATGAGTAATCACAATCGTGAATGCTTTTGGGCGATTCATTCCAGTAGCATTCACGGCTTGGGATTACGGGCGTGAACTAATTCACGGGTGTGAAATTAGTAATCACGACCATGAATGCTCTGTATTGTGATTATGAATGTGGTTATCTAATGAAGAATTCAGGCAAGTAAGTGAAAGTTATTGTCTATCCAATGAAATAAGAATGATATGGATATATGTATATGTATATATATATATATATATATATATATATATATATATATATATATATATTGATGTGAGAATGTGATATGTTGTAATATAGAAAAATGAATTGTCATGGATGTATATGAAATTTGATGCAGATAAACATGAGAATATTGATGAATCTAGTAAAAGAATGAAAAGATATATGATTATGACTATATGTTTGCAAAACAAGAAAATTGAGATGTTGATAAATATGAGATATTGATGTGTGGAAATTTGAGGATAATGATTGATGTAAAAATATAAAGAAGCCCATTACTCTACTTGTGGACTAGAATTAGGATAGATGACATGTCATTAAGGGGGCGAACGATACCGTACTATACCTCAACCAATGTAGCTTAAGCTCGGAGAGCGCCATTGGTCTGGGATGCTCGGTCAGTGTGGCTTAAGCTCTGGGAGCGCTACTGACTTGAGAAGCTCTGATGAGCACATATAAATGAGGACAAGGTGGCTTAAGCTCGGAGAGCGCCCTTGGTCCGGTTATTCATCTATGATGAAATTATACTCAATCAATGTAGCTTAAGCTCGAAGAGCGCCATTGATTTGAGAAGCTCTTATGAGCCAGATAGTGGACAGGGTGGCTTAAGCTTGAAGAGCGCTCCTGATCCATAACCCGTATCCAGTCAGTCCAAAAATTTAAAGTGATGTGGGCAAGATAATGAGGATATGTTGGAAAAATAAGAAAAGAAAAGAATAAGAAAATGATGATGATATGAGATTGATATGTAATGATAAAGAGATTAATAGAATAAATTACCATTAAAGATAAATGAAAATAACATTGTCTATATGAGCATGACATTCATACTTGTATGAAATAGGAATATGTTGATAGTCATGCATGCAAACATTTTTATGCACAAAATGATATTTGTTAATGCTTGTTGCATGATATACTATATTGCCTTATTTATATGCACCACTAAGCTTAGAGCTTAGCGTGGAGTTTAATTTCCAAGCAGATATAGAAAGGTAGCTGAAGACGTTAGATAAAGCAAGCGGTGATTCCATTCAAGTAAAGCAGCTGAAATCTTGAGAAAGTGGGTTACAAGTTTTGAAACTTTTGTATTTGACCTTTATATTAAAGAAATGTTTGAGTTTGTAAAACTTTCTTTTAAAGTTTATTAAGAATTCCGCTGATGTTATAAATTACTATTTTATGTAAATAAATTGTACTATGATTTTTGGTTATATCCATATATACGTGAGTGTAAAAAAAATATAGCAAATTGAAGAAGTAAGAAAGATAGGTAGCAGTGCTCCCTCATCCGGGCACATGTTGCGGTTCGGGTGGGGAGGCGGTGCCGCCACAATCTAGCTTTCTTAGGATTAAAATTCACTAGTTACAGTCTTTCGACTCAAAGCATCAACCACTGCATTTGTTTTTCTAGGCTGGTAGTCTATCACATAATCATAATCTTTTATCAATTCCAATCATCGCCTCTGTCTGAGGTTAAGCTCCCTCTATGAAAGTAAATACTTTAAACTCTTGTGATCTATATAGATGTAGCTCTTTTCTCCATATAGATGATGTCACCAAATCTTTAAGGCAAATAAAAACTGCCAATTCCAGATCATGTGTTAGATGGTTCAACTTATGTGGTTTTAGCTGTCTAAAGGCATATACTATTACTTTTCCCTCTTGCATTAGTACACAACTTAAACCATTTTGTGAGGCATCACTATATACCACAAGGTGCTTTCCAATAGTGGGTTGCATTAGAACTGACGCCTCTATCAACATAGTCTTCAACTGGTCAAAACTACCCTGACACCTATTTGTCTACTCAAATTTAACATCTTTTTAAAGCAATCATGTCATGGGTGTAGCTGTAGATGAAAATCCCTTCACAAATTGTCTATAATAGTTTGTTAATCCTAAGAAACTTCTAACTTCTATTCTAGGATGGCTTCCAATCAAGAACAACTTCTATCTTGCTAGGGTCAACTCTAATGCCTTCAACTGATACAATATGACCCAAAAATACAACTTCTTGCAGCCAGAACTCATATTTTGATAGTTTGGCATACAATTGTTTCTCTTTCAGTGTCTGAAGCACAATCCTTAAATGTTGATCGTGCCCCTTTCAACTTCTAGAGTACACCAAAATGTCATTGATAAAGACCACCACAAATTGATCTAATTTTGGTCTGAAGATCCTATTTATCATATCTATGAAAGTCGCTGGAGCATTAGTCAAATCAAACGGCACAACTAAGAACTCATAGTGGTCATAACGAGTCTTGAAAGTTGTCTAGAAAACATCACCCTTTTTGATCTTCAGATGGTGGTATCTTGACCTGAGGTCAATTTTATAAAACATCCTTGCACCCCTCAGTTGATCAAACAAATCATCGATTCTAGGTAAGGGGTACTTATTCATTATTGTCACCTTATTTAGCTGTTTATAATCAATGCATAGTCATAAAGTACCATCCTTCTTTTTTCACGAACAATATTGGTGTACCGCAAGGTGACACACTAGGTCTGAAGAATCCCTTATCTAATAATTCCTGCAGCTAAACCTTTAACTCTTTCAATTCTATTAGAGCCATTATATAAGGAGTGATGGATATAGGAGTTGTGCCAGGTAATAGATTTATTGCAAACTCTACCTTTCGATATGGTGGTAAACTCAGTAAGTGCTCAGGAAAAATATCTAGAAATTCACATACAGTAAGGATATCCTAAAGTTTTGGACTTCGCTTTATGGTATCCACCACATGTGCTAGATATGACTCACACCCTTTTTGGATTAACCGTTGTGCTTTCATAGCAGAAATCACATTGGTTGATAATCTTTGTCTGTTGTCTGGTACTTCCTTTTCATTTTGTCTAGGTCTTCTAAACACTATTTTATGTCCTGAAAATCCATGACTGCACTATGTCGAGCCAACCAGTCCATACCCAATATAGTATCAAATTCATAAAAGAGAAGTTCTATCAAATCCGAAGGGAACTGTTCACCCAAAATCACTAGCAGCATTTGTTTATACACTTGATTCACTTTTGCACTATGGCCTAGACGATTTATTACCATTATGTCATACCTCAATGCCTCTATCTGTATATTCCCCTCATTAGGTGGTGTTGTGCAAATAATTGAAAGTGTAGACCCGATATCAATTAAAGTATATATAACTGAGCTAAGGAGAGAAAATTTACCTACTATGATGTCCAGGGTGTCCAGTTATTCCCTAGCTCTCATATTAGCTAGCATCGTTCTGCTACTATCTGGTCGATTTAATTGTTTCTGCGGCAACCTGACACGGACCTGTATGACCTCCTTTAAATTGTCCTCGACCTCTATCTCTAGCTGGTGTGGATCCTTGAGTTGATACTGGTCTCACCCCAATAGACTTTGTACCTTGACCTTGGTATGGCCAATCCCTCCTTAAATGGCCTTTCGCTCAACAATGGTAACAGGCTTTAGATGACATCCAACACTTTGCAATGTGGTACTTGCCACACTGCCGACACAAGGGATATATGGTAAATCTGCCCCCTACGAAAGCTGAAGCACTAACAAATGAGAGTATTAAGCTTATAGGCTGACCCTACCTACCAAATACACTCTACCCTTGGGTCTCAATATGGAATGTACCTCCAAAAGATCTAGCTTTCTTACCCGTCAAGAATTTTGTACCTGGTGAGAAAAAGGGCCTCTTGCCATGACTTTGAGCTACTATCATCTTTGCATCAGCATCAGCCTCTTTACACCCTCTGTAACTCTCACTAACCTAGTGAAATTCTCAATCCGATAAGTAGCTTCTCTGCCTCTAATAGGTGCCCTAAGCCCCCTCTCAAACTATCGACACATGTCAATCTCATCTTTAATAATTCACTCAGCATATTTACTAAGCTGACTTTTCGTACTTACTTACTGTCAAATTATTTTTTCTTATATTTAAAAATTCTTGCTTTTTTCTGATCTATATACTCCCTGAGAATATATTTCTCTCTAAACTACTCCAAGAAAAAGTCCTAAATGGGAGGAACTAGAGTATGAAGCCTTTTTTTCACTATCTTCCACCAATCATGTGCCCCTTTCTGTAATAGAAACACTGTATATCTATACTTATGCTATGGTGTGTAGTCTATATCCTCAAAGAATTGCTCAATTCTCTTGAGCTAGTATTTTACTGTCACGACATCATCCTCTTTGCAGCCAAAAAAGTCAGTGGCTCCCAGCTTGCAGAGCTTGTCAAACCTCAACTCTATAACAGCAGGCCTGGCTGGTTCTATAGAATCTCATCCATATCCTTAAGCAATCTCTCTCTTTCTCTAGCCCTGCAGATGGGGCTTGCCTGCCCTGCCTAACAAAAGATGCACTACCCTTAGCTGCTTACTGTTGTCCTTCAATCACTACACTTTCATCCTTGTTCACCCCAAAATTCAGAATAGTGGCTGACATTAGAGAGCAAAAGTAATAGCTTAAGTTTATAAAATTATTAAAACCAATCATGTACATGCATTTCTTTAATTCTACCCCATTTTCTGTCCTAAAATTGCCTAAACCTTGCTCTGATACCACTAAATGTAACACCTTTTACCCTTCTATGTAATAACCAGGTAAGTTGATGTTACTATCTATCAATTAAGTCAAACTTGTATAATATTATTAAATATACCCGCAAATATATATCATCATATATACATGTAAATCTAAATTCTCATCTTTAATCATAAACCCCTGTATAATACAATATACACACCTCATATATGCATGGGTAAAATTTTTAATTTACATATTTATATTTTTATAGAACTTCATACGACCAAAAAAATCATAAATACTTACAAACTATTTATAGACACATATATAAATGGTACAAAAAGAAACCAACACTATCTAGGTGGCTGCCACTGCTGCTCTACTTCATTAGTAGGGCAACTAGTCTAGTGGCTCTCTTAGCTAACTTGCTGCTCTCAGCCCTTATCTTGATAGTTGTGTGAGAGAAAAATAAACTATCACACAAAGTTTTAGCTCAATGGTGCAATAACTTATAATAACGGTCACTTTAGAAGAACATATAAAACTGAAAACTAATTAAGTTTCTTTTTGCATAAGACAAGACCTTTAACAAACTTCTTATGTTTATATACATAAATTGGCATAAAATATTTCTAGTAAATGAATGTAACAGTAATTATTTTTAGACTTAAGTCCATCAGTGTGCTATATAACAAACATATAATATCAAAGCATAAAAACTACATCCATTTACTAAATGAAAAAACTTTGTTCAACCCATATATTAAAATGTCATAGACCTAATCCTAGGGAAACAAAGGGTACCATTAATAGACAAAAATAATAGGGTCTAAGATAACCACAAGACTAAGATCAAGGTATGACCCAAAAGAATATCATCTAATCCAATATAACCATATCATCAGTAAATAAATAATATGTATAGTCCAAGATAACCACATGATCCATACAATATCTCTTATGACCAAGATAGCTATAGGCATGGAGTTCCTACCCTATTGACATACCAACAAATCTCTAAGCCAAGTCTAGGCTAATACATGTGCTAAAATATACTAATTTATCAATAAATATTTAAATTTCCATAAATGTTGCATAAAACTATTTCCATGCTTATTTATTTTTCATTTTAAATATCATACAAAAATCAAAGTCATTTTATTAATGGTCAATATTATAAGTAATTGCGCAAACATGTTCTAGACTTTTCTCACATCCACTGGCCTTTTTTTTTTATTTGGCACTAGCACTTGTCTTGAAGGTATGCCTAATAAAATATACGTAATTAAAAATTAGACATCTAGAAATATAATAAAATTTTGCAGTGGCTAAAAGACTATCCCTTTTTAAAATTAACCTAATGTCTCTCTTAGTATTTCAAAGTTTCAAGATTTAGGTTAATTAACGATTCAAATAATCAATCTAATATTCATTATGGTACATGTACATTTCACATCCATCAAGGCATATCCATCTTTCAAAAATTCACAGTTTTAAATATTCTCCACATGAATTTTTTTTGTCTCAAATCCTTTTCTAGTTCGGTTAATATATTAAAATGACATGATTGACTTCGTCTTAACTCTGGGTCCCAAATTAATATTATAGCTTGGGTTAGACTCTTTTTTTTATTCCTTTTTATTTACGTATAAGATACACCAATTGTTCCATTCACAATTTCTAGTCCAAGCATAACTTTAAATGTAATGCCCAATAATTTAGGCCTCAATCGCGGTTGATCTAAATTCAGCTCGTCGAACTGATTGGGGTCGAAATTCGGATATGAAAGAAAAAAAATTAAAATGATAATAAAATATGAGAAAAATATTTTGGATATTATTAATTGAGAATTTTGAAGTTCGGAACTAAAATTTAGAAAATAATAATTTTTCACTGAACAAAATTGGAATTTACGGTGTTTTTGACACATATTTTAAGAAGGTATAAAAATGGAATATTCTCTAAGGAAAAAATATTCTTTGGATTAAAATAAAGTAAAAGTAACTTAAATTAATGGATTAATGAAGGACAAGATTATCTAATTAATCCTAACCACTCACCTAATCCAACTATAAAAGTCAAATTTTACTTTTTGCCTTTATTCTTCTTCTTCCTCATCTTAAACAAACCAAAAACTCTCTTCTTCTCCTTTGTTCTCGTGACATACATCCCTTTGTTCTTTTTTTTCTTCAATCAATGCTAAGGTTAGATGAAAAAAAGTTGGATTAAAGCAAGATCAACAAGAAAGTGAAGCTAAGTGAGCACAAACAAGGGAAGAGGAAAGAAGAAAATAGGAGAAAAAGAGAAGGAAAATTTTTGTCATTTTGAGGATCTACAAATGTGAGGTTATATTTTCTATCTTCTCACTTTTCTTCTTCTCTTTTCTTTGATTTTGGGATTAATTATAATTAAGGTTGGTAATTTAGAGTTATTAGTATGTTAGTAGTGATTAAGGGTTGATTATTGTGTTTAGTGCTTGATTAGTGTGAAATTTATTGTTAGGCCAAGAAGACGAACAATCTTTGAACCATAATTAAAGAGGAAGTAAGGGCAATGAGAAAGCTAACTAGGAGGAAGAGAAAAGTGAAGAGAAGTAGACTTTTTGAGGTATGTACATTTGACAAAAATTCAATATGGAAAATGTTGATTTTTGATTTTGTGATACTACGTGTAAGTGTGTATGTAATTCTTGATATTTTGATTGAGTGATGAATTGGTGATTTAATGATGTCATGAATGTGAAGATAAAAATTTGAATTTGATGTTGATGCATGAAGATGGAAATTGTAGGAATTAATTGAAGTACTGAAAAATTTGTCTTATGAACAGTGTCTACTTTTTTTTGTCATAACTTGAGTTATGGAAATGCTTTTTGGGTATTTCTTATTGGGTTGGAAATTTAAGACATAGGAATTCAATTTTTATTTTGACCATTAGACCTGAATATGCCATAAATTAGGTGTAAAATGAACTCAAAATTTGAACTTGAAATATATCAAGTAAAATACTGAGCAGAATGGAATGAACGTAGTTTAATGAAAAAGTCATAACATTTTCTACAAAATTTAGTTTGATATGATTCTAGTTGAAAATTAAAGATAAGACATGTACCTATTTTTTGTTAATTGATCACTTGTCCAAATTCCATTTAAAAATAGATGAAAAATGCAGGGAAATATGAGACATAAATGCTGTCCAAAATAGAGTAGCTTATGTATATGTGTCGGTTGTTGAATTTTTTGATAGAGAAATATATTATTTGACTTTTCTTATAGTTATATTGATTAAATGAGCATGTATGATATTTTAAAATATCTAATAGAGATCATTGCATTTATGTGAAATTATATTAGTACTACATACATAATTTACGTAAATAATAATAAAGATAACAAATATAATTAAGTCTTATAATATCTAGTCGAGAACTAGAAATTAGGATAAGTTGACGTGCCAATAAAAGGATAGAAATGTAGGCATTAGAAAATAGTGCTGAAATTTAATTTACGTAGACACTAAAAAATAGTGTTTAGTTCGAATTTATGTAGGTACAAAAAATACGCTGAGTTATTATTGAAAATATAGGCATTAAACACCGAGATATAAAATAATTAAGTAGGCGCCGAGTATACTACCAGATAACAGAAATCTTGTATCAAGTATTTAGTTCCGGTCTAAGATGTTATGGACTATCAAATAAATAGAAAAAAATATGTAAATTATTAAATTGATATTTTAAATTGCATGTCTTGTGTTTTTAAAGAATTTCAAGCATACTTAATGAATGAAATGTGATAATTGATGAATTGTATATTTTTGCATGACGTAAATAGTTTTGATATTATTTAAATATTTTGGCATGATTAGTAAATTAATTTTAATTTCTAAAATTTTATGTTAGAAATATTTATATAATTATTGAATAGTTGTCAAATGAACCACTAAACTAGTAGCTTAGCGCATGTGTTTCACGTGTAGCTTAATAGACGTAGCTGTTGCATTAGGACGACCGAAGAAAATGGAAACCTCAAGATCAAATTATCGCAGTTTATTTTCTTTTTGTATGTTTTGGGAATTGTATTGTATAATTAAATATTATGAAACTCATTTTGATATAAATTTGTGGCATGTAGGATTTATAAAAGAATGAATTTTGTAATTAATATATTTTTTTATTATTTGTAAATGTATTTCTAAATATTATGGTTTAATGAATGAGTTCTTTTAAATTAAAATATTTATATCACTAATTACATATTTAAATGATATTAAAAAATAAAGTAATAAATATTCTGTTAATAATAAACTCAAAAATTGAAAAAAAATTATACAATAAATTGAGCATTGGTTTTTTTTCTTTTTTTCTTTTTACAAAAATGAGCTTAGTAGCTCTTCCATACATTATTAACGACTAGTAGGGTAAGGGAGCACTATATTTAGTGGTATCAAAGCCCAGACTAATTGATTCTTGAACAGTGAGTCTAAAATAGAAAGTGTGTCTCATGCATCTACATAAAAATACTTCAATTATTTGATTTGGGTCCCTTCTTCTGGTTTATAGATAGATATGGATTCGGGATTGGAACAAGATCTCTCGCAAGATGAATTGAGTAATAGTCTTTCAGACTCAGCCGATCTTGGACAACTTCCATCAGTGAGAGATTTCGGGGCTAAGTGTAGTATCTCCGCTTAGAGTAGAGGGACAGACTAATTTAGGGCAGGAACCTTTTATGGAGTAGATAACAAATTTGTTGCAATGAATAGTACAAGTAGTTCCACAACCAATTCCACCTTCTCCTCGACCTCAACCAAGACCTGGGATTGATAGGCTGAGAAAATATGGGGCCACAGATTTTATGGGAAGGAGAGAGGATGAGCCAGCAACATCAGAGTTTTGGATGGAATCAACAAAAAGGGTGTTTAAGGAACTTGAGTGTCCAGAGGAACCAAAACCACCTTTGTGGAATTTCAAGGCAGAATTTAGCAAGAAATATGTGCCTAGAGTTTATGGTAATGAGAAGAAAAGGTAGTTTCAAGACCTGAAGTAAGGAAGCATGTCAGTGGCAGAATATGAGATGAAATTCACCAGACTATCATTGCTAATGAAGTAAATAGGTACCATAGATTTGAGGATGGGCTTAATGATGATATTGGAAATATGGTTACCGCCCTTCAGCTTGAGGATTTTGCTACATTAGTATCCTCGGCCATCAATGTGGAATAAAAGGTCAAAGAGAAAGAAGGTAGAAGAGTCACTCCAGAGATCGACAATTAGCATGGTCCAAACATCAGGTAAAAGAGGGCGGACAGTGCCTAGGTTTTTCTAGTCACGGATTTTTACACCTACTTTTTTAGCTAGGCAAAGCCAATAATTGAGGCTAGAAGGGCTACAACTAGTGCACTAGCTTCGGGTAATAGGAGATTTATATCTATCACATGTCAGCATTGTGGAAGATCACATAGAGGTGATTATTGGTGGATTACTAGAGCATGCTTGCGATGCAGATCTATTGAGCATAAACAGAAGGATTGCCCAAGAGGAAGAGGTACAAATGGTGTAGTATCAGGTCAGGTTCAAAATGTCACTCGACATAGAGGCAGGGGACATGGACAGTCTAGAAGTGGCAGGATTGGGTACAGTGTATCAAAATCAATGAATAGAGCATAAGGTAATTGAGCCCCAACCCGAACATATGCCATGAGAACTCGTGAGGAGCAGAATACCCTGAATGTCATTATCAGTAAATTTTCTCTTTATGATACTGATTTATTTGCACTGATAGATCAAGGTTCTACATATTCATATTTATGCATGCCACCACCTAGTCAGGGTAATATGGTAGTAGAGGAATTAGATTTTGATATATTAGTGACAAATCCTTTGGGTCATGGAGTGAAAGTTAGTTAAGTCTATAAAAATAGTCAAGTCAAAGCTCATAATGTAGAATTCCCAGCTGACCTGATAGAGTTGCCATTCCGTGAGTTTGATGCAATCTTGGGGATAGATTGGTTAACTCAACATAGGGCAGTGGTGGATTGTCAATATAGGAGAGTGACCTTTAAGAATTTAGGGCAAAATGATGTGATTGTCTTGGGCGAGAATCGACTATACTTGACTGATGTCATTTCTATTATAAAAGCATGTAAGCTTATCCAAAAGGGATGTGAAGCATTTTTGGCACATATAGTAGATACCAAGAAAGGGAGTCTAGATCTTAAGGAGATTCTTATAGTATGTGAATATCCAGATATCTTCCGTGAGGACTTACCAGTGTTACCACCTATCAGGGAGATATAGTTTGCCATAGATGTTTTGCCAGGCATAACCCCGATATCGATCACTCCTT
Source organism: Triadica sebifera (assembly GCA_023653625.1). Taxonomy (NCBI): domain Eukaryota; kingdom Viridiplantae; phylum Streptophyta; class Magnoliopsida; order Malpighiales; family Euphorbiaceae; genus Triadica; species Triadica sebifera. Next base: position 3,233,741 of record CM042910.1, read on the forward strand.
ACAGAATGGAACCTACCTAACCAAAAGAATTAAGTGCAGTTGCAAGAGTTGTTAGAAAAAGGATTTATTAGAACTAGTGTCTCATCTTGGGGTGCTCCGGTTCTATTTGTGAAAAAGAAGGATGCCACCTTTTGTTTGTGTATTGATTATCGTTAGTTGAACAAAATGACAATTAAGAATAGATTTCCATTGCCGAGAATATATGACTTGTTTGATCAGTTGAAAGGAGCAAGGGTATTTTCTAAAGTTGACCTTAGATCAGGTTATCACCAATTGAGAATTAGAGAATCAAACATTTCAAAAACAACATATAGGACTCGGTATGGTCATTACAAGTTTTTAGTAGTGCCTTTTGGCCTGACGAATGCTCCAGCATCATTTATCGATCTAATGAATAGAATCTTTAGACCTTATTTTGATCAGTTTGTGGTGGTGTTCATATATGATATCTTGGTGTACTCTAGAAGCAAATAAAAGCATGATTAACATCTTCGTATTATCTTCCATACCTTGAGAGAGAATCAATTATATGCAAAATTGTCAAAATGTACATTCTGGTTGGATGAAGTGGCCTTTCTAGGGCATATTGTCTTGGCCAATAGGATCAGAGTCGACTCTAGCAAGGTAGAGGTAATCCTCAATTGGAAACCGCCTCAGAATGTGACAAAGGTGAGAAGTTTTCTTAGTTTGGTTGGTTATTATCAGAGGTTCATGAAAGGATTTTCAATGATAGCCTTACCACTAACAAAATTGCTTAGAAAGGAGACCAGATTTGAGTGGACAGACCGGTGCTAGACTAGTTTTGATAAGTTGAATAAAATGTTGACAGAGGCACCAATGTTGACACAGCCTACTGCGAGAAAAGATTATATGGTGTATAGTGATGCTTCCCTTAATGGTTTAGGTTGTGTACTAATGTAATAAGGCAAAGTGATTGCTTATGTTTCCAGACAACTGAAGACTTATAAGAGAAATTATCTAACACATGATCCGGAACTAGCAGCCATTGTGTTAGCATTGAAAAAATGGTAACACTACCTGTATGGCGAGCAATGTTATATCTATACAAACCATAAAAGTTTGAAATATTTGCCTTCACAAAAGGAACTTGATTTGAGATAGAGGCGATGAATATAATTAATCAAAGACTTCAATTGTATCATTGATTATCAGCCAGGTAAGGCCAATGTGGCAGTTGACGCTCTGAGTAGAAAAACTCTGGCAGGTAAATGTTAAAACTTAAATTTATTAAGGGAACAAGATTAAATAACAAAAAATTGAAATAATAAGTCATATATATATATATATATATATATATATATATATTATTTTGGAAGAATTACAGATTCAACCCATATTGATTCAACAAGTAAAGGACAATTAGAAGCAAGACACGAAATTAAAGGAAATCTTTGAAATGGTGAAAAAAGGTGAAAAACCAGAATTTACTATTAAAGCAGATGAGAGTTTAAGGCATAAGGGAAGGTTATGTGTGCCAGACATACCGGAATGGAAACAATATATTTTGAAAAAGGCTCACAATGTTATTTATACAATGCAGTCTGGAAGCAACAAAATGTATCATGACTTGAAGGCATATTACTGGTGGCCAAGAATGAAAAGAGATGTCACAGAGTATACTACCAGATGTTTAATTTTCAGCAAGTGAAGGCTAAGCATTAAGTACCAAGTGGATTATTGCAGTTAATTTCAATTCTAGAGTAGAAATGGGAAAGAGTCACAATGGATTTTGTTTCTGGTTTGCCTTTGACATAAAAGAGTCATGATGCAATATGGGTAATGTTAACCGATCAAGATGGATTATCCACTTAACCGTTTGGCAGAGATATATGTTAATGAGATAATTTGTTTACATGGTGTGCCAGTTTCAATCATCTTTGATATAGGTTTGAGGTTCACTTCATAATTATGGAAAAGTTTGCATCAAGCAATGGGTATTCGACTCAATTTCAGCATAGCTTTCCACCCATAAACAGATGGACAATCAAAGAGGGTCATACATATATTGGAAGATATGTTGAGGAGTTGTGTGATGGAATTTGAAAGCAATTCGGACAAATATCTTCCATTGATAAAATTTGCCTAAAATAATAGTCACCAAGCCAGCATCGGTATGACACCGTATAAAGTGTTGTATGGGAGGAAATGTAGAACGCCTTTATGTTGGATTGAGCTTAGTGAAAAAAAAGTAGTGGGCCCAGAGTTAGTGCAACAAATAGAGAAAAAAGTGAAAGTAATAAGAGATAGGCTGATAGACAAAAGTCATACGTAGATTTGAAAAGGAGGGATAGTGAGTATACAGTTGGTAACAAAGTATTCTTAAAAGTCTCACCTTGGAAAATGATTTTCTAATTTGGAAAGAAAGAAAAGTGGAGTCCTAGGTTCATAGGACCATATGAGGTACTTGAACGCATAGGTCCCGTGATGTACAAATTAGCTCTACCACCAGAGTTATACAAGATTTAAAATGTATTCCATGTGTCCATGTTGAGAAGATATTGATCAGATCCATCTCATATCTTATCAGCATAACCTATAGAGATACAACCAGATCTAACTTATGAAGAGGAGCCAGTGGAAATTCTAGCTCGAGAAATGAAGGAGCTACGAAACAAGAAGGTACCATTAGTAAAGGTTCTATGGAAAAATCATAATTTGAAAGAAGCGACTTGGGAAAATGAAAAGGTGATGAAGGCTTAGTATCCACAATTGTTCCACTCCAGTTAAAAAGGTAAATTTCAAGGACAAAATTTTTTTCAAGGAGGGGAAAATTGTAATGCCAAATAATTTAGGCAATGGTCGTGGTTGACCGAAATTTGGCATGCCTAACCAATCAAGGTTTAAATTCAGACATGAAAGAAAAAATTAAAATGATAATAAAATATGAGAAAAATATTTTGGATATTATTAATTGAGAATTTTGAAGTTCGGAATTAAAATTTAGAAAATAATAATTTTTCGCTAAACGAAGTTAGAATTTGTTGTGTTTTTGACACAAATATTTTAAGAAGGTATAAAAATGGAATATTCTCTAAGGAAAGGAATATTCTTTGGATTAAAATAAAGTAAAAGTGATTAAAATTAATGGACCAATGAGGGACAAGATTACCTAATTAATCATAACCACCCACTTAATCCAACTATAAAAGTCAAATTTTACTTTTTGCCTTTATTCTTCTTCTTCCTCATCTTAAAGAAACCAAAAACACTCTCTTCTTCTCCTTTGTTGCCATGACATCAATCCCTTTGTTCTTTTTTTTTCTTCAATCAAAGCTAAGGTTAGAGGAAAAAAAGTTGGATTAAATCAAGATCAACAAAAAAGTGAAGCTAAGTGAGCAAAAACAAAGGAAGAGGAAAGAAGAAAAGAAGAGAAAAAGAGAAGGAAGATTTTGGTCATTTTGAGGATATACAGAGGTGAGGTTAGATTTTCCATCTTCTCACTTTTCTTTTTTTTTTTTTTTAGGGTTAATTAGCATTAAGATTGGTAATTTGGGGTTATTAGTATGTTAATGGTGATTAAGGATTGATTTATGTGTTTATTACTTTATTAGTGTGAAATTTGTTGTTAGGCCAAATAGGTGAACAATCTTTGAATTATAATCAAAGAGGAAGTAAGGGTGTTGAACCTTGAGGGGTATTTCATCATTTTGGTGTTAACAAATAAAATAGCAATATGGCAATTTAACAATGTTTTTGTTCTAAGTGTGTTAAAGAGGATAATATCTTGATTAGAACTTGAAGCAAGATTGAAAGAGAACTTATGAAGATTAAAAGAATTAGCAAAGTCATGCCCGTGACTAATTATGTCACACCCATGAATATAGCTGAACGCCAACTTTTCACCATTCAAAGTTCACGGCCATGAAGGATCACACCAACTGTGAATGATCATTCAATCACGCTTGTAACAAAACATGCCAATTCTTCCAGAGAGCTTCACGGATAGAGTCACCACTTGGACCACGGCTTGAAAGAATATTCACACCCATGAAAGTATAAAGTCACGCCCATGATCAAACAATTCAAGTTCTTCCAGAGAGATTCATGGCCAGAGTCACTACTTGGACCACGACTTGGAAGAACATTCAAGACCATGACACATATGTTCACACCTATGAATGAGGACAACGACTATTTTCGCATTAAATGCACCCAAACGACTATAATTTGCAGATGAAGTATAAATGGAAGTCATTTATGAATCGTAAAGAACCAGAAACAAGAAAAATAATTACTTTCTATCAATTAATCTTGTTGTAGCCTTGTGCATTAGTTATTTCTCTCAACAAACTTATATATCTTATTTAAACCTAATTGCTCATAATTTCCGAGAATTGTAGGTTGGAGAGTGTTCTCATTGTAATCAATTACTCCAGTTAGTTTGGGTTTATTGGTTTAAAAGTGAAACACTTGTAAGGGTTTATTGTGTGAGCCATAAAACACAAGGAATTGGTTTTTGTGTGAGCCATTGAGAAACACAAGGGAATTTTTGGGTTAGGTGTTAGCCAATTAAGAGAAACACCATAGTTGGGAGTGAGCTTGTAAAACTCTATTGTAACACTTAGAGTGTTAGTGAAACACCCAATCGAGATTGGGGAGAGGAGTAGGGTTTGTTAATACCCAAACCTCTATAAATCTTATGTGTGAATTCTCTCATTCCTTACTTTATTTATTTTATTCCAAACCTTAAAGTTAAGAAAAGTTTATTTACGAACCAATTCAAGCCCCTTATTGGTTCATTGTCTGGGAAATAAAGGGTAAGAAGAAATCTAACTAGGAGGAAAAGAAAAGTGAAGAGAAGTAGATTTTTTGAGGTATGTACATTTGGCAAATAGTTCCAATAGCTTTCATTCCTTGATTCATGACATGCCTCACGAGCAGAAGTAATGAAAACAAAGTTTCACGACTGTGACAAGATATGTTACTCCCATGAAAAGCCTGATTCACGCCCATGATATTTAATCATGACCGTGAATACTGACAGCAAATAACTCCAGAATCAATATTCACCTAATAAGTGACAAGTTCCAAATGTGCTTTTTGTATCCAAAAGACTGCTAGCATAATCAACATTTGAAAAACCAATTATATGAAAAGATGTGTTTCTAGGATACCATAAACCTAAATGCATTGTACCATAAAGATATTATAAAATTCTTTTTACAACATTTAGATGTGGCTATTTAGGACTAGATTGAAACCTATATATCATATAAGCATAAACAGCACATGATATTGGGTCTAGAAGCAGTAAAATATAAAGTGATTTGATCATACCTTTATAGAGTTTTTCATCTACTGGCTTACCCTTCTCATCTTTGTCCAATTTAGTTGATGTACTCATTTGAGTTTTAGCATTCTTGCATTCTAAATTTCTTTAATAATTTTTTGTGTACTTAGACCAGTTGATGAAGATCCTTTATTTGTTTTGCTTTATTCGGAGGCCAAGAAAGAATTTAAGTTCTCTTATATTATTCATTTCATATTCTCTAGTCATACACTTAGTAAACTCTTAACAAAGAATTTCATTAGTAGCCCTAAAAATAATATCATCAATATAAATTTAAACAATTAAAGCATCATACTTATGTCTATTAATAAATAAAGTCATATCTACATGTTCTTTTGAAAAACTATTTTCTAAAAAAAAATGCACTAATCCTTTCATACCAAGCATTAGGTGCTTATTTTAAATCATATAAGACTTTAATTTAAATAATATAAAACTTTAATGAGTTTAAAAACATGATTAGGAAATTCATGACTTTCAAAACCTGGTGGTTATTCAACATATGCTTCTTCTTCAATAAAACCATTTAAAAATGCACTTTTAACATTCGTTTGAAATAATTTAAAATTCATGTGAGATGCATATGCTAAAATATTTCTAATTGCTTCTAATCTTGCAATCGGAGAAAAAGTTTCATCATAATCTATGCCTTCTTTTTAGATGTACCCTCTAACAACTAATCTGGCCTTATTCTTAGTTATTTATCCTTATTCATCTAATTTATTTCTAAGGACCCACTCACTACCTATAATTGAGTAATCCTTAAGTGTTTGAAGTAAAGTTTAAACTTTGTATCTTTCAAATTGATTGAGTTTCTCTTGCACAACAATCACCCAAATTTCATGATTAAAAGCCTCATTGATAGTCCTTAACTCAATTTGAGAAACAAAGACAAGATTATAATTTAAGAGTTTAGAACAAGTACTTACACCTTTAATGGGATCACCAATGATTTCTCCTTTGGATGGTTTCTTACAAATTTCCATTCCTTTGGAAGCTCTTGGGTTCATGTATATTCTTCTTGTTGTTTTTCTTGATCATTATGTTCTTCTTCTTTCTTAGAAGTTTCACCAATTTCCTCAAGATCATGATTGAGCTTTTCCATTTCACTTATAACATCATCAAGAGAACTACCTTTTCCAAGATCAAGTTTACTCATTTCATCAAAATTAACATACATAGATTCTTCTAGACTAATGTTCTTTTATTAAAAATCATATATGCCTTGCTAGATGAAAATATACCTTTATCCGATTTTAAAGTAAAATTTCCAAAGTTTTTCTTGGTGTTTAATAAAAAGTATTTGTACCCAAATACTTTAAGGTATGAAATTTTGGATTTTCTTCCATTCCAAAGCTCATAAGAAGTTTTGTCCAAAATAAGTCGTTTAAAAACTTGGTTTGAAATACATTAAACAATATTAGTGGCTTTTGCCTAAAAATAGGTTGGCAAATCATATTCATTAAGTATTGTTTTATCCATTTCAATTAAAGTTTGATTTTTTCTTTCAACTATCCCATTTTTCTAAGATGTTTTAGGAGTTGAAAAATATGTGAAATACCGTTTTCCAAACAAAAATTCATTTTCAAATTTTGTACCATGATCACTTCTAATTTTTAAAATACAATATCCTTTTTCATTTTGAATTTTCTTAGCAAAATTTTTGAAAGAAATAAAAAGTTCCATTCTTATGCTCTAAGAACATTAACAATGTAAACTTTGAGTAATTATTAGCAATTACAAATACATAGTATTTACTTCCTAAACTAGCAGTTCTATTATGACCAAATAAATCCATATGCAAAAGTTGTAAAGGTCTAGTAGTACTTACAATATTTTTTTAATTAAAAGTTGTCTTATGTTATTTTCCATTTTGACATGGTTCACATATTTTATTTTTGATGAATCCAACTTTTGGTAGCCCATTTACTAGCTCTTTTCCACTAAGGATTTGGATTAATTCAATGTTTACATGTCCAAGCTATTTATGTCATAGCCAAGATTCATTTCTAATATATATAAGACATTTAGAGGAAATGTTAAATAACTTGTGTAAATCAATTATGTAAGTAATGTCATCCCTATTTCCATTGAATATCTTTGGGCCATTTAAGGTGGCTTTGAGACATCCATTAGAATTAAACATGACTTGGTTTTTCGTATCACATAATTGACTAATACTTGAAAGATTATGCCTTAAATCATTACATTTTTTCCAAAGGTAATAGTACCACTATCAATTTGTTTGATTTCAATGAATATGCTTCTATTTTCAATCATGTGTTTTTGAGCATTCACTATTAACAAGTCATACATTTTCCTTTATTGTGAATTTTAAATGCACCTGTAAGAAAATAAATTATGTTTATTTTTAGGTACCCAAACATACTTGGGTCATTAGGAGTTTGCTTTGGAAGGTTTCCAATGTTCCTTCCTTATGAGACAATGTAAATTAATATGACCATAGTCCATGCAATAATGACATTGTTTAGTTCTAAGAAGTTATTTCCATATCACATGAGATTTAGGCCTTATTATTTTTAAGGGTGCATGATGTATACAAGAACATGCATGTGCAGTGTGTGAGTTTTTAGGTACAAGTTTTTTATATATAAAGGCATGATTGACTTTTTAAGGTTGACCTCTTGAGCCATCTGACATTCCAATATTCTTTGTTTGAATAAGGGATTTTGTGTGTGTCTTGTGTTTAGCTTCTGAAGCTATTACCTCAATAGAAGAGGTCTGAGGTATACTACATTTAACAAATACAATACTAGGTGTAGATGATGTTGTCATTAAACTCTAGTTCATATCTCATTAAGGGATGTCTTTTTGAAATAATAAGAGTATCTAAGTTTTTCTTACCTTTATGGAATTTTGAAATAGAATTTCTAAGTTCCTTAACTTCATTTTTCAAAATATTATTTTCCTTGAGTAAGGTCTTAGTTGAGGGTTTTAAACAAAATTCATCTAATGACTTTTTAAGAGTATCTTTAGAGGTTTTAAGTTCAAAATTTTCTTTTTGTAAAACTTATAAATTTGTTTTTAACTTAGAATTATCATTCTTATGAATTTCAATTTTATTTCTATATTTTTCTAATGTAAGGTTCAAACTTCTATAATACTATGTTCATTATCATCATCAACATCATTAGTATTATCAATATCATTATAAGAGTGAAAGCAAGAAGGACTTACCTTGTTTGTGAAGTGATCCTCTAAAGCCACGAAATGCAGATTGGCCACCTCTTATTTGTTTTCCCCATTTTCACTTAAGGAACTATCATAATCCCACGTGACTTTATGACCTTTGTCCCCATCTTCCTTGTAGGACTTTTTCTTGTGCTTATTGAGCTTTGGATAATATAGTTTGATGTGACCTTTTTTTCTACATTCATAGCACTTTATCTCATCTTTACTCTTTTGTGATGAGTCATTTGAGGATTATTTTGAAACTCTTTGCTTGTAGTTTCAGGAGTTTTCAAACTTCTTTTCAATCATTCTTTTTATTTTTCTCGTGAACATGATGATATCCACATTTTCATCTTAACTTTTCTCTTCATCATTTTGATTTACTTTTTGAAAGGTTGAGGTTTTAAATGCTAGAGCTTTTCTCTTTTTCGATTTTTCTTCAAGTTCTTTATCTCTTTTGACAACCAAATCATATGTCAGAAACTTACTAACGAACACATCAGAAGGTATGGTGCTCATATCTTTGTTGGTTTATTCTATACCAGGGACTCTCAAATTGTAGTCTTTAAGTGAAAGGCTTCTTAGGATTTTGTTGTTGACTCTTTCAAAGTTCATATGATTTCCAAGCTTCCTAATGCCATTGATGATGGCTAAAATACGGTTTGTCATATCAGTGATGGATTCGTTAGGTTTCATTTTGAAGAGTTCAAACTCTGATGTAAGAAGTTGGATCATTTTAGATTGAAGTTGGATCTTTTTAGATTTTAGTTGTTTGTTCTTTTGTGATAATTCTCTAATTTCTTCAACATGTTGTACGCAGTGAGCTTGCAAGAATTATTGCTATTTTGTTTTTGTCATTTGCTTTTTTTTTGTGGCTATATTTAGTTGTCTATTAGGATAAGTTCATCTTCACCATCTGCTCCTTTCTTGATCAGTGATGTCCATTCTTCTCGCATGTTATCCTAACACCGGTCCCTTGCTATCAAAGATACGTCTCCATCATGAACTTCTAATGGGCATAATTAGCTCCATCAAAGTAAGGCTTGAGATTTTGAAATCCTTTGTTGGACATTTCTTGATCTTTACTAAAGTTGATTAGTCTTAATAATAATTGTTTACTAGACAATCAATAAGAAAGCGAGATGAATTAGTGGATAATTAAAAAATTTTCAGAAATAAATAAATAAAATATGAACGAAGTAAGGGAATAGAGCTTAGACACATGATTTATAGAGGTTCGGGTGTCAACAAACTCTACTTCTCTCCCTAAATCTCAATTAGGTATTTCTACTATTTTACTCAATGAGATACACTGGAGTTTTTCTAGCTCACTCCAAACTAGGTGTTTCACTATCGGATCATACTAAATCCAAATTCCCTTATATTTTGGCTGACTAACATAAAAACCAATTCTTTGTGCTTTGATGGCTCACATTACAACCTTATTCACAATTGAATGCAAAAATTGTTGGGAAATGAAACTAAAAGAGTATTTCCACTTGGAGAGAGTTGTTTTTTTAATGGCCATTGGGTGAGGCATTTATAGTGTTTTCTCACCAATTCATTGTTACAAATAGTGACAATTATTAATCCTAAAGGTGGTAAGTTCACAATCGCAAGTTCCCAATTCGCGGTTGCGAGTTTTGAATAATTTATGCTTATATGACATGTGGTTAATTCTAGTTGGCTATTTGTGCAACGGTAATGTCAGCTTGAATCTCACGATCGGTAAAATAACTTTATAGTTTTAGGACTCCTTTAACGATGATATTCAGGGTCACAAATCTCTTTGAAATGAATAGTATTTTGGTGATGATTTTTTCGCAGTTGCAGAAATGATATAGTGGTCGCAAGTTTTGATCGAAACATCATCCCTTTAATTATTTAGCCCAACCTAGGAAGTGTGTCAACATCTCAATGGACCAAAAATCAATGTTAATTTGAACTTCATGATTGTGGAATGATCATTATGGTCATAAAAAGCCTATTTGCAGTAAATCTCGTAGGGAAAATGGCATCGCAAACCTCTCTAGAAGTTCTTATTTCCATCTCACAATTACAATTTGTAACATCTAGAGATTTAGGCCCCGATTATGCATGACCATAGTGAGGTGCGCAGGTTCAATCGGAGTCTAAATTTGAACCCATAAAAAAATGACTTATAATAAGGAAAAATAATTAAGGGTATTTTTATTTTGGAATTAAAAATATTAGTGGTAGAATTGGAAAAAAAAATAAAATTTCCTATGGACAAAATTAGTATTATGGAAATTGTTTGGGGAAAAAAGTGTGAATATGGAGGAAGATGTGGCAAATATGGAATTTCTCAAAGTTTAAATGTTAATCAAGATTAATTAACTTAATGAACCAATAAGAATTAGGATTAATTTTAATTAGTGGGACCCACTTCTTAATTTAGGTATAAAAGTCAAAAAAAAGGAAGAAGAAATTATACATTCTTCCATAAACCATTTTGTTCTTCTTTTCTCCCACCTTAGTGTCGTCTACTTCTCCATCCCAAAAGCCACCATTTTTCTGCAAATCAAGCTTGAAAAAGTGAGGAAAGAAATTAGTTTTGAGAGAAGAAAAATCAGAATTAAAGAGTTCTTACTACAAAGGGAACAAAGGAGCAAGAAGGAAGGAAGAAAAAAAAAAGGAAAAAGGGAGAAGAGTTGGGATAAATTTCGGTCCACTTTGGGTACACTTAAAGTGAGTTTATTCTTTATAAATCCAATCTTTTTCCTTCCATTTGAGATCCATATTGATGATAGATGTGATTAGGTTTGGTAGATTTAGGTTATCTTGCAAGATTGGAATTAGGAATTTAAGTTTATGATTAGTTGATGAAAGTTGTAGTTAGACTTTGAATTGATGATATTTGATATTAATTAATTATTTTATGACTTAAAAAATGATGTTAAGGAATGAATGAGGGGCTTCCAAAATTAAAGAAATTTAGGGGAAATTGAAATTAACATAGAAACACCACAATTGGTGATAGATTAAGTGTGAATTGAGTGTTGAATTGAAGAAAATGAATTGGGAATTAGGATATGGTTTTGGGCATCCATGACATATTAAGAGGGAAGTTTAACCTTAGCATATTTTAGCTCAATTAAGGTTTAAAACATATAATGAGCATTAGAATATTATGTAGACATGAAAAGCAATGAAAACGGATATTGGAATTGAAAAATGGTATGGTTGTGTAGGAAAAATAAGTGAACAAGTGAAAGGCTCTCAAGAGGGTGAAAAAGGCAAGGAGAAAGCTAGCTAATAAGGGAAGAAAAAGAAGGTTTAAGGGAAGAATCAAGGCTGATTAGGTATGTGCTTCATTGATAAAAATCTTACATTTTGTTAATATGCATGGAATTATATATTAAGGTTTGATATGTTTGTGTTTGTGATATGTTATGTGATTTGTTGTGGCATTTGATATTTTATATGGAAATGGAATCAAATGGTGTGAAATAATTGAGCCATATTAATGTAGTTGTAATTCTAGAAATTTTAGTATCAAAATGAATGCAAATGATGAATGTGATTGAAATGTGGATTAATGTCAATTGATGACTCGAGTACAGAATTTCAGGAATAGCCCTGACTATTTTGATAATAATTTGAGTTCTGGAACTCCTTTTTTTATGTTATTTATAGGAAATGAAAGCTAAGACACAGGGCTTTAATCATTATTCAGACCATAAAATCTAATTGTATCTAGATTTCCCAGAAAAATGCATGAAGTTTAAACCTAGAATTTGTCTAGAAAATTCTGAACAGAAATTTTTGTGATGATGTAATATTCAATTAATCATAACTTTTGATAGAAAACTGGTATTTGAATTATTTTAGATGCATATGAAATCTAAAATAATAATCTAAAAATGGTTAGAAGACTAGAACTCCCAATTCAAAGCATAAAATGGGCTAAAAATAAAACCCAAAAATAGGTCTGAAATCTGCCATAGGTAAAAATATGAAATCTTGGGCTTTTGCATGTGTTGTGATTATTATATGTAATAATTAATGTGAATATTTACTTTATTGATAATTATAAATGTTTAATAAATTATTTATATGTGAGATTTTAGTGCAATAATAATGGAAATAAAGAACAAAAATAGATAAGCATAATTATGATAATTGAATAATATGGTTATTTTTGAAAATATTGTGAATTAATATAAAAATAGTTAAGCCCTATGACACCTAATCTGGAACTAGAATAGAGAATAGTTTGACATACCAATCAGGAGATTTTAGGAACTCGGTGCCAAATATAAAAGCCGGTAATGACAAATTGATAAATGCGCTCGGCGCAAAATTTCTAAGCCATTGATGAAAAAATTATTAAGCCGATAATGATATTATTATAAAAGCGCTCGGCACAATATTATGAAAGCCAAAAATGACAACCATATTATTCCTATTAGTTAGTTCAGTTATAGGTGTTATGGACACAAGAAAAATAAAAAATAATAATAATGTTAAAATATGTCATTTTGCTAATGTTAGATTAATTAAAATTGTTAAATGTTGAATGGTTGCTGAAATTTATTGATTTTGTATAATTTTTTATTTTATGCCTTGTTATTGAATATATATATATATATATATATATATATATATATGTGTGTGTGTGTGTGTGTGTGTGTGTGTGTGTGTAAAATTTTTATCATTGAAGTACCACTAAGCTAGTAGCTTAGCTCGGGTAGTTTCTTCTCGCGCAGGTTAGAAGGGTAGCCGTAGAAATTAGAATTGTCAGAAGAAGAAGAAGGGTACTCGAAGGAAAGCATCTAGAAGCTTTGGTTTTCTTTTTGGTATATTTTCTTAAAAACTTTGTAAATTAAATTCTCATTTTTATTTCATATAATGTGTATTAAAGATATGAATTACAATATAAAAGAACATAGTTTGGATGTAAATTAATATATTTTATAAATAAATAAAATTTTAAGTATTTATGCTTGTAACGATTTTTCTTTCATTGTCTGCTATATTTTCATAAAAAAAAAATTTACTTCACTTCATTAATTTTATAAAACAGTAAGATGAGTAATGCTCACTTGACTTACTGAACTACAATGGGGTAAAGGGATTTTATACAATTCTTAATTTACAGTCACGAGTTCTTGGTGTCTTTTTGTCGTGGTTGTGAAACTTATGTTGCAGTCGCAAATTGCACAATTTTTTTTTTCAAAATTTTACTAAGTTTTTAACTTCCAATGGGTTAGAAACTTTATTTGCTATCAAAACAACACTAGATAAAAACATTAGTAACATTTTATTTGATTGTCACTATCAAAATAAAGATCAATTTCCATAAGGCTAACACTAGCTTTTGAGTATAATGAGCTTGAAAGATGTGTTTGTCATTAAAGATGCTTCCTTATGTTTTAATAAGATAATGTGGTGTTAATGTGCCTAGTGAGGTATTAATGAGGTTGTACCATGATAATGACAATTGTGGTTGCAAGGTGTAAATGCTAAAAGGTTGTAAATGTTAGATTGTATCATAAATGCTAGAATTGGTAATTAATGTTTGAAGGAGGATGTTTTGACATGTGTTTGGAATCAATGTGCTTTTTTATGTTTAGTTGTTTTCATGGCATATTTAAGGCATGAATTGTTATGTATGTTGACAGGAAGAGGTTACCAATGGTTAACCTTAAAGCTTTTATGTGTGCCATGAATTAAATGTCATGTTTGCATTTAAAAATTGTTGGAAACCTAGATTCATGCCCATAACAAGGGGTTTACAGCCGTAAAGCATGCTTGGAAAAGTTTAAATAGAATAGACCTAGAATTGATGCCTTTGACAGGAGTCTGACAGTTGTGAATCATGCCCTCAGACCATAGTCATGCTAGTGAAAGTTGTGCACTTCAAGTTTAGTAACGTTCATAAGCATGTTCATGGTTTGGTTTACGGGTGAAGGAACATGTAAATAGTACATTCACGGCCGTGAATATGTAGTTCACACTCATGAAGCTTGTTAATGTGACACATGTTATTTTTTTAATGATGCAATACGATAGTTATGCATATGCATACTCTATGATAAACCAATAGTATGAATAATTTTTTTACATGAAGTCTTACCCATGAAAGATATATGGTGATGTTCCATATGATTAAAATGACTATATGTTATAAGTTGAATGCATGATAATGAAAATGTACAAGGAGAATATGAACATGTAATGTCCATTGTTCTATACTAGGTTTAGAGTTAAGATATATGTCATACCACTAAGGGAGTTTACATTACCGTAGTATTATGATACATGAATTTCTTTAAGGAAAATGTGACTTAAGCTCGGAGAGTGCCCTTGATCCTATATTGTATGCAAGATATATATTTTACTCAGTTAATATGGTTAGCTCGAAGAGCACTCTTGACTTGAGGAGCTCGGACGAGCACACATGATAATAGATAGTGATAAGGTGGCTTAAGCTTGGAGAGCACCCCTATTCACAATCTGTATCTGAATAGTCCAAGTTTATAATTTTTGGGCAAGAATGTTTAATGAATGTGATACAGTGAAAAAAGTATAATGAAACATGATTACTATGATGCATGATTTCCATGACACTGGTCATTAATACATTGAATTGCTATCACCTATGCATAGTTATAAAGTATGATGCTATGATATCTTCTATGATATGAAATATGATATAAAGTAAAATACTTTTATTGTTATGCATTAATGTATATGATTGAATATGACATAATGATATGAACATGAATTATTTTGATATATCTTATTGTATGCTTGTATGAAAATTTATGCTTATATATACCACTAAACTTTCTGTAGCTTAATGTGTGGGTGATTTTAGACGTAGGTCTAGAATGCTAATAGATAGCAGTTGTCAACTATAAGAAAGCCCATATAGAGACTATAGAGCAAACCTAACTCAGGTTGGTAATATTCTTGTCATCAATTTGTCTTTTTGTACATGACATAGATATATGGATTGTTTTACATTTGTACATGTCTTAACTTTTAAGAAACATATAATTTTGAATATGATTATGTATTTTTATAAATACCGAGTCAGTTTAGCCCAAACAAGTTTTTATATGATATTGATATTTGGATCAAAAGCCTATGCATGTCTTTTGAATATGAACATGTATTGGATTAATTGGTTTAATATGGAAAAAAGAGTTTATGAGATAAAGTGAATTCAAGAAAAGAATTTCTCATTGGTTTTCCGTATCAGGATCTTGTAGTATCCACTCATTTACTTAAATTTATCCTAATTATATAAGAGGGCGCCACAACCCTGCCTAGGAGGAAACACGCTAGCAAATAAAAATTTGATACAAGGATATTACTAGCCCATAATAAAGAAAAGGATTAAGAATTCATAAAGAAATATGGAACATGTTTATGGTATGGAAAGACCATTAATGCCCAAATAATTAACCAAGCTAGCATCTCAGAAGCATTGGTCTTTTTACCAGTGGGGAATTGACATATTAGGGTTGTTACCATAGTCATTGGGTAGAAGAAATTTAATGTGGTGGCTATGGAGTATTTTATTAAATGGGTAGAGGCAAAGGACGTTACAAAGACCATAACGAAAAAGATAATTGATTTCATTTGGGAAAAATATTTATATGCATATTTGGGATCCCTAAAGTCTTCATACTAGACAATGGAAGATAGTTTGACAATGGAGAACTTAAAGGCTTTCTAGTAGGGCTCCAAATTGAGCATAGATTTTGAGTCGTTGCTTATCCATAAACGGCCAAACAAGACCATTCTTGACAATCTAAAGAAAAAATTAGGAGGTGCAAAAGTACTATAGGCAGAAAAGCTACAAGAAATCTTATGAGCCTATAGGACCACTTAAGGACAACTACAAAAAGAAAGTCCTTTCTTCTTGACCTATATAATAGAAGAAAGGTGTTAGTAAGTCATACATGTTTTTTTAGGCCAAAAGGCATGGTCATGTAACAGTATATAACCTTTTTAATGATGAAAGCAGCTTTTTTTTCTCATTGTTTGGGTGCATGAAAACCTACTGATACCTAAACACCACATCTAAAGTGCTTATGAACTCAAATTCTATTGTTGCACCTATAAGTTTGTCTATCCTTGATAATGGGAAACAATATTTTGAACATGACTTATTTAGTTATTATATAGAGTCAATACACATCCTATATTTGCCATTTTCTTTTTTGACCAACACTAGGTTTGCTAGTTATTCAAGGTACATGACCTCTCTAACAAATCCCACTTCGAGTAATTTATTAACCTCTTCCATAGCTCTCAATTTTTCTCCACTAAAACTCATCTTTTTTTTTTTCTTTTTGCTTCATGGGCTTGACTTTAGGATTGACAGTCAATTTCTGAGAGATAACCTCTTCGCTTATCCTGGGCATATTTGATAACTTGAAGGTGAATTCAATTGCATTTTTTCTTATTTTCTTCTTGGCCATTGGCCCAAGGGCTACAATTTATATTTTCCAAATATTGATGGTAATACAACTATGATAATTATTAAAATTTTTTATAAAATTATTTATTTTCAGATTTTTATAAGCAAGAATTGGAAGCAAAAGAGGAAAATTTTAAAAAAAAAGGCACTTGTTCAACAAAAGGTATATTAGGACATCAATGTGAAGTCAACATAGTTTGTGTTTAAAAGTAAAGCTCAACGTACAAAATTCCTAGGCAAAAGGTATTTTATACAAAGTCAAAAAAATGGTGTTCTAATAGTATTGATTGTTCAAGTAACAAATTTTATTAAAAGACAAAAGATGGTCCGATAATGAAAAATGTGATTTTGTCTTTACTGACTAATTTTTGACATTACCTATTAGGAAGATATTTCAAATGTTTGAAAAAAAAAAGAAATTATCAAAAGAAAAGTGCTATTCATTCTTATAAATATTTTCTTTCCATTTAAGCTTCATTTCTTAGACATTTTTCAATTTGACTCTATTTTACTTTGTGTAATTCATCTTCTAAGCTTGAAAAAGGTTTATTTTTGTAAAAGTTTGCAAATTTAGCTTGAAAACTTATTGTAGGTCGTTTAACACTTTGGGTATAAAAGCTAATTAAGTATTTTTAAATTTTACTTTGTAAAACTTTGAGTTTGAGTTGAGAGCTTTGGTTAAAAATGTCTAGGGTTATATTTGACTTTAATTCTTACCTTTGAAAAGAATCATTAATAGAGATAAACTCTCAAGAAGTTATCTAGGATTGAATGTAGGCAGAGGGTTGAACCACTATAAATTTAAGTGTTGAAATATTTTCTTCTCTCTCTTACTTTCAATTTTTATATTTCTGATTTGCTGAAAAATATCAATTCTGATTTTATGCATAAAAGTGTTAAAAATATTTTTGCAAAAATTCATTTGATTTTAAATTTGATATCCAAGTTCGGACATAAGTGAGAAGTGATTTGCTTATTAGGTATTTTCAAATTTGAGTGTTTTTAGTTCTTAAAAGTGTTTTTATATTTTGATATTTAAACTAGAAATCAAAATTGTTTTACAAGTTCTTCTGTATGAAATTAGCATATTGTTTGAATACCCAAAAAATGAACAATTTTAAAAAAGAGTCATATTTTATATATTAAAAAAAACTCAATTCACCATCTCTTGAGCTATATTGGGACATATATCTTTCTGTTATTGGCTAAGGTTAGTACTTAAATGGAAGATCTTAAAAGAGATATTTAATAATATTGACAATAAAAAAGTATACAAATGCATCAAAATATAAGTACTTGAAGATATAATTGTAATAATTTAAAATTTATATTATTATATCATTATGAATGCTGAACTTTTTTTTATCTATCAAATTATATGAGTACTTGAAAATTTTTATTTTTTTATACATCGATTGTCTTGGTATAATTTTTAATTAAATATCTATTAAATTAATTTTATCTCCATTAAAAATAAATTCTAGATCTGTCCCTATTTGGTCATATTTTAAGTCCAACTTGTACTATAGAAAAGAAAAGAAAATATATAATAAAAATATAAAAATATAATTTAATGTATATTATAAAGTCAAATGACAATTAACTATCATTATTATGTGATTATAATATTATTTTTTTAAAGGAATGTTATTATAATATTATTAGATATTATATATATAGAGAGTTAGTAAATACTATTTATCTTCTGAGGTTTGACATATTATATTAGTACTATCTGAGATTTAAAATTTATACAATTAGTCCATTCTATTTTATATTTGTTAAAGTATATAGTATTTATATTTAATTTTAAGACATTTACTCTTAGTTAGAAATAATATTCTTTTTTACTCAGAGTTAATTATTTTTGTCATTTCACCACAATATTACGTCTTTCAAACAAAAAATATGACAGAATGACATATTAATAGAATATAATAAAATAAATCGGGCAAATCATATAATTTTTGAACCTTAGAGGGTACTAATATAATAAGTTAAACTTTAAGGATAAATAACAATTTTTCTATAATAATATTATATTTATTATAACATATTAATAAAAATACAAGACATAATGTTATTATTATTATTATTATTTATTATTATTATTATTATTATTATATTTAATTTTAAATTCGTATTGGTAGATATTATAATTACGGAGCAAACAATTATTAATAGCTTTCAAGTGCAATTTCAAATTCAACAATAAAGAACAATCAATAAGATAGAACTAATCATGAATTTAGTAATTAGGTTTGGACTAAATTGTTCTCTAAAGCCCTTGCTTTTGGAGAGGAGGTAGTCCGACATACCGTTCGTGATTTTGGTTTGTGTTTTGGAAGCCGTAGTGCTGTTCTTGCTATCTAAATCCATTTGTTTGAGTTTCAGAAATATTTTCTTTCAATTCTTTATTAATTTGGTAAGTTGTAAGGGCATAGATAACTAATATTTTCTCTTTATTTTCGTTCTTCAATTTAATTCTATTTTGGAGAACTTAATTATGAATGATACATGTGATTTATTGCTTTATATATTATTTTACATGTATATATAAAGGACTATTGCATGATACAAAAATACTAAGCATATTACTGGACATCAAGGAGATTATTAACCCACCTAAAGATCTTGATATTGATCTTTAAAGCTACCTTATTTTTCATTTTTCTTTTTAATATTCTATTCAGTGATAATTTCCGACAATCCTCCACCAAAACCAGTTGTAAACTGCTCATGCTTACTACAACATTCTTTCATATAACTCTTACAACAACCCCCATTTCCTCTCTTCTCGAAGCTCACAAAAGCTTCCATTGTTGATCTTATTTCAGTATAATTCATATCCTCATGAATATCATCAATGGCAGAAATGCAAGTTGATTTGTTGTTGTGACCATTACAACAATTGTTGATGACAGGGTGGAGCTGCAGTTGATGATCAACAATCTTCTCTAATGAATTATCCTCAGTGGGAATTTTTGTATGGTCTTTATCAAAGTGTGTAGAATGGCAATGACCTTTTGTTTTCACCTCTTTGGCTCCTTCTTTGTGATCATGAGTAGAATGGTTTGAATTAGCCTCGAAATCAAATGAATTGCAGCCATGACCACCACATTGCTTCACTCCACTCTGCTTCTCAGACAAATCTGAACACTTATTTGAGCTCATTCGTGTTTGATGATCAATAGTACTCTCACATGTTGAAGCACAACTATGAGAGCCTTGAGTACTTTTACATGATTGATCCTCCTTCGGGTTTGAGCAACATTCGCTGTGGTTATGAAAAACTTTCTTACTAGCTGATGATGATTTGTTGCATTTTCCTCCATGGTTTTGCTTACCGCGTAAAAGCAACATGCTGTTGAAGATCACAAGCAAGGATGTTCCAACATCAACAAGAACAGCTGCCCAAATAAGTGGGTGACCAGCAAAAGCCAGTGCAAGGATAGAAGATTTAGTAGATATTGATATAATGACATTCACGATTACTTTCCTACGAGCTTTCCTCGCGAGCTTAATAGTTTTCGGTACTTTTCTAATATCATTGGACATAAGAATCACTTGCCCTGTCTCAGTTGCAAGTGCTGAACCTGAAATCCCCATTGATATGCCAATATCAGCTGTAGCCAATGCAGGGGCATCGTTTACACCATCCCCAATCATTGCGGTTATCCCTTCCTTCTTGAATTCTTTAATAATTGAGGCCTTGTCCTCCGGCAGGAGCTGAGCATGGACTACTTCAAGAGCATTTCCTAGCTGCAGATGGCATTATAGTTGAACCATTATACTGTGTATATAGTTGCATACCATCAATATTGTAGACAACATGCATATAAGTTATAGACGAACCTGTTGTTGAGCATGCATAGCTGCAGCTTGAGTATCTCCTGTGAGCATAGCTGTTTTAATTCGCAATGATTTAAGCTCCTCCATCGCCTCTTTAGCTCCGGTCCTGCAGGCATCAAAGAGACTGAAAATTCCTACACTTGCGCCTCCGCAGTATACAAATCCCACACTCTTCCCTTCCTCTGCGGCCAATTCGAGTATAGAAACTCCTGCTTCGCATCCAGCTCGAATACCCATCTTTCGATTTCCGATATAAATTTGTTTCCCATCAATTGTTCCATGAATCCCTTCACCAGGAAAATTCTGAAACTCCACCACCTTATCCGGGTTCGATTCTATAGAAAGACTCTTTGCATAATCAATAAGTGCAGCTGCCATTGGATGACTGGACTTGCTCTCAATGCTTGACACCCTAAAAAAATGTTAGAACTCAAAGATGTATACAATTATATATCATCATCTTAACTAGTTTCAAAATTTTGAGAGAATGAAGAAAGAAAAATTAATGAAGACTTTAATTACCAATAAAGCAATTTGTGGAAACTGAGATCTTGGGATAGAGAACGGAAATCTGACACAACAAATTCACCTCTGGTTATAGTACCGGTCTTGTCGAAAGCCATAACCTTATCCTTTGCGAGTATTTCAAGATAGTCCCCTCCTTTGATTAAGACACCCATAGTTGCAGCCCTTGTGAGGGCACATAATGTCACAACAGGTGTGGAAAGTATAAGAGCACAAGGGCATCCACTGACTAAGAAAACTAATGCCAAGTGAAACCAGTGTTTGAGGTTTTTAACTCTTAATGCAAGAGGAACAATTGCTAATCCAGCTGATATAATTATAATAGCTGTCGAATGCAATCCACACAAAAAATATACAACTCAATACTTATATTTTTATAAAATTAAAAAAAAAAAAGAAAAATTTTGATCAGGTGTGTGTGTGTGTGTGTATATATATATATAAAACTGGCCTGGAGTGTAATACAGAGCACATTTGTCTATAAATCTCTGATCTTTAGACTTGCTGCTTTGAGCCTCTTCCACCATCTTCGCCATCTTAGCTACCACACAATTTTCAGCTAGAGCAGTTGTTTTAACACTAACGTAGCCTGAAAATTATCATTGTTAGTACCCATGAGCCTGGAAATACCAACTCAAGAAAAAAGTAAAAAAAAAAAAAAACACATTTTGGTTCTTCAACTTTATGGATTTGTGCAATTAAGTCGCTCATCTGAAAATTTATTCAACAAACTCCCTCAAATATCAATTTTGAACTAATTTAATCCCTCAATTAAGAATTCACTATTATTTGTTAGATGTTAAATATTTCATAAACAGAGACTAAATTAAATCAAAATCGATGATATAGAGAATGAATTGAACAAATTTTCACTTGAGGGACTTAATTTGCAAAAATTCATAAAATATAAAGATAAAAGTATGCTTCTTTTTTTTTTTTTCCTTCCTTTTGAAAAAAGGGTTTTTGAGATTACCATTAAGGTTGATGGTGCCAGCCCATACAGTGGAATTTTTTTGTTTGAGAACAGGATATGATTCACCAGTTAAGGTTTTCTCATCCACTTCACAAGTGCCATCAATAACAATTCCATCAATGGGTATAATTTCGCCAGCTTTAACAGCCAAAACCGTGTTGAGCTTCACTTCATCAGCATCAATTTCTTCCCCAGTTTCTGCTATCACTGCTTTCTGTGGTGTTATGCTCATCAAAGATGACATTGCAGCATTTGCCTGAGAAACCATTTAATATTTTTCTGTTCAACATATATATCTCCAATCTTGGAAATCAAACATATCAGCTTTCTCCTCTATTAGTTATCTTATTTAGTTTTGATTCTTTTAATTGCAGTTATAGCTGACAATCGGATCCGGTTTGATTTTTTTGAATTCGGATTAACTTGGAGTCATCATTTTCTTATATAGTGTTGTATATATATGTTTAAAATTTTATTTAGAAAAATATGAAATATATTCTACCTTGTGGCCTGCCCTTGACTCAAGCCATTGTGCAATGGTGAACAGAAAGACAATGGAGCCTGCTTCCAATAAATCAAGCATTGCTATAGTGCCCGCCACTGTCAACACATATTAATACACTGTTTCTTAAGACAAGTTAACATTAAAGTACTCAATAATCTATCCACCTAAGATACTTAGAATTTTTGCATGAATTTTTGCATAAATATATCAGATAGCTTTCTTCTAATATAAAATTTTAGAGCCGTGTCCCAATTTATAAATGCACTTAAAAAGAGTTAAATAAAAAAAAAATTGCACACTTGGATGATTTACCAATTCAATCATGAGAAATTCTTAGTCTACTATATTGTCAATAAACTAATCAAATCATATTGTGATATGTATTTTGATGTTTTATTCATATTAGTTAATACAAATACGACAATTAATATGATTAAATTAGTTTACAGATGATATGGTAAATTGAGTCTAACTAAAAATTTCTTTTCAATAATATCTCAAAATTTTTCTTGACTATACTGAATTTTTATAATACCAAATCAAAAGCAAAAACTAAGGTATAAATAGTTTTTACTTTGAAGGAAATTAAAGAAAGATAAGTGAATTAATTAAGTTACCTGCAACGAGAGCAAGAATACTGATATCAATCCTAGGATTTCTTATGGAAAGATTTCTTATTGAAACAATAGCTTTCATGAAGATGGGAAAGATGCCGAAGGCAACTGCTCCTAAAGCAAGCCAATGTGAAGGATGATAAAAGAACTTCAATAATGATAGCACAAGGAATACTCCACTGACTACTACAAGTGGACTTGGCCATTTCTTCTGGAAACTTTTATCTCCCTTTACTATAATATTTGCTTCAAGCCTTGCTTGATTCAGGGCTTTAACTGCCATAATACATACAATTAATTACGTTATAAAAAAATATAATTGTTATATATATCAATTTATTACATCTGCAGATCTCTTGTCTAGTTGATAAAAAAAATTTATTAAATTACTTTAATTTTTTAGATGCTATGTAATGAGACATGTAAGTTATAAAAATTACAATCACATTAAAAGAAAAATGAACCTATGATTAAAAAAATAAATTAAGGGAAGAAATTGAAATATACCAATTTGAAGCTGAGAAATGAGGAGATTATCGTGAACAACAATGACAGTTTTTGTTGGAGCAATAACTGAGTATTCTTTAACACCATCAAGAGATTTAAGGATGTTCTCAACCAGAGGAACTTCTGATGAGCAGCACAGTCCTAAAACCTCGAAGTAGCTTTTTTGAAACTTTTTTCCTGCCTTTGTTTTGTCTTCTCCATCCATTGATTTCTTTTTTCTTGAAATTTAACTTCTGCAACCAACCCACCAGCAATCAACTCGTGAATTATTATGCCAAGATAACAAAAAGCTTTTAGCTAGCGGGGAAAAAAAACCCAACAAAGGCTCAAAGATAATGAAAAACAAAAACGAAAACCAAGAAAATGAAGAATGAACATATGGGTTGAGGAGAAAAGCTACCTTCTAACAAGAAATATAAGTTTTCTTTCAAGATTTGTTTATGAAGGGGAATGTGAAGGAAGCTATGTATATTTAAGAGGGAGCAGGCCACAAGATCTAGGTTTCTAATTTGCAAACTGTAACCTTCCCTAGCTAGTTACTCGATCGGTATTCAATTAATTTGACTAACTAATCATATATTATATGTTTTAAATATGAACATAAAAGATTATCTTTTAATTTGCAAATTGTAATCTTCCATAGTTCCTCAATCGCTATTCAATTAATTTCTTGGGTAAATTACATTCATAGACCTGTCACCTTAAACTAATTGCCTGTAACACTTCAGTCCCTAAATTTCAGTTTATAATACTAAAATACATAAACTTAATAGAGTATGTAATAATAAAATCAAACTAACAAATATCCGGTAATTCTATAGGACGTTGATGTGGCACCAGAAAATTGAACTCACACTAGAGAAATTTTTAGATAGATTCAGTCTATTATGTCATCTATAAATCAATCCAATCATATTAATTGTTGTATTCACATCAATTAATATGAATAAAATAACAAAATAAATATTATGAATTAGTATATAGATAATATGATAAACTGAATCTACCTAAAAAATTCTACTCACATTATTGGACATTATCATTTAGAAAAAAAAAATAATAAGTCAAAATTTTTATCTCTCCTCCATAAACCCCCCTTTTTTTTTGTCTTCCTACAAATCATTGCCACCATTAACACCTATTTCTCTCTCTCATCCTAAAACATGTCCATTAGGGAGAAAAATAACGTTTAGTTTTCTTCGTTACCCGTTATTTCTTTTCTGAGAGAAGGAAAAACAAATCATCAGAAAATTTATCCACAGAATCAAGGTTGGAGTTGCTCTTGTCTTGGTTTATTTTCTTTGTTGTCTTGGAGTTGCATACGGGAACAGTATTGGGATCTTTAACGGCAACTTTAGCTAAAAAAGTTGGTGGTATTGGCATCTTCATTAATGTTGGAACTTCTATATGTTAATATTTGGTAATGTTGAGCCCATTTTTTGTACGCATATATATTACAAAGAAAAATTTAGATGAAGTGTTTTATTGCTACTTGAAAGCATATATTTCTTTCTTTTTTTTTAAGAAAAAAAAAAGAATAAAACATAAATAAAAAGTAAAAGTTTGTATTCTTATACCGATGCATTATGCAATAAAGATTTTAGAGATGGCTTGTCCAGTAAAAGGATGATTTGACTTGGTCAAAATTTTCCATTTTATTAAGTGTTGGTATTATATGCTCTTCAAAGAATATTATATATTTATTACGTCTACATTTTATGATGTTAATAAAATTAATGAGATATTTAATTATATTTTGTTTGCATAAAAATTTTAAACAAATGTCCTTTTAATCATATTATATGTATTTATGTGATTTTTACAGATAATCACAGGAAATATAAATAGAAGTTATCTTATGATTAAATAATTATGTTCACAATTAATAAATAAAGTTGAACATATTATTTATGTTTAGACTGTAGTAAAATTCATAAAATGAGTTGTCTTGATCATGTATGAATTTACTAATGTAGTTTGTCTACATTGAACTAGATCAAATTTGAGATTTAATTAATTGAATAACTGTCAAATTTATTAAATCTCGTAGACATTGATTTTACTCTAATCTTAATCTTGAGTTAATTATAATTTCATATTTGTAAATATTATTTCATTTGAGTTACTAACAAGTAAGATTTTACTAAAAGTTAATATTATTAGTAACTTGATAAAAGTATTTAAAAATAGTGATAATTATGAATTAACAATATATAATTTGTATTAAAATATCTCTTGAAGGATTTTTGGTATTTGATCATTGAATTCTTTGGCCACAGTGTGTATTATAAATTAATTTTTATAGTAAGATTGTTAAAATATGATCATTAGAGAAAATTAGCAAGTGTCAAGGTATATAATGTAATTAAGTTGATTGGACAATTGAGATATCAATTTAATTATCAATATTGTACAAATGATTATAAAATAAAGAAATGTATGGGTCAAATTTATATTAATCATTGATAATATACAATTATGTAATTTCCAATCTTTTAGTGGAATAAATTTAGAATTATTATTTAGGCATATTTAATTATGGATAAATTATTTATAACCACTATTGTATATATCCATATGATCCCCAGACTAGCTCATTTAATTGATTTTATCATTACATATTTTTGTTAATTAAAAAATTGGGCCTTGGGTCTATAAGTGAATAAAAGTAAAATTTTATTGAATTGTATGTGGAGAAGAAATTTTATCTTATTAAATAATTATTTTAAATTTTAGATATTCCAATTTAATTAGAATTAAATTTAAAATGGATAAATTATTTGATAATGATAAAATGATATTTTATCTTAATTAGAAATAATTTTACAACTAATCAATTATATCATTTATTTATTTTCTATTTGAAAAGGAAAATAAGACAATAAGTAATATGATTATCTTATCTTTATCTTGTCTAACCAATCCTATTCAAGATAAGATTTTAAATTACAAAGGGATAAACATATTTATTAGTCAAATTATTGGAGAAAGGTAGTATTATTATTTTGAACTATTTCTTTCAAAATTTTCCTTTTAGATAGAAAACCATGAATGAAGAAAAATATTTTTGTTAATTTTTTTTGGCTCTCTTAGAGGAAGAAGAAAATTCACATATTCGCAAGATAAAAAAAAGTTAAGTGCAAAGAAAATAATTTTTATTTTCTTTGTTAGTTTTTTATTTTAGTTGTTCAATTGCTAATTACTTATTTTTTAGTGTACAATGTGTCCACCTGCCTATTGCAATCAAACTTGAAAAATAGTCTAGAAGATATGTGCGGACAAAAACATTAGCATAATTTTGTGTGAGCGTCGACTTTTGACAACCAAAGGTATAATTTCTGTAAATTAATTATCTTATATGTAATATGATATGGTCTTAATTAAAAGATTTTTCCATTTGATTTATTTGATAAAATATTTTTTATCAAAAGTTTTTTAAATTTTTTAAAAATATTCCTTACAATTGGTATTAAAGACATCTCATATTTATATATAAAATAATTATATAAAATCTATATTTTTTATTATTTTATTATGTATGTGTTAGTTGAGTTGCACTAGGATCTAATTTTATCTTTTTGATAATATCTAACTCACTTTTTTTGTTTCAGAAAACCAAGAAACAAAGTGAAGGCAATACAAAGCTGGAGATGAGAACATGTCAATATGTGTTAGCACAAAGAATTGGATCAGTCTCTTTGGATTTTAATAATAAGACTTAGATTTTGAATAATTATCTTTATGTACCATAGATTAAGAGAAATTTAATTTTAGTTGTTTGTTTATTTAAACAAGGGTATTTTGTAAACCCTAATTCCTCAGTTTCTATTTATATGAATGACAATTTCATTTGTTCTAGCACATTGGATAATTTATATCATTTAAGTCATAAGATCCGTGTTATACAAGACACAAAAATTGATGATGAACATTTACATATATCAAAGAAAAGAAGAGTTTCTCTCAACCAAACATACCTCTGGCATTTACATTTGGATCATATAAACCCTAACAGGTTACAATTGATGATCAAAGATGGACTTTTGGGTCCATTAGAATTTTAATCATTGCCTACTTATGAGTCCTATTTAGAAGGAAAAATGACAAAGAGGTCATTTTCATCCAAAGGAGAACGTGCCACTATATTTTAAGAATTAGTACTTACAGATGTATGTGGAGCAGTGAATATATAGGCTCGAGAAGGATATGAGTATTTCATCACATTCTTTGATGATCACTCAAATTTTGGTTATGTTTATCTAATGTGTCATAAGTCAAAAGCTTTCGAAAAATTGAAAGAGTTTAAGGCTGAGACAAAAAAAAAACACAATTAGATAAAAACATAAAGAAATTTTGATCTAATCAAGGTGGTGAATATCTCTCTGGAAAATTCAAGAATTGTTTGGTTGTGAATGGGATTATATTTCAATTGATAGCTCCAAGTACACCACAACAAAATGGTGATACTGAAAGAAGAAATATAACTTTATTAGATATGGTGAGATCTATGCTCAGTTATTCTACTTTGCCAAACTCTTTTTGGGGATATGCCTTAGAAATAACAATGTATCTTTTGAATTTATTCCATCTAAATCAATGCCTGAAACCCCTAAGGAACTATGGTTAGGCTATAAACCTAGTTTGTGATATGTCCATATTTAGAGTATTCCTGCACATGTGCTAAAACCTAAGGTAGATAAGATGAAATCTCATTCAGAAATTTGTATGTTTATAGTTTACACTAAAGGAACAAGAGGAGGTATATTTTATACTACTGAGAAAAAAAAAGTATTGATTAGTACTCATGCTACTTATCTCAAACAAGATTATATGTATAACTTTAAATCAATTGGCAAGGTAGTTTTGGAAGAATTATCTGGTGATCATATTGATGTTCTGAATTCTATACTTCTTTCTCAATAGGAAGAAGATCACAGGAACAAGAGAAACAACCTATAGCTCCTCGTCCTAGTGGGGGGTTAACTAGATTACCAACAAGGTGCATGTTGCTAGGATAAGCCTATAAGGCTATCCTAGACCAAGAAGTACAAGATTCTACTTGTTACAATGAAGCTCTAAAGGATGAAAATGCTTAGAAATTGAAAAAGGCTATAGAGCTAGAAATGGAATCTATGTATTCTAATAAGTTTTGTGAACTTGTGGAGGCACCAAATGGAGTAAAACCTATTAGGTACAAATGGATCTATAAGAGAAAGAAAGGAGTAAATGAGAATGTGGAAACATTTAAAACTGGATTGGTAGCAAAAGGATATACTCAGAAAGAGGGAATTGATTTTGATGAAACCTTTTTATCGATAGTTATGCTTAAATCCATCATAATTCTACTCTTTATTGCTGCAGTGTTAGATTATGAAATATGGCAAATGGATGTCAAAACTATTTTTCTTAATGAAAACTTTGAAGAAGACATCTATATGCAGCAACTAGAAGGATTCATAGCCAAAGGTCAAAAACACATGGTATGCAAGTTGCAGATATCCATTTATGGATTGAAGTAAGCATCCCAGTCATGGAACATCAGGTTTGATCAATTGATTAAATTGTTTGGATTCAATCAAAATATTGATGATCCTTGTGTTTATAAGAAGATTCAAAGTAATTATGTAGCCTTTTTAATTTTTTATATGGATGGCATGCTACTGATTGGAAATGATGTAAGGATATTATCGACTATTAAGAATTGGTTAGAAAAATTAGTTTGATATGAAGGACCTTGAAAAAGCTAGTTATATTCTTAGGATTAAATTATTTAAAGACCAAAAGATTAAAACTATAGCTTTGTCTTAAGTTACTTATATTGAAATTTTTTTGGCTAGATTCAACATGGAAAATTCTAAGAAAGGTTTTTTACCTTTCTAACATGGAATTAATTTTTCAAACGATTAATCACCTAAGACTCATTAGGAAATTGAGCAAGTGAGAAGGATTCCTTATGTAAAAGTTATAGAAAGTTTCATGTATGATATGTTGTGTACTAGGCCAGATATTTATTTTACAGTTAGAATGGTCAGTTGATATTAGTCTAACCTTGGTCTTCAACATTGGACTGCAGTTAAGCATATTTTGAAGTATTTGAAAAAGAACTAAGAATTATATACTTATGTATGTCAGTGATGACCTTTTACTAGTATGATATATAGATTCTGACTTTATGTTAGATAAGGATTCCAAAAAGTCAAGTTCAGGATATGTATTTACTTTGGAAGGTGGAGTTGCAAGTTTGAGGAGTGCGAAACAAAGTTGTGTTGCAGACTTCACAACTAAATCAGAATATATGACTACTTTTGAAGCTACAAAAGGGGTTGTTTGTTTTTGCAAATTCCTATGGGATCTTGAGGTGGTACTTCTAGTCTCTACCCTTATTAAACTCTAATGTGACAATAGTGGTGCTGTAAATAAGTCAAAAAAACCAAAAAACTACAAGAAATAAAAACACATTGAGAGGAAATTTCATTTGATTAGAGATAGTATGGAAAGGAGATGTAGAAGTCACCCAGATAGTTTCAGCAAATAACTTGACAGATCTTTTTACTAAGATTTAACTGGAAAACCTTTTAACTTGCACTTAGAGTTTATGGGCATGCGTGAGATGTCTGAGATGCTTTGAGAGCCAGTGGGAGATTGTTGGGATTATATGCTCTTCATAGCATATTATGTATTTATTACATTTACATTTTCTGATGTTAATAAAATTAATGAGGTATTTCATTATATCTTGCTTGCATAAAAATTTTGAACAAATATCCTTTTAATCATATTATATGTATTTATGTGATTTTTATAGATAATCATAGAAGATATAAATACAAGTTATCTTATAATTAAATAATTATGTTCACAGTTGATAAATAAAGTTGGACATTTTATTTATATTTAGACTATAGTAAATTCATTAAATGATTTGTCTTAATCATATATGAATTTATTAGTATAGTTTTTCTTATTAAATTGGATCAAATTTGAGATTTAATTAATTCAATAACTATCGAACTTATTAAATCTCATAGGCATTGATTTTACTCTAATATTAATCTTGAGTTAATTATAATTTTACATTTATAAATATTGTTTTGTTTGAGTTACTAGTGAGTGAGACTTAATTAACAATTAATATTTTTCAGTAACTTGATGAGAGTATTTGTGAATGATTATAATTATGAATTAATTATATATAATTTGTACTAAAATATCTCTTGACAGATTTTCGGTACTTGATCATTAAAATTTTTGGCCAAAGTGTGTCAATAATAATTATAAATTAATTTTTATAATAAAATTTTTGAAATATTATCATTAGAGAAAATTAGCAAGTGTCAAGGTATGAAATGTAATTAAATTGATTGAACAATTGAGATATCAATTTAGTTATCAATATTATATAAATGATTATAAAGTAAAGAAATCAATGTGACATTAGTCAAATTTATATTTATCCCTAATAACATACAATTATAGAATTTCCAATCTTTTTGTGAAACAAATTTAGAATTGATAATTGGGTCTATTTAATTATAGGTAAATTATTTGTAACTACTATTGTATGTGCTCATACGATCTCCAGACTAGCCCTAATGCACATGATAGACTTAGAAAAATTATAGTTGGAGAATTTGTCCTTAACTGGCAGACAAATAATGTCCTGACACAAAATAAAATTCTTGAAAATTTTGATAAAAGAGTGAATCAAGCCTCACAATAGGTCAACCAGTTAGGATATTACGTAAATTGACAACTCAATTAGTAGCAAGAGTTTATGTTTCGTCTCCAAAAACAAATTATGCCTCTTCATCAAAAAATCATTCAGATGATCTAGAATCATATCACTAGACCATAGTTTGTTCAAAAACAAGAAGAAATCTCAAGGTTGAAAAATTAGCTTGCTCAAATTTAAAAGGAATTGTAGGTTAAAATACTATTTAACCCTTTCGTTTTCACTAGTACTCATCTTTTACTAGAGCTTGTAATACAAAACACTTTTATCTAACCAAAAGTTGATCCAATTCTTCTTTATTATGAAAATTTTCAAAAGATGATGCGAGCCAAAATCCTCTCACAAAAACCTCCAAAGAAAAAACCAATTATATACCTTTCTACAATATTTATTACTACTCCACTCACTTTATCATCTGAAACACAAACACAACTCACTCCTATGAGACCTAACAAATAGCCAGCTTTAGACCTTTTTCAAGATTCACAAGATCCTTATCAATATATGGTTCAACCTTTTCCAAACAAAATTTCATTTTTCATCCAATCCTGTGTAGACCAAATTGAGGATGTTCATCAAGTTTATTTACAAACTGATTCATCTAAAATTTTCTCAGAGACTGAGTCCATACTTCATATTGAAAAAAATTCAATTTATCAAGATGACTAGGCCAACTGAATCAACTGCACAATCTGGACAAACTCAGTCCGCACCACCACCACTTGAGACAACGTCTATTGTCAGAGAACCATGGAAAGAACAAATGAATGAATCTTTTTATAATCCAAAAGCTTCCAATTTTCCATGGTTCAATATGGACGATATTATTCCAAGCCAAAGAATAGCTAAACTCATTGAGATGTATACATGGATGGAAACTAGAATTCAAACTAGAAATCATTACATGAAACTCTCCAAGATTTTACTTCTAGATTTATTCGTAGTCTAAAAGAAAGGTGGATCAGGGTATCAAAATATCAAAAGCTTCAATTTTGTTAACTTCTAACAATAGTTGCTGCATTAGCATACATAGAAGTTGAATTCATTTGTACACCTATAGATTCTCTTGAAACAACTCAGAGTGAATTATTTCAGTTGAAATATTTCTATTTTAAAAGAAAAGATTTAGATAAACATTACATGTGTGTATTTGAAAAGACATTATCAAATTGCTTTTGTTGATGTCAATCTTAAGTAAGAGTTTGTTAATTTAGTCCTAGAAGAACTTGGAAATACAACTCTCAGATATTTTAGAAAATAATGAACGACCCTCATAGATCTTTCTTTGGCATAGATCTATCACAAAAATGTTAATTGTACTTTAAGATTTACGTTCCAGCAAGAAGCAAATCAAAGAAGCATTGAGGATGACAAATAACAAAAATTTTATTATATCTGTTCCATATCAGATCTAACCATTAAATATTGAAACAAGAAAAACTGTGATTGCATAGAGTACAAAAAAGGCAAACATTTCAAGTCGTATAAATACAAAGGTAAATCCATACACAAAAAACACAAAAAGTTCAAGTACTTCAAAAAGAAACATCGAATGTATAAAAAAATCTGATAGATGTTATCTCTATAGAAAGAAAAGACATTTTGCAAAAAAAGTCCAAACAAGTCTAAACAAGTTGTTAAGCTAATTCAACAACTAATCTTAAGGAAGCTAATATAGAGTCATTATTTTTTTTGTTGATGATGAGTTCAATGAAGATTCTCTTATGGGAATAGAAGCTTTGTCTTTTTTATTAGACTCAAAAGAAGAATGTTTTTTGCGATAGAAAGAAGTTTAGATCTTGCTTAGGATATTGCCACATACAAATTGTTCCTTATTGTCTTTTACAATTGTTTACAGAAAAATATAAATGACCTATTAAAGTCACTACCTTTATTGATTCAGGAGCCCATATAACTATTGCTAACTCAAAACTCTTTTCATACCACTTCTGAAAAGTCTATGAAGAATTTTTTTTAATATTGCATATGGAGAATTATTTTCAATAGATTAGATATCAACAAAGCCCATAAAAGATCCAATTTTCTTCAAACTGTGCAATTTGAATCAAAATTTTAGGTTCATATCTTTCTAAAAAGGATATTCTTATTGGTTTTGATGTCCTTGGCCAACTACAACAATTATCCATCATTACTCAATGCCTTAAAGTAAAGAAATGATTTTTGCCCTACACTTCCACTCCAAATTTATTTATGGATTCTATTTCTGGTTCATTTTGTAACATTTAAGCTCAAATCATTCTTTAAAGTTATGCAGACAATCATGTTGAATTCCTTGAAAAATGTCAAAATCCTCTCTGGACAAGACATGAATTTTATATCTCTTTTCCATTAAAATAAAATGAGGATATAAATTATATAAAGGTCACTCATCCTAGAATGAATCCCGATGATCAATGCATAGCTTGTCTAGAAATGTTCTCAACTTTTACAACAAGGTTTGATTGAGCCAACTAAATCAGATTGGACTTGTCAAGCATTCTATTTGAATAAGAGTTATGAACAAGTGCAAGAAAAGAAAAAGTTTTATGATTGATTATAAGCCTCTTAATCACTTTCTCAAAGATGACAAATTTTATCTGCTAAAGATTTCATCACTATATTCATTTCTCAAGGGTGCAAAGATCTTTTCAAAATTTAATCTTAAATCAGAATATTGCCAATTAGGAATACATCCTGAAGTTCGTTACAAGACAATATTATGTATCTCTAATCATTACTACCAATGGATGGTAATATCATTTGGTCTTAAAATAATTCTATCAATTTTTCAAAAAGCCTTGACTAAGGTCTATGCACCGATCTTATCTTCAATATTAATTTATATTGATGACTTCCTGCTATTTTCAAAAGGTGCTGATAGTCATGAACAAATATTAAAATAATTTGCTGATCTGTCAACTCCGTATGAAGTCATACTTTTTGAAAAGATAATGCACCCAACAAAAGAAAAGATAGAATTTCTAAAGATGAAATTTAAAGATGGTGCATATCAGCTGTGTCCACGTATTGGGTTAGAATTATTAAAGTTCCTTTGACTATTTTCTATTAAAAAGGAAAATAAGACAATAAGTGACATGATATATTATCCTTATCTTATCTAACTAATCATATTGAAGATAATATTTTATATTGCAAAGGGATAAACATATATATAAGTCCAATTAATGGAGAATGGTGGTATTATTATTGTTGAACTATTTCTTTAAAAATTTGAAAAAACAAAAAATTCCCTTTAGATAGAAAACCATGAATGAAGAAAAATATTTTTATTAAATATTTTTTCTTTTGGTTCTCTTAGAGGAAGAAGAAAATTCGCACCATTACAACATAAAAAAAGGAAGCTAAATACAAAGAAAATAGTTTTTATTTTCTTTGTTAATATTTTTATTTTAGTTGTTCAATTTCTAATTACTTATTTTGTAGTGCACAAGGTATCTAGTCCTCCAATGCAATTAAACTTGAAAATAGTCTGGATGATCTATACAAACATGAATGTTAGTAAGATTTTGTGTGAGCGTCAACCTCTAACTTCAAAATGTATGATTTCTGTAAATTAATTATTTTATACATAATATGAGATTGTCTTAATTAATGAATTTTTTCACTGTGATTTATTTGATAAAATATTTTTTATCAAAAAATTTTTAAAATTTTTTAAAAATATTTCCTGCATTAAAAACTTGATAAAATTTATTTAAAGCACGTTACAGTTTATAATTTTATATGTTTGGTTAGAATTTTTAAATCTAAAATTTTAATAAAAAAAATGTAGACTATTAGATTAACGCCCTTGTTCATATTCTGAAAAATATTCTAATTTGTTTGCTTGAAATTAAGATTAAATTTTACTGAATTCAATTATTTCACTTATTCTTCCAGTGATATTAATAGTTTGTTTCATATTGCATTTGACAAAAGTATATTTGGAGATTTTTTTATTTTAAAATTTGTTGAATTTTGAAAACTACTTTTGAATAAAATCAGGTAAATAAATATTTTTTCCAAAAACAATTTAGAAAAACTTAAAAACAATCTTTCAATTAAATCATAAAAAATTATAAACCTATTTTTTAGATATCCAATAGTAATCTCAAATACTTTCTAATTGAGAGAAAGGGATATAATAGAAGGAAGTTGAAGACCGTGCAATTCAAATACCAAGTGAGGGTGAAGTAGAAAGAAAAACGAGATGGAAGTGAGAGAAATGTAAGAGGGAGACATTTTAATTTTCTTCTTATTAATGGATAAACTCTTAAAAGGAGAAAAAAATTCACTGGTGCCACCTAGGATTGTTTCACCGGAAATTTTTATGTTACATTTAATAAAAGGTAAATTATCACGGATTTTCATATTTGGTTGTATATGCTACTTAATTTTTTTTTTATTTTTAGTAATATATTATGATGTTTTTCAGATTTAGTTTAATATACTATCTAATTTGTTTGTTTATTTTTTTGTTATAGATAAATAAAATATCAAAGTTGCCATCAACTTTATACAAATTTATCAAATTTGCCCTTTATTTTTAATATATTTTTAAGTTAATAAAATGTCAAATTTGTCAAAAAAATAAATAAGGGTATTTTTGGTATTTTAAATTAATTTTAGTTATTTTATCAAGATTCCAGTTAAATAACATAATATTTCATTTAAAAATAATAAAAAAAAAATTTTAGTTAACGAAACTAAACTTTAAGAGATTTTATAATATATTTCCAAAGATATAAGACTAATTAGTGTATTTAACTAAATCGCGGGGAATTATAGTAATTTACATTTTAATAAATTAAGATTATATATTTTAACGTGACAAAATAATGATAAAGTTTAAGGGCCATGCATGTAATTTGCCCTTAATTTCACTATCAAACTAATATATTATATGTTTTAAATATGCATATAAATTAGACCAAAAACATATCCAGCGTTTTATAGTTGCTTGTTTTTGCCATTTCACGTCATGAAACTGTTTTCTATTCACTTTTGTTCATATACTCTGTTTTTAGTCCATCTTACTAATTTTATTTTGAAAAAAAAAAAAAATTCTCTCGTCATATGCTGTATACAGTCCTCTCTTGATTAAGAACTATGACACTAATTTTATATTTTTATTCCAATCTTACTTTCCTACTTTTTATATAATTGTAAT
Source organism: Triadica sebifera (assembly GCA_023653625.1). Classification (NCBI taxonomy): domain Eukaryota; kingdom Viridiplantae; phylum Streptophyta; class Magnoliopsida; order Malpighiales; family Euphorbiaceae; genus Triadica; species Triadica sebifera. The sequence goes on from CM042910.1 coordinate 3,270,580, forward strand.
TTTTTTTCTTTTTAAACATTTTCAATTTATATTAAAACCAGCTTTTGAACCTAAGTTTCATGGAGTAGAAATTTAGAATTCCTCCATATTGATCAAAAAATGATAATTATGTTAATATAATCTTTACTTAATCATAATAAACTAATGGTTAAATTAATTATATTATTCTATCTCATTCTTAAAAATACTTTTTTTACATATTATTTTTCTTTATTTTTACTTTGAAAATGGAATTTAGAACAATATTTACTATACAATATTAGAAATTTATGGTAAATAAGGATTTTATAGAAAACAAATATAATTTTAAGGTTGAAATAAGGAAAAAATTAATTATCTCAAAAATTAGAAATCAAATTAGAATTAAAAGTTGGTTTTAGAAGAAACTAATCATTGATTTAAAGTTAATTGATCATTCATCCAAATCTAAATCTATTATAATTTTTTCATGTGTATAAAATACTTATTAATTTATATAATACAATACAATATAACTGTATTGATACATAAAATTCGATCTTACCGAGAAAAATATCCAACCAACTTTACCAATAATATTTTTGTCAATTCTCAGTATCATATCTACCAGACCAGCTTATATTATACATGAAGATTAATGCCTAATTACGTACAACAAGTCAACCGCAACTTCAAAACAATAAATAAACAGGCCTGCTAGCCACTGGCGGCTGAAATATTGTACCCAAGCATGTCGCCGGCAACCGGAATGGACACACCCTTGCTGCCGGAGCACAAGGTGGAAGAAGCGAGGGCGTCAATGTCAGGAATTTCGGGTATCTTTCGTTTGGAGAATCAATCATGGCTGGTATATTAGTTAATTTCTTTCGATCGAAGCTCTGATTACAACAACCCGACCATTACTGAATGACATTGTTAGACTTAACTATGCCTTTCACCTGATGCTGGTGTCTCTGTTGAAGTTCTCTCTAAGGCTAACATTGATGAATTTCTTTTCCCGAAAAAGACTGCTTTGGAAAAAGATACCACTCGATTCATGTCTTTTACTCTTATTTTGTTGATCTTCACTTACCTAATAGCAATTGCCATTCCAAATATTTGGTATTTCTTTCAATTCGTGGGATCAACATTTGCTGTGTGTCTTGATTTTATTTTCCCAGGTGCTATTGATCTAAGGTATTGCTTTACATTAGAAATGCTTCTCTTTTTTTGATTATTTCTTTAAAAAAAATTCTCTAATGAATTGTTCACTTGTTACGATTTTATTGGTCAATACTCGAATATGCATGCACCTACTTCTTATGCATTCTTTACGTTTATTGTCACAGATGTTACTTTTTTTTTAAAGTTATTAAATGACAAAGTTAACCAAAAACGAAGTATAAAAGACAAAGTGGATCAAATACAAGTTTTAAGGGATAAAATGGTGAAAATGAATAACTGTAGGGGATTGGGTGTGTCTTTTGCCTATAAATATTCTAATTTGCTAGTTGTAATGCTCCCTAGTTCCTTATGAATTCATAAAAAAATAAATACCTAACAAGAAAGACTCAAAGATAATGAAAAATGACAACCAATAATACCAACAAAACGAAGAATGAATATACGGGTTGGGGAGAAAACCTACCTTTTACTACAAGAAATGGCATGAATTGTGATGTTAATTAGTGACAACACATATGGTGTCGCCAAATTGTGATGCCACATGACGCATTAGCTGCAATAAGTTATGATGGAAAAATTGCAACTTCAGTAGCGATGACATTGTGATGCGTGGTGACATAATATCTCTTAGAGTCGCTAAAATTAGTACAAAAAATTGGCAATATGTTTAATGACGCCACTCTGATGCTAAGGGTATCTCTGATTAGCAAAATTGTAATCCTACATTGCTTAACTATTGGCACCATATTTATATATAATTTAGCAACACAGACATGACATCGCTAAATGACATATGAAAAGTCAAAATGCTAAACTAAGTGACCTTTTAAATAGCGACGTATATTTAGCATCACTAATTAGAGACAGCAATGGCGTCGCAAAACTTTATGTTAAACAGTGAATGAAGATGTCATTTCATTTAAATTCTACTAACTTAACGACATCATAGCAACACACTTTTGGTATTGCTAAGTGTTTCGATATAACTTGGGGATTTCACTAGAAATCCTCAAATCGCCAAGTTAAATCCCTCACTCTCTGAAAATTGCTAAGTTTGTTGTTCGCCTTTGCTTCTCTAATGTGTTGCAAATGTCTACCCACATCATTGGCTCGCCTCTCCAACCTCATTGAATTGTCACTAGCTTGCATGCTTTCATTCTTCGATTGTCCAAAAAGTAGGTCATCATGGATTTTTTTTCATGAGTTATACCAAAATTTATATAAATCTATGCAAAAGAATTTTTGCATTAATTTGTGTCAAATGTTAAATAATTCAAATTAAATATTGTCTTGTAATTAGTTCAATACTATATTAGAGCACAATTGGATGAGTTGTAGTCCATGGGTGGATAGGTGTTGACAGCTTTTTAGAGTGAGTTCTTACCTCATAGAAAAAAAAAAGGAATATTTTATGGTCGTTGATGATCATTGAGGGAGTAACTACAATTGCTTTTCTTTTTCTTCTTTGTTTGTTTAAGGGTTGGGCCCAAATGGGGAACTTAGTTGTTATCTTTTATCGTGCTATTTATTTGGCATAACAGTTGTTGAATAATCATTTACTAATTTATTTAGTAGTTAATAGTTTTTTCTAGCTGTAGATATGGATTGATGCATAGATTGAAATCACTCTTAGAATAAAGTAACAAGTTTTATGTTAATTCTAGCATTTAGTTATTTTCACTATTCTACAACTTATTTTCATATATGCTAATTTAGGTTCCGAATCGTGCAGATTGTTAAATCAACTTGTATGTTCGATCGGAGTATAAATTTGGATTTTACTGAAAAATAATTAAAATAATAGAAAATATTTAATAAAGTGCTTAAAGTATTTAAAGATGTTAGTTTATGATAAATGATTAAATTGCAAAATTTGAGAAGTTTTGGAATCAATTTTCAATTTACCGAAAATTGAAAAATTAATTGAGATAATTATCAATTAAATGCATAAATTGGACATTAAATGCATGAGTGGGCCAGCCACACCAAGTGATAAATATTAAGAAGCTAAGTAATATAAAAATCTAGATATTTCTTATGGAAATGGGACCATCATTAAATATTTTTGTCATTTTCTTCTTAATTTCTCCTTCTTCCTTCCTTATCTCTCTACCTAGAATTTTCTATACTCTTAAACCAACCCATGTGTTCCCCCCAATCCTCCATAGCCAAAGTTTAATTATAGGAAAAGAAAGTGAGAAAAAGAGTGAGAAAAGCTTGGAAAAGTAGGTTTCAAACATATTTGATCAAGAGTAAGCTAGTAAAAAGAAAGAAAAATAAGCTAGAAAATAAAAGAAAAAGAACACCTTAAGGTTCGACCATGGAAGCAAAAAAGTGAAGGTAAGATGGTTTTTCTTCTCTTCTATATTTTCTCTAAAGAAAGACAGTAATTAGATTATATTTTGGAGGAAAGGGAGTTTAGGGTTTCAAGAGAATAAAATAGGGTTTTGAGAGAGTTTGATAAAAAAAAAAAAGAAGGTTTTAATGATATTTTTGTATATTTTAGAAACTCAAATTGATAAGGAACTAGCTCAAATGAGCAAAGAAAAAGAGAAAGAGAAGTGAAAAGAAAAAGAAGTAAAATAAGAGGTATGTGTATACCATAAGACAATAGCCTATAAAATTGTTATATGTTTACATAATTTAAATATTTTGCATGTTAGTTGGTAATTACGATGATAGTTTGATAACTCTGTATGAAGTTATAACATTTGCATTGTTTTGCTAGAAATTAATAGGGAGCGGCTTACATATAATATGTTATAACTTAAGTTCTGGAATTCAGATGAGAATTTTATTTATTTGGTTTGAAACTTAAGATATAAGGCTAAAATTTTTATGAGAACACAAAATGTGATTTTGGTCATATGTATGCTTAAATTGGAAACAAACATTGCATAGAAAACTGTCCATGAAATTCTGGATAACGATTTTAATGACCAGTCAATGTTTAATTAATCACATCTTTTGATACAAAACTCCAAATTATGTTATTTAAATTTTATATTAAAGATAGGATCATAGCTATAATTCTTAAGAAGACAATTAAATGAAATTAGGACTGTAACATGATTGAAAATGAGATCAAATACAAAATATAAAATCTGCCAATAATTTGAAATCTGTTAGTAATCAAATGGATGTAACTTTTTCTACAGAATTATGAATTAAGTGATTCAAGTTGAATTTTAAAGATAAGATATTGGGCTATTTCTAGAAGAAAATTTGATCAAATTCGGATAGAAATAGGGCTAAAATTGAGGAGTAAAATGGGACACGAATTATGCTTGAAACAGGGTAGACTGAAAAAAATTAAAATTAAAATATTTAAGTTATATTGGGTTTAATCTTATAATGTGAATTTTAATCAAATGAAATATATGAGAAATCAAATGATTTATTAGATCCATAAAAATGATGTGGAAACAAAGTCATGATTGAATATTGTATGATTGAGATAATGAAAGAGAGAGGAATACATATTTCTTTTCTTATAGTTGTGGAATAAATTTTAAAAATGAAATGAAATAATTTATATTTATATATTATGAATGAGATTTTGTTTTATAATTCACATGAATGATACGACATAGTAATATTTGATTTTATGATATGAATGACAACAATGTAATTATGCTAGGAAAGGATAAATGTGAATTATGTATAATGGTAGTCTAAGAAATTGAATATACATAAAATAGAATATAAAACAAAATAAAGTCTTACTATTCATATATATATATATATATATATATATATATATATATATATATATATATATATATATATATATATATATATATATATATATATATTGATTTTAAGGTTGATGATGCTACGAAAGTTAAGTATATGGATGTTAGGAATTATGTTATACAGTTGTGAGATAATTGTTTCAAAGAATGCATGGAATTATGTGATAAAAATGAAATGAAAGAAAGAAAGAATATAATGAAATGTGACGATGACAATGATATTAATTATGATATTAATTTTGAAAAAGATATGCCCACTACTCTAATCTAGAACTACAATTAGGATAAATGACATGTCATTAAGGGGGCAAACGGTATTGTAGAATAAGAAATGTATTCCTCAGTCAATATGGCTTTAGCTCTGGGAGCGCCATTAACTTGAGAAGTTCAGTTGAGCATATACAAATCGAGGACAATGTGGCTTTAACTTTGAAAGCGCCCTTGGTCCAGTAGTTTTTATATGATGATATATTACTTAGTCAATGTGGCTTTAGCTTTAGAAGCGTCCTTAACCTGAAAAGATCATATGAGCCAGATAGTAGATAGTCTGGCTTTAGCTTTGGGAGCGCCCTTTATCTATAACATGTATCCAGTTTAGTCCAGTTTAGAGTGATATAGGTGAACTAGTAAAGTTTATATTGAAAAAATAATGTATGTCAGGTGTTATTACTAAGTACAAGAATATTTATAATTTAACATGTTTAAGTAAATTTATGTTATTGGTTTATGATATGATAAAAAAAAATATAGCCTATCAAAAATGAAATGCATAGTTGAAATAAAAAAATAAGTTGAAAATAATTTTGCATATACATAAGAATTAATAGTTTAACATGAATTATATATATATATATATATATATATATATATATATATTGTCTGTAAATAAGTGTGATACAAAGATATAAGGAAAACAGATGAAGTAAAATGCTACATGTAGGTAATGTTATATTATGATGACTTCATAGATAATGCAATAAAAGTGTTAACAATAAATATATCATAAGTATAGAATACATATAAAGAATAAGGCTATAATGAAATTGTATATGTTATCCAAATGAAATAAGAAATGCATAGCTATACTTGGACATAATAATACATTATGATTTTAATATTATTGAGTAAGAATGTTAAATATAGATTAATATAGTGAATGATATAATAACATTAATTACAACAATCATAAGTACATACATGATAAAAATTAACAAAGGTATAAATGGCTATAGTTGTTGCATATTTTATAAATGCTAGATCTACATACAAATGCATGTCATAACATAGTCTATAACTTATTGCCTATTTGTATACATCACTAAGCATTTATACTTAGCGTCGGAGTTGTTAATTTCTCTCACGCAAGTTAGAGGTGATAGTAGAAGCTAAAAATTAAATAATGAATAAAGACAAAGACTAGTGAAAATTCAGGTCAATGAAATAGCCATGAATCCCCAAATGTGAGTGATTATTACACTCACACATCTGGTTTGTGTGATTGCATTTTTACATGATTATATATATATATATATATATATATATATATATATATATATATATATATGATGTCAATATAAAATTTGAATCATATTTTAATACACTTCAATTTTATTATAAGAAAGATATAAAAGTAATTTTAAACATTTCTAGTAATTGAACTTGAAGTGTATTTTTAAGTTAAAACATATAATTAGTAATAATATATGTTGTTTTCCATTGATTATTAAATTGTGAATTTGATTGAAGAAAGTGTAGCACTCTCTCATCCGGTTATGTGTTACTAAGGGTGAGGGGGTGTTACACTTGGTTTTTGGATTGCTTTCTGATATTTATGTTTGAAAAAAATTTAAATATTTCTTTAAGTTTGTTTAGTTTCAATCAAATTGTTTGATTCAATTGTAGCAAGATGAGTGTTGGGTATAAATTGTGTAAGTTTTAAATAAGAGATGCGATAGTTTACTTTTTCTATTCTCACACTTGGACTAGTTTGCAAAAAACGTATTTCATCCAGTGCAAGATTTTATTCTAAAACTAGTGAGATGTAGTTATAAATAAGCAACCTATGACTAAATTGACAATTTGAGAGAAGAGGATAGCAATTGTACTTTGTTTGTGCTTCAATAGCTCGACGTCTTACGAAAATAACAGTTAATACTGGAGCTACATATGCGAGTCCGTGTTTTTACTTCTGATCTCAAGTAAATTACACACTTGGATTTAGATTATATAATTTATTGTTGAATATTCCTGAGGGTTTAGAAGTAGTGCATACTATTTTTTGTGGTGTAGCATTTAAGAGTAGGCCAAGTTTGTGCAGTGTTTTTCTCTTATCCCTCTTATGAAAGCTTAGTCTAGCACATCAAGTTGGATTTTATTCAATAAGAATTTGCTTTTATAGTTTGACATGTTATATGATGTCTAGGTGTTATTCTAATTTCATCTAGTTGCATTCTATCTCTCACTATCTATTAATTGTCTATTTGCACTTTGTTATTAATAATTTTTGCTCTCAACCATTATCATCTACAAGTTCATTTATTTAATTATTACATTATTTTTGATGCAGTTGATGAAGGATAGTGCATACCTTTCGCATCAAATGTTGGTAAAGTGTTGATTGACTTCAAGGAAGTTAAGTGAATAAATCATATTCTTACCTCCATACGACATAAGGTAGTTTAAAAAATATCTCAATACACTTCTCTGTATTGAATATGATTCACTTATATACCTAGAAAATGTAAAATCATTTACTCGAAGAGATAGAAATAAAACCCCACCATGAAAGGCTAACTTAAAATCGCCAAATAATGTCATCAAACTTTCTTCAAGTTCTTCCTTATTTGTCTATTTTGAAGCATTCAATGATATTGATATGGCATAACACTTGATTTGATGCAACATAATATTCAAGATTTCACTATGTAGTTTTCTTTTTCATGGATAATTTTAGGTTAATAAAATGTAATTATATTATGTTATAGTTTGTTAAGATTGATGTTTATAACTTCAGATTGATCCTCGTTATGATGAGATGTGATAATGAAGTACATGATGATGGAATTATTAAAATTTGATTTTTTTCCAGCATGTTTAGTTAAAATTTAAAGGGAAACTACCAAATTTTCTCTTTAATTTTTTTCATCCCTCATATTTGACCTCTAACTTTTCATATGAACACAAATTTTGTATACAAATTTGACTCTTAACATACCTAAGCAGCCAAGAATGAGTGACACTTGTGAGTAGATATATGCTTGGCTTAAAAATGGTCTTTTAAACCCAATTTCGTTAGGAGTTTGGGTACATTTATGAAATTTACTCGTAGTCAACTAGATTGGATAAATGGTGAGAAGATTAAGTATTAGTGCCCACTAAAGAAGTGTCAGAACACAACTTTTAGGGAAGCTAATACAATCAAATACCTTATACTTAGGAATGATTTTGAGTCAAATTACTATGTATGGATAAGACATAATGAAATCGATAAAATGGATGAGTTGAGCCACAACCATTAGGTTGATTAAGATGATGCATCTGATTATGAAAATGGATACCATAAAATGGTGATGGATACGACAAGTCCTGAATTCAATCAATATCCCAATAAGGAAGAACCAAATCTCGAAGCTCAAATTTTTTATGTCTGTTGATACAAAACTGAGGATGGGTTTGAGAATCATTTACAGCTTTCTTGTGTAGTCAAACTATTTAATATTAAGGCAGAGCACCACCTGTCTGAAAGGGCTTTTGATACAATAACATGATTTCTAAATGAAACATTGCCACATGAAAATCTAGTTATTGGGAATTTTTACTCAACCAAAAGGTTGGTACATGAACTTGGTCTACTAATTGGAAAGATTCACTGTTGTAATAACAATTGCATGAGATTCTAAGAGGAAGAATCAGAATTGACTCCATATAAGGTATGTAGCCATTAACGATACAAGATAAACTATGAACATGATGGTAATAAAAGAAGTACCAAATTTTTCCCCTACAAGAAGATTCATTAGTTTCTTTTGACACTACACTTGCTCAAATCATATGCATTCAAAGCCATAACTGGAGAAATGCGTTGGCACGTAAAGCATGAGGTTGAAGAGAGTGTCATGCGTCATCCATCATATTTTTTTGCTTGAAAACATTTTAATGATATTCATCTTAAATTTGCACATTAAATTAGAAATGTCAACCTTGGGTTTTGTACTGATGGAGTCTAACCTTTCGATCAATCGAGGCAACAAAATTTGTGTTAGTCGGTCATATTGTGTATAATCTGCCCTTTGGCTATGCATGAGGGATTCTTCAATATTTTTGACTATGTTGATTCTTGGCTCTCGAAGCTCAAAAGAGAAGTTAGATGTATTCTTGCAACCGCTAGTTTCAGAGTTGCAAATGTTGTGGGAGGGTGGGTTACTGCTTATAACATTTCACTAAAGCAAAATTTTAATATGAAAGCAGTTCTAATATGGACCATTAGGGATTTTTTAGTATATTCAATGTTATCTGGGTGGACCATTGTTGGACATTTAATGTCCATATTGTATGGAAGATTTGAATGAATTTACATTATTCAATAGTGGTAGGTAATCATGGTTTGATAATCAAAAGAAGTTTTTATCATATAATCATCCTTTCAGAAGAAATAAGAACTCATTTTGTAGAAATGAGTTGTCATGAAAGAGGCTACATCAATTATATCTAGAACAAATATATTGAACATTATTGACCAATTGGGTTTGAAGAAGGTAATTGAAGAGAGGTTTCAGAGATTAATGGCCTTATCAACAAAATCTATGGTTAGAAAAAATGTAGCATCTTGTGAGATTTGTTGTATTGGAGTACAAATCTTATTCAATACAATATAGATGTGATGCACAATCATAAATGTAGTCGAGTAGACAAAAGCCACTGCAAAATTCAGACAAAAACTGAATGATTACTATCATCGACTAAAACTTGCAAGGTCAAATATTAATTGTAAATATCCTAAAGCTTACTACATTCTTGACAAGTAGGCGAAATCAATATTGTGTGAATGGGTGAATAACCTAAAATTCCTATATGAATATGCATTGAATATATTTAGATGTTTTGACATAGCTTGCTACATTATTGACAAGTAGGAAAAATCAGTGTTGTGTGAATGAGTGAATAACCTAAAGTTCCTAGACGAATATGCATCAAACATATTTAGATGTTTTGACATGCATAAGCTTAAGTTATTTGGTATGAAAATTCATGACCATTATATCTTTATAAAAAGGTCAGTACCCAATTGAATTTTTTGAATTACTGTCGGTGAATGTGTGGAAGACACTGATGAAACTGAGTTTATTTTTTCAAATATCTAACAATCATTGTGAATAAAAATGAAGATATGACTTGATCTGAGGAACAAATTTCATTGACTTTATGTAAGCTGAAGTGTATGTTCCATTTTGACTTTATAGAATATCTTCCAATCCACTTATTATATGAAGTAAGGATAACTGGACCTATTCAATATTATTGGATATATCAGTTTGAGAGGTAACACTTCTCCTAGCATATTTATCTCTTAATTTTTTTTCACTTACTGATTGAAACTTACTTTTAAATTGACACACATTCATTGATAGGTACTTTAGAAAGTTGAAGGATCAATATGCAATGCGTATTTGATTGAAAACGCATCGAACTTTTGTTCCAACTACCTTAAAGATTTTGTTCAAATAATGAAACAAAATTTTCCATGCAATTTTGACAGTGGTAAAGATGAAGTATAGGACATTGAACAATCCCTCTCTATTTTCAAATATTCAAGTCGACCTATTGGATGATAAAAAAACAAGAACAAAGGTCAATGAAGAATACAAGGTTGTGCACACTTACATTTAACTTAATTATATGAAATTTGAACCCTTTATCATGTAAGATGCAAATTTAAGGCATAATTTTTTTTGTAATATATTCTAATAATTTTTTACACATTGCAATTAAATTCTTGTTGTCAAGGATTTACACATATATTACGACAAATTTGGTCGTGCATTGATGATAAGAAAGTTGATAATAAACTTGGAATTGATTTTGCAGAATAGTTCAACACATATGTAAGTATGTTAAAATGAGTACATTGTTGCCTTTTTTTATATTATGGAATGATCAATTAATTACAATTTATCAATTACAGACTATCATCGAGTAGTCAAATGTTGAAAATTCTTACAATAAATACCTTGTTAGATGACCTTTGATTTCTGTAAAAATGTACCATGGATATATTGTAAATGAGTATAAATTCTAAATTAAACGCCTAAGTTCTATCAAAAAACAATAATTAGGGAGTGTGCATTATAAGATTTAACAATGATACATATGAGAATGATTATTATGGATTCCAAGTTAAACGCCATTTTTCATTTAGCATAAAGACTTAAGGCCATCTCCAACCCAAAACACCATTTTTTATACCAAAAAGAATATTATATATATATATATATTACTATTTATACTTTATTTTATATTTTTTATTATTTCTATACTATTTAATTATTTTACAAAAAAAAAAATTCAAATATGTGAATAAAATTTATTTATTCAAATATGTTTATAAAAAAATTTATTCAAATATAATAAAAATTATTAACTTAAAAAAAACCACTAACTTAAAAAAACATAGGCAAAATCATTAACTTGTAAGTTTTGGCCTAAATCTCTGTTCCCTTCGTCTTCAAAAAACCACTAACTTAAAAAAAACCTAGGCAAAATCATTAACATGTAAGTTTTGGCCTAAATCTCTGTTCCCTTCATCTTCTATTCTTCTTCCACAGCAAAATCCCTTCTTATTTTCCCCATCTTCCTGCATGTTTCAACAATATGTCAAAGAAATTTTTTAAACTGAAATGTTGTTGCTATAATATCACGCCAAATATGGTATGGTACTATAACTAGCGTTAGTTTTTACATTAAATTGGTATCTGGTTGGAGATGGATCATCTTGCATCATTTTTGTTTTTTCTCTTTTTTTTTTTACCAATATGACATGGGTTGGAAATGACTTGTAGTGTTCTAACAAGAAATAAATGTTTTCTTTGAAGATTTGTTTATGAACGGGAATATGAAGGCTAGAAGAAGAAGCTATGTATATATAAGAGGAGAAAGGAGAGAACGGGAAATGGATTTTTGATTGCCATGCCTAAATTAATAAGGCCCGAAACTCTTATCACTTTTATTATTATTATTATTATTATTATTATTATTATTATTATTATTATTATTATTATTATTATTATTATTATTATTATTATTATCATCTTTTTTTCTTTCACTTCAAATGTACATCTTAATTTTTTTGCCACTTTAAATATCCATTTCAGAAATTAAAATGGTATTAATCCATATCTTTTTTATTGTATTCTTATTTATTAAATTATACACTTTTTTTATAATTTTAAGAAAAAGTAAAAAAAATATTAAGATAAACACAATAAGAATCTTAAAAAAAATTAACAGTCATATTTCTTTTTTCTATGTGAAAATTTTAAAATGGTCATTTAAAATAAAATGAAGGGAGTATTATAATAGATACCCATATTAATTAGAATATAAAGTTTTAAATTCTATGGTGATATTTCCTTTTGGAAATAAAGAAAATATATTATTCTGAAATCTAACCTGTATATGCCTTCTCATAAAGAGATTAATTTTATTTATAAGCCATCTGATCTATTAATATTATTTAAAAAAATGGTAGTTATCAATCTCGTTATGAGATCTAACACTTATAAATAAATATTTATATAAATATTATAATATTTTATAATTAACTCATATTATTCCGAGTAAAAATAAAATATATTGGGTTGACGAAGTTAGCAGTTAGCACCGCCTCTATAATTGTTTCTGTAAAAATGTGGCCACCGCTAGAAGGGAACGTCATCTAGTTACCGACTTCGTACAAATAAGCTTCAACCTTTACGCCATAGAGTGGACATTGGAAAATTATATATATCTACCATGTTTACACTTATTTCATAAATTTTTTTATGAATCAAATTAGTAATGGAATATTATATATATAAATTAATTATATTTAACCCCAAAAAAGAATATGAGAAATCAGGAAGTAATTATTTGGGCTAAAAGATGTTGATTTTCTTTTGGGAGAATAATAGGTTTCATCTTTCTATTCTGGACGAGACACAAGCATATGTAACATTGCAGATAATTAAATTGCAGAATTTGAAATCCACATAATATTGATAGGCATATATGCTCAATCTGATAGAGATTTTTATTTAATGGGTTTCTTTTTATTGGATTTTATACTTCCAATTTCTTTTTAAATTTTCTCCATTTATATTATTTTATTTCATCTTGGGAGATGCATACCTATGAATATGATATAGAAATTTGACAATCAAACTACTTGATTAATAGCTCTTAATTATATTATAGAAATACTATTTCATTAATAGCTCTTTATTATATTATAGAAAATTGACTGTCAAACTACTCATATGTGAATCCACATATATAAATGCTTTGTGATATTTATACTCATATGTGTTGATCAATCTGATAGAGATTTTTATTTAATGGGTTTCTTTTTATTGGATTTTTGACGTCCAATTTCTTTTTAAATTTTCTCCATTTGTATTATTTTATTTTATCTTGGGATATGCATACTTATGATATAGAAATTTGACTATCAAACTACTCATATATTATATGTAACCTTCACAAGTTCCTCAATTATCGTTGACTATCAAACTTCTCTTATATTATATGTTTAAAATATGATCATATAAATTATGAATTAGCTTCCCTAGTTCCTCATATATTATAGTTGATGGCTAATAATATTTTATATTCAGAATGTCGCATGGCTCACGCATCTTTAATAAATTTTATGAATTATCTTTAAAAACATCTCCAAAGAGCATTAGGATTATTATCAACTATTAACATCTCTATCAGATTGAGCATTTTAGATAAAACCTATATGGATTGAGCAATACAACCTAAGTAAAAAATAAAATAAAATCTATATAGCAACCATCTAAAGAGAAAAATAAAACCGATGAAACCAGAAGCTGATTAGGATTATTTTCAACTATTAACAACTAATTCGTAAACTTTACAAAACAAATTAAATTATTTATGACATTCTTGTATTTAGAATTTGAGTCTGAATATTTTGTCACGGTAATATTTAAATACGATTTCTCCATCAACTCTATATATAAAATAATTCATTATCCAAAGTTTAAATTGGATGGACGAGCGTTATATATATATATATATATATATATATATATATATATATATATATATATATATATATATATATATATATATATATATATATAGATAGAATTTGAATCTAACACTTTGTCATAAAATCTTGAGTCCCAAAGATTTGAAGTAGCTAATCACCATAGAGATTAATTAAAATCATAATAATTGATATATTTGAAATTATTACATCTGGAAATACAGGATAAAAGAGGAGTTCGAAAGATAGAAATGGAGGGATCCACTTAAAGTGAGGCTCATGTGACTTTGCTTAATTGGATTGAGTCCATTTTAGGACTAATAATTAATTATCGTCATCTTGTATGTTCTTCCTCTTAATTATAGGTGTATGTGTTAGTCTAAATGGGTGCATATTTATTTTTTTATTAACAATTAAATTGGTAGACACTAATGTTTATTTAAGTGTTATTTTGTAGGTTTAATATTTTATATAACTTAGAAGAACAAATACTTGATGGTTTATGATGAAGTTTGGCGAAACTCATAATTTGTAACTTTGGTGGAATATATCGCTCATGAGCACGAATTCATGACTGCACCAGGATTTTAGCAATCGCGAATCCATTAATGCTAAATGTGTTGAAGAATTGGAGGAGTTTACAACCTTAAGTACAACTGTAGAATTTGTCGCAAAAGGTAGTTCGTGATAGTGATAAAGGCAAGCATGATCATGACATTTATATGATCAAGCACACCAAAAGAAGACTAAGACCAAGCTTCCACGTATCTAGAGGATTCAAAACAAGATAGTTTTTGCGACTGCAACCATGACATTAGCTGCAACAAAACCTCAAGATGGATATAAGCATTTGCAGTGGAGAGCACGACCACGAAGAAGGCATGCGACAATGAAAGCTCGACCACGAGTTTCATATGAAGTCGACTGTTAGAGCCACGAGCCAATTAGACCCTTCCATGTGGAACTTGCCATTGGGAGTTGAAAAAATCACAACTATGAAAGGCAAGTGCCACCACAGTTCTGATCTAATAGCAAAATTAATGTTATAGAAACAAACTGTTAAAGATGAGAGGAAGTATTTGTTAGTAACAATTCTTTAGACTAATGAGACTATAAATACCTCACCAAATGTTATACAAACAAGAAGAACAACCTCTCTAGTTCCCAAGTTTTGCCAATTTAATTCTCAAACATTGTATTTCTTTTATTGTATTGTATTTAGATAGAAATGGTTTAAGTGTTTAACCATAAAATACTTGGATAAAGGTTTAGAGTGAACTTGAAATAAAACTCTAGGAAAGGTTAAGTGTTAGTCTTGAAAAAAATACTAGTTGTAAGGGGTTAGAGTGTAAGCCCTTGAGAAAAAATTTGAGATTTAGAGTTAGCCTCTATGAAAATTCTAGATAAGTTGGGTGTGAGCCTAGGAAATACTAAGTTCGAGGTGAGATTGTAAACCCTCATTATATCTTGTTAAAGGTATAAACAATTCTAATTGACGTTGGGGAGTAGATATAGGGATTGTTACCCGAACCACTATAAATCTTGTTTACCTCATACTTTTATCTCTCTAATTCTTAATCTTTTACTTAGTCATTCCAAAGTAATTTTTCTTTATCCTTTAGCCTTAAAATTTTTATAAACTATCAATTTATCCCCCCCTTCTTAGAGCACATCTTACTAACAATTGGTATCAGAGCTTAGGTCTCACATTCAAAGCTTAATTGCATGAGAAAATATTGAAGATGACAAATGAACGGAGTTACCGTCTCAATTTATTTTTTGATAGGTCGAACTACTTTTAATGGAAACACAAAATGGAGACCTACTTAGATAGTAACACCATGGACTTAATGGGACACCATCTTGGAAGAATGAAAGCCACCATCTAAGGAGACCAATGGTGAGGTGGAGTTAATTCTGCAAAAGGATTGATTGGAAGCATAATGAAAGGCAAATGAGAAAAATAAAAGAGCAATGACAATTATTCTTGCCTCATTATTAATGGATGAATGATCAAGAGTGCAATATTATCAAAATAAATATAGCATTTGGAGAACATTAGAGAATTATCATGAGGGGAGTAAGTAAGGTCTAAGAAAATCTAATTGCTTATGACAGAGGACAAACTCTTCTAAATGAAGCCTCATGAGAGCATAACAAGATGAAAACCTGCTCCTAGCGATTGTCAATGGCTTGAAATAGCTAGGAAAGCTCTACAACTTAGAAGATGTCAATAATAAAATTTTGAGGAGTCTTTCCATAGAGGAATATGGGTTAAGGTCACTAGGATTGAGTACTAACGAGGATTTGAGCAAAATTCCAACCAATATGCTCATTGACAAGCTCTTCATGCATGAGATGCCTTTAGCAAGGGAGAAAGAGATGGAGCTTGAAAAGGAGAGAAAGGCATGATAGCTTTCAAAGCACATTCAAAGTTTATATCAATATGAAGAAAGTGAGAGCTGAAGTGATGTTGAAAGAAGAAAGTCAAGTGATAAAAAGCTTGTCATACTAACCAAAAAAGACTGAAAAACTCCTTACAAAGAAGTATGACAATAACAATAACAAAACCTCCAAATCCTTATCAAACAAGAAGCATAAGAGACACAAGAGGAGATCTTACATGGAGCAAGAAGAAAAGGAGCATAAAACAACTTGGAGTGAAAAGTTCTTCAAATGGAAAAAGGGCTTACAATGAGATTGCCACCTTATGCTTCATGGCCATAGAGGACTCCAATGAGGTATGCTTCATATCCAACTCTTGTAGTAGTAGTTTATTTAGTGAGCAGAGTGTAGATAATGATTTTGTTGAAGTCTTACTTTCAAAATGTGAATTGTTCAAAAAGAAAATGAATTTTTATAAAAAAAAAATGTTCTCATCTTGAGAATAGTTTAAAGGATTTTGAAAATAAAATTTTGTCTCTTAAAAACTCTAATGATTCTCTTAAGAAATCATTATATTATATTTGCTCTAAAATTTCAACCTTTGACACTTTAACTAAAGAAAATAAATTTTTGAAAAATGAGGTTGAAGAGTTAAGATTTTCAATTTCTAAATTTCAAAAAGGGAGGGAGAATTTGGATACACTCTTAGTATCTCAAATGTCTCCTTTTATTAAAGAAGGTTTAAGCTTCAAGGAGAATTTATCATCTACACCCTTACTAGTGCTATTAATTTCATAAAAGCCTTTAAACCTCAAGTTTCTAGTATAGAGATGATAGGTAAGGAGGCTCACACAAGAGCACACACAAAACCTCCAATTCAAAAGAGAATTGGTAATGGCTCATAAGGTCCTAGAGGCAATTCTCAAAGGACTAATCATGTATTTTTATATAAAATAAATATTCCTAAGAGACCCCACATGCCACATAAATATTCATGCATACATGATAGCTTTAAAAATATAGTGAAGTCCAAACCTTAAACAAAATGGCAAATGGAAAAAAATAATTTTAAAACCAATATACAATGCCACTATTGCATGAGATTTGACTATATTAGTGTCTTTTGTTTTATAAGGAAGACTCATTTAGAACCTTCTACCACTAAGCCCATGAACCCAAGTTCAAAAGAGTACCAAAGGCACAATTATTTGATTTTTTTTGTAGGTACAATATTTTACAATTGGTATCCCTCAACAATTCTCAACAAGTAATAGCAAAACAACACAATTGGTATCAAAATATGACAAATATGACAATTTGAGTCAAATTAAAAGGGAACACTTAAAGGTAAGCTGCCAAAGAAGAGGTGGCTAACAACAATGTGCCAAATTTTCTTACAATGGGTATCAGAGGATGGCCAATTGAGGGGGAACAAGCCACAAATGGGGGAGTAAAACATTTCTTTGGCATCATGTTTATTAACTCTACATGCATTTTTTATTTTGTGGTATATATAAAATTTATATATGATTAAACATTTTTTAAGTTCCTCTTTTTACTCATCTCTCTTTTATTTTAAAACTCTCTTATATTTCTCTCCATCTCTCTCTTGATCTAAGTGGTGCATTAATCTTTTTTGATATTGACAAAAAGGGTGAGAATACTGATAAAAATTTGATTAGGGGGAAAAGCTAGGTGTAAAAACATTAAAAACATAATTTGAAAAACGGGGAGAGATTTTTTTTGAAGGGGGAAAGTTTTTGGCAAATTATTTTATTTTATTTGAAAAGTTGATTTGTTTGGCATGCATTTTAATTTTTGAGCAATTTAAGTTTTGCTCAATTTGATTGTGAAAATCATTTAGGAAGTGATTGTTAGCCAAAGTGGGTATATCTCTAATTTGAAATTAACAATCAAATTAAAAGTTACTAATGTATTTTTAAGTATTATTTTATAGGTTAAATATTTTATAGAACTTAGAATAAGAAATATTTTTTGGTTTTTGAAGAGGCTTGGAAGAACCCATAATTTGCAATTGTAGTAGAATATATCGCTTGCAAACCTGAATTAGTGGTCGTGCTAGGACTTTACCCATTGCGAATGTAACAGTGCTAAAAGTGTTGAAGAATTAGTGGAGTTTGGGATCATAGAATTCATAGCGATGGTAGTTCGCGACCATAATAAGGGAAAATATAACCTTAACACTCATATGGCTAAACTTGCCAAGATAAGACCAAGACCAAGCTTCCATATGTTTAGAGGTTTTAGAGGAAGATAGTTTTTGTGACTACGATTTGGACCGTGACATCAACTACAACAAAATCTCAAAATGGATAGAAGCATTCGCGTTAGAGAGCTCAACTATGAAGAAGGCTCGAGACAATAAAAGTGCAACTATGACATGGATAATGCAACTATAAGTTTCATATGAAGTTGACTGTTAAAGGCGATAGTTAGTCATACCTCGCCACATAGAACTAGTAGTTATTGAGAGTTGAAAAAATCACGACTAAAAATGGAAAAACACAATAGCAATTATAGGTTAAACATCAAAATTATTATTGTATAAACTAGTTGTTAGAGAGGAGAAAGTATTTGTTAGTAACGACTATTTAGAGTAATAAGATTATAAATACCTCACCAAAAGCCACACAAAAAAGAAGAACAATTTCTATAGTGCCCAAGCTTTGCAAATTTAATTCTTCAATTATATTTCTATTTATTTTTCATATTTTTCATTAGTCCAAATTTAGACTCAAGTTGATCTGATTGGTTTGATAACGAAATGCAAATGATGCGGGGCCTAAATTAGCATGCATTAGAATACATTTTTAAATTATAACTCTCAATCTGATCATATTATGTGACATCAAATGTTGTTGGTGATTAACAAGAAAAGTGGATAGAAGAATCCAATAAAAAATAATATTAAATATCTAATTCATAAATAATTAAAATTTTAGTATCAAATTGACAAATAAGAGAATCAATAGATGTCCAATTCTCTTGAATCAAATGTTATATATATTGAGTTGATAATGTAATTACTATTAGGAAAATAATAAAATGATATTATTAATCTAGTATATGGAATATGTCAATACAAGGAAGCAAAAATAACATAAACTATCTGAGACTTGTATCTCACAAAGTATCCTTAAGACATATTTATCTCTTACTACATGTATTTAGGATACAACAAATATCGAGTACAATTTGAATACCACAACACCCACTCACAGCGAACTAAATGAAATCACTCTATCACAGAAGGAAGAAATAAGAGAAGAATTTTTGGATTTTCATATCTATTTCAAACATAAAATAGAAACACCTATTTATATTAGTGGGAAGACAGAGAAAAATAGTTGTGATTGAATTTTTTATTAAGGCTACTCATTAAGCCTTTAAATTAATATATGCAACATAAAATTTATGTTCATAACAACCATTAGAGTTTTGTAACTCAAGAAACTGCAAAAGCTCAAAAGTTGAATTATGAGAATCCTTATTGCACACGTGACTTGACATCATAAGTGCAACAATCTATACTAGTTGTCTTATTATCATGGGTGTGACCAGATATTATGCATGCGAAAATTCTTCACAACCCCTGTAAGTTGGTTTTTTAATGTCTCGGACGTGCCATAACGTCACAAACACAATAAAGATACATAACGCTTTATCATGAGCGTGACAAGTTTTCACAGGCATGACAACCTGTTCGCCCCTAAGGCACACATCGCACACACAATGAAATTCAATTTCTAGAAATAAAAATTTAAAAGTTGGACTGGGCCTAAACCATGGTATTTTGGATTGACATTCATATGCACAGATCGCTTACCTACGTATTGCCTTTGGTTCGATCCATAGATTAGCACCTCCTGCGCCTGTACATGCGAGAGAGAGCCTTCCATACTACTCACTTAATATTGAAATAATAAGTCTTTCTATGTAAACCCTTTTCTCAATTTAAGACTTTCTCTATGCGGAATTACCCATTTTTCACTTTCTTTTTTCTTACCAAGGAGCTTACTTTGAGCATTAATTTTTTATTCATACATTTACCATTTTAAGCATATGAATATCATAATTCATAGTTCTCATGTCAATGAACATATATCTAGATTATTCTCCCAAAAATTGAGTTATGGGACGTACTGGAATTTCGCTATCAAAATGGTTCATTAACCACAACTTTCCAACAATCCTCCATATGAATAAAATTGGACAAAAAGTAAGACGAATGAAGCCTTACTATTTGATAGAATTAAGAGATTAAAAACTCTATAGGATAGATAGGTGTTACCATTTGAACCTATCTTCATGAAAGAATATTTAATTTTAACTGTTAACCAGTTTACATGATGTCGTTGAATTGTTCAGTTGCTTGAGTAAATAAAGATATACTTCACATAGGAACCTCTTTTGAAGCAATTTAGTTCTCATAGTTATGTTCATTTTGGCCTTTAGCATCTATATAATTCTGTAAGAGTTTTAAGAGAATTGAGTTTCACACAACTCTCCTCTAAAGTGGCCCCACTTCTCTCTCACATTAGTGATATCTTATTGATAAGTATTATTAAAAGCATAGCTTAACCTTTCCTTAAAAATATCACTAGTTTCATCCCTACAGTGATCTCACCACGTCTTTATAATTAGGTTGTCCTTTTAAACCTAGATTGTGGGATCTCCAGACAACTAGGTTGGATTTTTCTGTGTTGACTTGTTACTATCTTATGGGTTTAAGTCTCATTCCTATTGATGACTTGTTAACTAGCTCTCTATTTAACTCTTTTTTAGTGGATCTATAATATTATCTTTTGATTTCACATAATTAATAACGATAACTCTAATTGAGAGCAATTGCCTAATGGAATATGTTTACAACAAATGTGTCTAGACTTATCATTATACTTGTTACTATGTGCCCTTCCAATTGCAGATTGACTAACACGATGTATGCAAATTGGTGGCACAAGACTTTCCCATTTCAAAATATCTTCTAAGAAATGGTGTAGCCATTTAGCTTATTCATCACATTTATCTAATGCAATAAACTTAGATTCCATTATGGATCTGTCTATAACTATCTGTTTAGAAAATTCTTAAGCCACAATTGCACCTACTAATGACAACACATAGCCACTAATAGATTTCAAATTTTTTTACATCAAAAATCCATTTTGCATTACTTTAACCTTTTAGGATAGCTGTATATATGGTATAATGCAGTTCATATTTACGAGTATACCTCAAGTACCTAAGTACTCTTACAATTCCTTTTCGGTGATTAGTTCTTGAATTACTCATATATCGACTTAATTTACTTACAACCTAAGCAATATCTGGTCATGTTGTGTTACT